>VXBT01004032.1:247998-420811 GCA_013400235.1 Oriolus oriolus
AAAAAAGAAAAGAAAGAGGGAGGAGGAGGAGAAGGAGGAGGGCCGGGAATCCAGGTTACTCGGCGGCACTGAGGAGCGGGGAGGGGAGGAGGAGGAGCCGCGGGGTCACGGGGAAGAGGCGCTCCGCCCTCCGGCTCCGGCGGGCGGGAAGCGGCAGCAGGACAAGGATCAGCAGCGCTGCGGAGCCGAGGGGCCCCGCTCCCCGCCTGCAGCCCCGGCTCAGCTCTGACCACGGAGTCACAGACTCAGCCAGGTTGGAAAAGTCCTCGGAGATCAGCGAGTCCAGCCTGTGACCGGACACCACCACGTCAACCAGACCAGAGCACGGAGTGCCATGTCCGGTCTTTCCTGAAACACCTCCAAGGATGGTGACTCCACCACCACCCTCGGCAGCCCATTCCAATGTTTAATCACCCTTGCTGTGAAAAAAACTCCTCCTAATATCCAGCCTAAATCTCCCGTGGCACAGTTTAAGACTATGCCCTATCATTCTGCGGCTTTCAATGAGACCTTGGGAAATGGCTGTGTGCTGGGTGTGCTCTCTCTGCTGCCTCTCCCTGTTACATGTTTGAAAGGAATGCTGGAATTATATCAGTATTACATATACTGCTGGATCTTTAATTAAATTTGGATTTCGTTGTTTAACTCCTTTTATTCCTCCTGTTGCTGTGAAAACCTCAGCTTGGTTACCTCATGGATCCCACACTTCCATACTACATCCAATTTTAATCATATCTACGAAACCCAGCTGTGGTGGGGTTGCCTTATTGTCTTGTACAACCTGATAATGTCCGGTACCGTACACATGTAAAGTTTAGTACATCCAGATAATGTCTGGTTGAACACACCTGAAGTTTACTACTGGGGAATACAAACTAGAAATGATGTGAAAGAGGCAGAGTACTGATCAGTATGATGCACTGAGATCTTGGAGATATCTCTGGAGGGATTCAAAAGACATGGATGTGGCATGTGGGGACATGAGTTAGTGCTAGGCTTGGCAGTGCTGGGTTAATGGTTGGACTTGATGATCTTACATGTATTTTCCAATTGAAATTATTCTATGATTCTTCATCAGTGATGATAATTCCTGCAGGAACTGTCATCCTTTTGTAATCATCTAACTGGTACCTCTTCCTTTCAGGAGAAGAAAGTAGGAAAAATAAAGTTAAACCTGCTAAGGAGGCAAAAAGCAAGTTAATGATGTTCACTTCCACTGGAGTTACCCACAGAGTTCCAGCATAGCCATGATCTATACTTTCAACCACCTCCTCCATGCTGATGTGGAAGCCTTTAAAAAATTAATGCAGTTTTTGACCCAAAACAGTCAAGCCCCGTCAAAGTCAACTGAATTCCTTTACCAAGTATTATCTGCCAAAGGGCAAGGCAAACATACAGCTTGCAGTGTTCATCAAGCCAATTAATATCTTTCTTCATCAGTTCGTATTTCAAGTGATACAGAAGCATCTCACTGCTCCAAAGTATTTACTCTTCCCTTTGGGTCAAACTTGCAGATATTCAAGGGCTGCTATTAACAGCTCAGCTTTCACTTCAAGTGAACTGTTCCTGAAACCATTGTCACCACTAGAGTTTCCACTGGAGTGATTTTGGATTTGTCTCCATTCCAGGCTTCTCAAATTGCTGGGAAGTAAAGATTTACCCGTAACTATAAACAAATAAAGGACAAAATTATGGGTCAACTTTAGTTTTAAAGTAAAGCCAAGCAGCTCCAGCAAAAAGATAAACAAGGATGCTGGCAAAGGGGTTACTGTTTTCCTCTCTCTGAGGAGCTGGGTAACATTTTTGCGAAACCACCAATAATTTCTGGTTTATGCTACATAACCTTACTAGAGGCTGAAAAAGAGGGTGGATGGGGAGAAATCCCCAAAAACAAGAGCCAGAAGAGAGTTATCTGAGGCACATTTGGCCTTTCTGCTGAGGTGGCAGGGGAAAACACGCAGTCTCTATATCAACATCTAATTTTTTTTTATGCTATATTTAAACCAATCTCTCCAACCTGATCAGGAATGTAACTTCCTCTAAGATCAGACATCCTATCATGCCTGTTAGACCTGCATTTAAGAAAAAAAGGGCATAAAAATCCACTGACAGCTTTCTGGAAATGATCACTGGACTAATTTGGTCACCCTGACTATCAGCACTGACTTACACTGAAGCTAAAAGTCCACTATGGTACTGTGGTAGCAGTTTGAAAATAATCAGCTAACAAGCATCAGAACACATGTGAAATATAAGGGGAGGTTTATGAGGGGAGGTTTCTCTCTGGCTCCACAGGATCCTCTGCAACTGATTTCAGCAGTTCCCTGAAAAATAGAGATCCTGAAAATGGCAATTAATGCCTCGAAAATCCTAGAATGCAACACACTTGTACTGATTTAAAGCTGATTTCTCTGGATTTAGCACTCCATAAGCAAAAGGGTTTATCACTATTTATACAAGACTGCAGAACTGCACAGTCAGCTAAATAATGAATTAGTTAAATTGTTTCATTTAAGCACTGTTTTCCCATGTGGAAGTGCTGCTGTTCCTCAGGTATATTTTCATGGTACTGAGCACATCCAGCAGCATTTCTGTGCATCTGAGGAAAGAGAGTTCCAGCTTTCTTCTGCTTCTGTTCACACACTCATTTTGGGCCATGTCACTTGCTTTATTTCCAATGCCTTCTGTCACTGACAACTGCTGTTTTGGAGCACAGTGAAACCTAATTATGTCTTACTGGGCCATTTCACCCAAAAAAGGCCTCCGTTCTTGAAAAGGTTTGTTCTGAAAGAGAGGTTTGAAAGCTCTGTAACAGCATTCTTTTATGCATGCCCTTTATATGCCACATTAACAATTATAAGGTAGTATAAGAACAGCTGCTTAAACACTTAAAATTAGGTTTTTCTAAAGAAAAAAAAAAGAAGAGTGACTGTTGGGCACAATACCTGTCTTAACTGCTGGATTTCAAGATTACATTTCCCAGTACTGATATCTGTCACAGAAGAAATTATTAATTTTGGAAAAAAGCCTGTTCTAATCATTCTGGAAGCAAAGATGGTATTTAGGAGCAGCATTTAAAAATCATTTATAGCAGCAGCAGCAATCTAGGGAAAATATTTTATACACAAATAGGCCAGTGACAAATGATAAAGCTTTTCTTTTGATGAGAAACCATACATTTATCTCCCTAAGTAACAACCCTTCCCATTTTCAACTGAATTAATTTTAAAACTCCAGAGTTTATAAATGTCTGGCAGTCATTGGTTACGATGATACAGCAGCAAAAATTTCTGCTCAGAGCTGAAAGATGTAAATTTTATTCTTGACTTGGAGGGGATTTCAGGTTATATTTTCCATCTCTCAACCGGCCTAACTTTTAAGATGTTATCCTGGAGTCTGTGCATTAGATCTGTCACATATTCTGTGTTCTGCTTTGCATAAGAATTTAAAATCAGAACCAAAGTGAAGATGTCCACGGCTCTGTGCTCTAACATGTTCACATTTTATAAAGAGTTTGAGGGTTCTGGTCCCCTGCTCAGAAACTGTTTCTTGTTTTAACAATTAATGATTTAACCACAATTAATCCATGGTGGAGGGACCAAAACCTGATTTTTGTCTTTCTATAATCTGATGACTGCCCCAACTACTAAGTTACAAAGCTGCATTTGATTTCTTTTGTCAAATGAATTGCAATAATTGTTTATTTAAAAAACCCAAAAACCAAAAACAAAACCAACAAAAAAAAAATTTATTATCATTAGATTACTAACTTCACTCAAAAACTTCACTCACAACTTTTCCAGGTGATCAGGGCCAACAATGCAACAATTTAACATGATGGAAAAGATGCAGCACCACCTATTGGGGATGTGTTACATACGCTGGTTATTACCGTTTTGTTCTTCATTGTAATGACCTGGTTACAAGGAAAAAAAGAAACAACAAACCAAAACACCCAACTATGAACGAAAAAGGGTTTCCAAAAAGATTAAAGAAGAAAAATACTGTACCTGAGACTGTTCACCAAGAAAAAAACACGTCCTTAAGTGCCACACCTATGTGTCTTTTAAATACCTCCAAGGCTGTTGCCTCAATCCCTTCCCTGGGCAGCCTGTTCCAACACTTGACAATCCTTTCCATGCAGAAATTTTTCTTAATAGTGAATCTAAACTTCCTGAGCACAACTTGAGGTCATTTCCTCTCATCCTATCACTTATTACCTGGGAGAAGAGACCAACCCCCACCTGGCTATGGCCTCCTGTCGGGTAGTTCCTTCCCCAGCTCTGTTCCTTTCCTTCAGACAGCCTCCAGCACCTCGATGTCCTTCTTGTAGTAAAGAACCCAAATCTGAACGCAGGACTCGAGGTGTGGCCTCACCAGTGCTGGGTACAGGGGGACAATCACTGCCCTGGTCCTGCTGGCCACACTTTGCCTTTGCTCACTGAGAAACTGCAGCCCTGAGAGCTGGAGAGAGGCGGCTTAGGAAGGGAAGAGTCACCTCTGGAAGGTGATAAGCAGCAACAAAATAGTTAAGCAAGCACAGGGAAAGAGAAAGGAACTATCAACTTCAGGTCTCCTTGGTAAAGACCTCTTGAGTTTGACCACTTTGATGACCACCAGTGGCCTTGGTCATGTTCTAATGATCAGGCATCAGCTCTGTAGTGCTGCACACTCACAGATAATTTAGGATGAGGTGCTAAGGACTGACTGCTTTGTGTGTGATAATGACGGATTTTGCTGATGTTTTCATCTTTCTTGGCAATGCACAAGCACATCCAGCCAGAGCTCTGCCACTGCTCTTTACCATCCATGCTCCAAGTATAAAATATCCACCTCAGGGAAATTTCATAGCCAAGTTACACATTTTGTTTATCACGAAGACAGCCCTGTGTGGTCCTGTAACAGCTTGCTAGTACACAGCTGTATCATCACCCTAAACCTCACCACCCTAGAAATAACTCCCTACCCTGGAATTGTAGAATACACAGAAGAATGTAAGGGGGTTTTGTTGGTTTTTTTAAGCCTCCATGTATCTGCTAGAGATTCATCCAGAACAGAGACTTCTGCTCCAAAAGGATGGTGATGTTGGACACCAAAAGTACAGACCATTCCAGGATCAGAGGTGAAAAGCACACACCACTGCAAATTTCTAGACCTTTGGTCTGCTTTTTAACTGGCTTTATTAATTAAGCTTTAAACCTTAATTAATTAATCAAGCTTTATTAACCAGCAATCCTGATCAGATACCTAGGCTTCCAAGAGCTTTAGGAAGCAGCAAAACTGGGGTTACTTTTGGTGTTTTGCTTTCTTATTACACAGTGATTTGTTTTCATCAGAACTTTATTCTGGGCTCCTACAGAGCAGCTTTATCAGTGTCACTCAATAGATGCAGCAAGACAGCCATGAAGCAAGGATGCAGGCAAATCTCATTTAATTAACATCTTTGCCAACCAAAGCCTAAGCTTACGTGAATCTCACATTTAAATTTTAGGTCTTCATATTTTATTTTTTAGCAACCCATCAGCATTTTTAATAATCTTTAGCTTAAGGACTGTTATATCAGAACTGTTACAAAACCATGTCTATAACCCTGTATTTTGTTGTTTGCTTGCACACCTCCAGTACTCATCTCCCAGGCAAGTGTCATTTGCAAGTTTATTTGATTGAAAAGGAATCTTATTTCTTTGCTGCTACTTTTCAGTCAGATCATCATCTCACGGACCACTGGGACAGCTCTAAGGGCTTTTGCACAGGAGACCTTGGCAACCCTGGAGTGAGGGACAGACAAGGCAGGCTCACGCAAGTCCCTGTGAAATCCCATCCTCAAGCACACAGCAATGACAGAGGTTTCAGGATATTACACCCCAATGGAAAGGTGCATTTCTTTGCTACTTTGAGTTAGGTATAAAAATGTAGACAGTTGTCCTGTGCCTTGAATAGGAAGTTTAAGTAAATGCTTAAATTCAGAGCTGGTGGCCCCGCTAATAGGGATAAGCACCCACAAGTTAAGCACTGCAATTCTATCTAGCATTTATCATCTCCAGCAGTGAGTAGTGTTAGATCTCTGTTTAGTGAAATTCTCAGTTGTTTTTGATCCATAGGGAGGGATGGATACTAGAGGTCAAGTCCCTCTTGCCTACCTCAGTTTTTACTTGTAATGGTCTAATAAATCCTCAGATTTCTATAAAGGAGCACTACAAGAGCAGGCTGTTGGATACACTTTGCTGGTAATGGAAAATTGTCATTTTAGGATTCTAAGCTTTCAAGCTTTTTGCAACTTTCTGAATAATTTTCCTTAAGCTCATTTTTGATAGTTTGACTTACTTGGTTTGGGTTGGAAGGGACCTTTGAAGGTCAGATAGCCCAGCCCCACTGCAATGGGCAGGGACAGCTTCACCTAGATCAAGTTGTTCAGAGCCCCATCCAGCCTGGATGGAATCCTGTCCCTCAGGCATGTCAGCTACACCACCCAGCTTGGAGTCATCTGCAGATCTGCTGAGGGTGCACCTGATACCCCTGTTCATGTCTTTGATGAAGATTTTAAGCCATACTGGTGCCAAACAAACCCCTGAGGGACACTTCACTGATCTCACTGGGCTGTGGATGTGACCACCCAGCCAATTCCTTATCCACTGAACAGTCCCCCCATAAAATCCATCTCTCTCCAATTACACAGGGAAGTTGTGGGGGACAGTGTCAAAGGCTTTACAGAAGTCCAGACAGGTGACATCCATAGCCCTTCCCTTGTCCACCGATGTGGTCACTTCATCATAGAAAGCCTCTCGGTTGGTCAGGCAGGACTTGCCCTTGATGGAGCCGTGGCTGTCCCAAATCACCTCCCTGTCCTCCAGGAGTGCCTTAGCACAGCTTCTAAGAAATCTGTTCCATGATCTACCCAGCCACCGAGGATCATCACGTGCACATCTGCCAAGAAGACAAAAAAAAACCCCAGAGAATACTTATTTTTCACAATCTGATGATTCCTTTGGAACAAAACTCTGGAATTTTCTCAGGCTCATCAGAATCACAGAATTACAGAACCACCGAATGGGTGAGGTTGGAAGGGACCACAGTGGGGTCATCTGGTCCCACCTCCCTGCTCCAGCAAGGCCATCCCAGAGCACAGGGCACAGGATTGTGTCCAGACAGTGCTGGAATATCTCCAGGGAGGGAGGCTCCACACCCTCTCTGGGCAATCTGTTCAGTGCTCGGTCACTGCACAGGGAAGTTCTTCCTCATGTTCAGGTGGAAAAAATCAGGCTACACAGTTCTGTACCCAGGGGTTATTCTGCACCTTTTCTTCCCACTTTATTACATATAGAAAATGGAGCGCTTAGCGAAGCAGTGAGACCTGAAACGGGATGGGAGCGGGGGGGACCTTGGGTCCCTCAATCTGTGCCATTCCCAGTATCCATTCCCAGTTTGGATACTGGGAAAAATGCCTCCCCGGAGTTTTCCAGCCCTTGCACGGGCTGCCCAGGGCAGCGGGGGAGTCCGCATCCCTGAAGCGATACACAAGCCGTGTGGATGTGGCACTTGGGGACACGGGTGGGCCTGGCAGTGCTGGGGGAGCGGCTGGACCCCGTGCTCGGCTCGTGGCTGTTCGTGGATTTTAAGAATTAATTATTCCCTGTGACGGCGGCGAGGGATAAGGGCGGGGGGCGGGGTCTGGAAGGGAAAAGGGAAGGAGCGCGCGCGCGCACCCGCCATGCGCGGCGGGTCACGGGAGGACGTCACCGATGACGTAACACTCGGCGCCATTATAAATCCGCGCCGCCGTGCCCGGCCCCTTTCGCTCCGCGGCGGCCCAAGGTGCTGAGTCCTTCGTACGAAGCTAAGGCCGAACCACCCGGCGACCAGCACCGCGCCCCGCCATGGCCTCCGTCTCCGAGCTCGCCTGCATCTACTCTGCCCTCATCCTGCACGACGACGAGGTCACCGTGACGGTGAGTGCGGCCGCACAAGATGGCGGCGGCCGCGCGGCATGGCCGCCTGAGGGGCCGCGCCGGGCAGGGCCGGACGGGCTCTGAGCGCCGCTGTCTCGTTGCAGGAGGACAAGATCAACGCGCTCATCAAGGCGGCCGGAGTGAACGTGGAGCCTTTCTGGCCGGGGCTCTTCGCCAAGGTGGGCGAGAGGGGCCGCGGGCCGGGCAGGGGCGGCGTGTGGGGCTCCACCCCCCACACCCCCACGCGTTAACGAGGCTTTGCCGCCGCTTTTCCGTCTCCGCAGGCACTGGCGAACATCGATATCGGGAGCCTGATCTGTAACGTGGGAGCGGGCGGTGGAGGGGCTCCGGCTGCCGCCGCTCCCGCGGGTGGTGCCGCGCCCGCCGGCGGAGCCGCCCCCGGTAAGTGGAGGCCGTGTCCGACCGAGGCATGGAAACGTGGATCCATGGAATGGCTTGGGTTGGGAGGGTCTTAAAGGTCATATCTCTCTCTAACCCCCCTGCTGAGCGTAGGGAAACTTTCCACTAGGCCAGGCTGTTCCGAGCCCCATCCAACCTGGCTTTGAACACTTACAGGGATGGGGCAGCCACGGCTTTGCAAGGACTAGTTACACAAGCTGTTCTCATGTGGTTTGTGCCTGGCAGTATGTGTGTGAGTGTTCTCGAGCAAAGCACCCTCCCCTTGAGAACGGCTGGCATTGCACAGGATTAGCGTTCCCTTAGAATCGAAACTGCTCTTCCCGTATCTCATCATGATCATACATTAGCATCTCCTCTTAAAGTTTTAAAGGTTTAATGGAAATGAATTCTGAAGGCACAAAACCACCTTGCTAATACTGCAAACACTATTCTTGGGCTGCTGGCTTAGCTTGTTGTGACTGCTCAGGTCTTCATGCTTGATGTTACAGTCACTGTATGTGACATCTTTTGTGACAAGTCACTTCTATGAGCAGATTAAATGGAAAATAAACCCTGTCTTTCTTTTCCAGCTGAGGAGAAGAAAGAAGAGGAAAAGAAGGAAGAATCAGAGGAATCTGATGATGACATGGGCTTTGGTCTTTTTGACTAATTAGTTTTGTACCTGCCTGTAATAAAGAACATCTCCTTGTACTTGTGTCTCTCAGATGGATGTTTGTGAAGGGGGGTGGGTGGACGATGGCCAGGTTACCTGCAGCTCCTGGTAACTGCTGTCATGAGTGTTCAGTGGGGGCTTTACAACCTTACTTGGCAGTTTTTTGGTGCTTCACAAGTACAGTTAGGGCTCCTAAAGGCACCCACAGCCTCTGGACAAAGGTGGGAATGAAATCCCAGTGAGCACAGGGTGTGGTGACAGCTTGGAGCTGCAGGGTGTCAGTGTTAAGCAGAAAGGCTGAGGCTTGGCTGGTGTTGCAGCCTCTGCTGTGACATTTCTAGTTATGGCAGCAGTGCAACTCCCATGGCACCTGTGCAGGGGCAGCAGTGGCACAGCAGGGGAAAAGGCTGCAATTCTCAGGTGAAGGGCTGAGGTCGTGAAAGGTGTAGAATGTATTCAGCTTTCCAGACTTTAAAAGTGAAATCTGGTTTGAAGGGTGGGTGTAGGAGGTGATGTAACATTGTAACTGGAAAGGAGCTACTTAAAAATAATGTATTTCATAACTAACTTCTGAACAGGATTTTTCCAGAGCAGTTGAACAAGGTAAGTAAGGGCTGTGTTCCAAATGTGTATTCCAAAGCACTGAGGTATTACAAAATTCCAGGTGTGTAAGAAGGGCTCCAAGGTTGTGGAGGAGGGTTGTTCCACATCCAGACCAAACACTGATGCACTCTGTACTGTCCCATCTTTTACATTTATATATCAACTTTATGATATGATAGTAGATATTGGTATTATCAACTCATTTATATTTAAAAAGACACAGGTACCCAGGGAAGAATTCTGCAGTGCACACACATGAAATAATAAGAGTCAGAGTTTCACTGGTAACACCTTTTTAATAGGTCAAAGTAACTGTACAGTTCATTATATTCTTCCTGAGAATAATTTATATCCCTCAACAGCAAAAAGGGAGTGTGGTTTTTATTTTAACAGAACAGATGGCATAACTGGAAAACCAAGGAAAATCTAATTACACTGCTCTACTGTAACTCCTCCCAGGCAAGATAGACAAAAGGATGGGTTAGTTAACTACAGTGGGTTTAAAATAGTCATCATGGCTTTAATCTGTCTTTATAAATTATATAAAAATGGGGGACATGAATGGTTACAGATCTCTAAATGCAGCTCTGAATTGCTCTGTTACAAAGCAGCATTTTCACTTCCAAGGAAAACAACATTGCTACAAAAGAACTGGCACGTTATCCTGGTGAAAAAGACGAGTGTTCAGTTGTGTCCTACAGCTAGTTCCAAACAAATGCTTCACACAGTCACATAAAAGTAAAAGGCAGGAAGATGAAGAGGGCTTTAGTTTGTCTTGAAATGACTGAAGTCTTGAAAATATAGCTTTTTATTCTTTCTCTGTAAATCGTGATTAGCATATTGCGACGTAAGTGTTCTAATAAAAAAA
Organism: Oriolus oriolus; assembly: GCA_013400235.1. Taxonomy (NCBI): domain Eukaryota; kingdom Metazoa; phylum Chordata; class Aves; order Passeriformes; family Corvidae; genus Oriolus; species Oriolus oriolus. Next base: position 258,488 of record VXBT01004032.1, read on the forward strand.
TTCCAGTCTGGATAGTTCATAAACTGTGGGCAAGAATTCTCAGCCCTGAGGTTTCCCCGAATTCTTCACAATATCTTTCTCCCATCTGCTGCTCCAACAGTTTTGGCTCCGAGACCGTGACCCGGTGGCAGCTCAATGGTGGCAGCTCGGTGCGAAGCGTGTCCCATGCGATGGTGTGAACTGCCCTGTGCCTCCGGCTCTGAGTGCCCGAGGGCTGCTGTACAAACCTCATCTGCTGATAATGCCACGCTCTGAATCCCAGCCCAGCTCGGCTCTACGAGAAAGACTTGGTTAAACTGTTGCAATGAGAGAACCAGCGGCTGTCGGTCAGGTCTGCTGAAGCGAGAGGCGCTGGAAGGCCAGGACTGCACTGGGTTAATCCTCACTGCTGGTGGAAGGTGAAGGAACATCCCGTCGCAAGCAGAATTCCGAGGCTGACGACGCTCTTCCCTTGGTGCTTAGTGCGGTCTGGACTGGCTGATTTTCAGTCTGGCTTGATCAATAACATCCAGCAGGTTTTTGGCATCCACAGCCAGAGCGTGAGCAGCCGTCAGCATTTGCTTCTTGTACTCCTGCTGCAGGCTGGTCATGACGTACTGCTGGGCCAGCTTCATCTTGTTGATGAGCTCGGCCAGGTCCGAGTTCAGCAGCTTCTGTGCCATCTCAATCTGCAACGAGACAACCTCGTCAGCCCTGGGGGGTGTTAGAAGCACTGCACTCACAGCAATGCCACAGCCCCTGCTTGGGATTCCTGACTGAAGCTGGGCTGTTTCTGTGGGCACCACATGGAACAGCAGATGGAATCTGGCACCTGCTGCTCCATGCCTGGTGGAGATTAGGAGCAGCCCTGCCAGCTGCTGAGCCACCCACTGTTAAACAGCACCAAGACTCAAGTAGTGGATTTTAAACCACAACTTGGCATTAAAAGCTTGTTATGGGTTTTCAGGTCCCTATTAGCATCACTTTTTATTACTGAAGCAGCTCTGAAGTACAGAAGTAGCTCTAAAAAATGAAACAGGTCAAGAAGGCAGATACAGGTTGCTTAAGCACATGGCTAAGTCAGGATGAACCTCTGAGATGGCACTTCCAGAACCATTCTCTGGCTTTCTCAGTACCACACTTGTTCAAGGTTTTGGAGGAAAACTGTTTTACTCCTGAACTTCATTGAAAGCTCTCAGTCACTCCTCATCCAGAGCTACAGACCACCTTCCAGCTGCACCAAGCTCTGCTCAGTTACCTGTTCATTGACGTGGTGTGCAAGCAAATGACACCTGCACTAAGAATTAACACCCAGATGGTCTCCCTGCCTTGGAATATTGGGGGTTATGTCACCTTCCTATCAGTGATGCCTATATCCAGTTTGAAAATCCTCACTAATACCAAGCCTAAGTCCATGCAGCAATTTTAATAAAATTAATTTAATGCAGAATTATAACCTAAGAGTTCAGGCTGCTCAGGAAACCAAAAGCTGTGCGCCTGTGCCAAGAAGGGAGCACCAAAACCTGTCCCAGCTGGCTGAGGCTGACTGGGAAGGCAATGGCAGAGCATCAGGTAAGCAGAGCTCCACGTACCTCTCTGTGGGTGCTTGCAGGGAGCACTGGGAGGGTCTCATCTACTGTTGCCAGTAAAGTTCGTAGCGCCAAACCAACCTCCTAAGAAAAAAAGATTAAAGAAATAAACTTTAAAGACTTGGAAGAAATGGATGAGAGAATTTTAAGAGTGCAAGAGACAGTGGATACATTTAATTCCTCATCTGGATAAGGAGTGAGTTGGAACATGCCTGCGGCACTTCAAAATCCCACCTACAATTTTGTCTACCACCATCAAAACAAGATGCCAGTTAATAACAAGTTTTTCTCAAAAAAGTGGAAGGTGGAAAAGACAGCACACAACTCAACAGCCTGGATAAGCACAGGCAAGCTGGGAATGAAGCACTGTTGTCCACAATACTGGGAACAGGATCCAAAGCTCCAACCTCTGATCACAAGTCACCCACCCCGTGAACACAGAAAGCTTTTCTACCTCCAGCTTTCCAGACATTTTCTCCTACACCACTTGAAGACCTCATTCAGGGAAGAAATAAACCCCCACTTTAGGCCCTGCCCCCGTACCTTCACCATGGGCACGTACTCCTCGGGCGGAGCCGGCTGTATTTTACTGGACATTTCTATCACCGCCTTCACCAGCCCGGTCACGTTCTCGTAGACTTTGTCATTGGAGCGGTCCAGGTTGGCCGTGGGAGGAGGGCTGATCTCCTGCGGCTGAATCTGGAAGCAGAGAGGGGCTGCTGAGCCTCCCTTGCCCAGCAGATGGGGCTCAGCCGCTTCCCAACCCGCCGGGAAGGGCTCAGGTTCCCCGTGTTCCCCAGAGCCCCCGCCCGGCCCCGCTGCTGCCCTGAGCCGGCCGAGCACGGTGGCTCCGGGGGCTGAAGGAAGTTTCTTTTGGTTCTTTTACTGAACCTGTGAAATGACACTGGGCAACTTCTACCAGGGCTTCCCTGAAGAGCTTCTAGTATAACTCCTTCAACAGAGAAGGGAGTAATTGAGGAATGAGAGTACTGAGTATTTAACCACTCTCAGTGGTTCAAGTTCCACTGGGAGGGCAACAGGCATCAGGTCCCTCATTCCAGAAGGGATTTTTGTACTCCAAAATAACGCCAGAGCACATAGTAACATACTGAGAGAAGTGGAACGAGATCATCTTTGAGGGCGCCTTCCAAGCCAAACTGTTCCATTATTCTGTGATATTACTGTTAGTGAAAATCTACAGCAGGTTAACAAAAATGGTGTCACCAGTACAGGTGGGAAACATGGAATGCTTTTAGACAGTTGATTTCCAAGAGATCAGAAAAAAACTAGTAAGTTAAAAATCCTGTGGTCCTTACTCAAGCAAAACTTCCAACAAAGTCGGATATGTCTGGAGTTAAATCCAAGACAGACTGAAATAATACCAGGTCTGAAATTGCAGAAACTTTGCAAACTTCCTTTGTAACGTATTCAGTATCTCTGTACTGTAAAACTATAAGCATCCCGGGTTCCTGCAGCTATTCCCTACTACGGGATGCCCAAACCACTCTGTGTGAGCAGAAGGTTAAAAAATTCCTGATTTTCTCCTGGATTTGAGACGGTTCGTGGTGGTTCAGCTCCCTACACTGGGTTACTGCTGCTCTCAGGACTGGTCCCAGCTCCAGAAATGTTTCACTGCAAGCACCTGATACCCTTCCCTGAGGAAACTGTGAAATAGTTTGATGAGACTTTCTTTAAGGAAGGAGTGCAGGATTCAGCATGTGGTGATTCCATTTTGTAGCATTTCATTAAGTGGGTACAGACAGCTATTACAGAGATTCAATCCAGTGCACTGATCAGAAAATACCTTAGGAAAAAGAACACTGTAATCACCGCAATCAGCAGGGAAAGGCTGTGATTTGAATCAGTTTCAGCAATCAAGAAGTTAAAACAGTCATTTGGCAAAGTCACATGCAAAGACATTTTGGAATAGGGCACGTACACACACGCTCACGCACTGCTTACCCTCCATGGCTATGGTTGAGCAGAATGTGGGGGGAGGTTAAAGAAATTTACCAAAAGAAGGGAAAAAAAGAAAAACAGTATTAATAAAACTCAGCAGGGGAAAAAAAAAACCAAACCAAACCCAAAACATGTGTAGCAATAAGAGACCAGTTACAAAGCCTGCAACGAAAACGCATCCTCACCAGAACCGGCAGCCACTCGTGTTAGCTCTGGGTCCTGTGTGACGGAACGACTGCTGTGCATCTGTGTGGGCACTGGAAGGGTTTGCCATGCACCCCATGCTTCCTCCTGACTAAACACACGGGCAGGAGATCATGCAAAGCTGGACAGGAGCAAGCCAGTCTGGCGAGCAGCAGAATGGTGAGTGGAGCAGAGGGCCTGGGAAACCACCTGTGCTGGGAGCACTGCTGGTCCCTCTACACAAACAGTCCAGGACTCGATGCATTTAAGAAAACCTTGTATTCATCTTTCTGAAACTTTCTGGTTTAGGTAAGTTATGATGGGAAATACATGGTCATTTAACTGTGCAGGGCTTGTTCACAACAACTGATCACAATCTTGGTTAAGAACTACCAAGAACCCATTCTAGATTATACCCAACCTTTGGAATTCCAGGCCCTAACCTTTCAAGACTATGTACAGTGTGTTTCTTAGCACTCGGTTTCTCTTTGTTTATCCCCAAAACCAACACCACTGCTCTGCAGAAGTCCTGAGTTTCCTCATAGAACTGGCTAACTCTGCCTCACCCAGGAGCTCCCTGGAGCCTGCCCTGAAGGCTCCCAAGGGCAGGCAGCTCCAATCCTCTTCGTGTTCTCCCTGAAAAGGGAGTCTGAAATGAACCCTAGAAGAATCTTCAGTTTAAGGACTGCAGCCATTAACAAAGGTATGCCAAAAAGTTTTCTTCAAGGGACTGTTTTCTTCAAGGGACATAAAACAACCCAATTTCAAGAAAATTTTGACAGAAAAAACCAAAATCAGCCGTTCTTTCCTACTCAAAGAGCTATTTAGTACACAAATCCTGTTCACTTGTCATTACTGATGTCTCTGGCTGCTCAGGTTTGTTTGCTGTCAAAAGGACGTATTTCAAAAAACATTTTTTATGTTCCAGTATCAGCATGTAGAAAGGAAATTTTAGAGAAGCCAAGTTTAGTAACACATCTGTCTGTTACTGCTTTTTGACGTTTTCTGAGGCTTGGCAGCTTGTAAAGTACTGGCATCAGTTTATAATAAACAATCCTGCTCAAATTCACCACTGCTGGATATTTACACTGATTCTTAAACATTCCAATAATCCCAGAACAAGAGCAGGAGACAGGCTGGCAGTGGCTGGGATCAAGTTGTGCTGAACACACTGCTCTGAGGGCAGGTTTTGAATTTCATGTTCAGATGAACTGGGCTTTTCCTGTATTTTCTTAAAGCACCTAAAATAAGGGTCACTTATCCCAGCTGCTGTGGCCACCACATCATGGATTCCTGCTCTTTACTACAGGCTTGGCAGGGCTGTTTCCTGGAGATTAGAAAGGTGGCAGAGCCCTACAGGCAGGGAACAGCACACAAAGGGATGATTTTGGGAGTGCCTGACACCCTCAGGAGCAGTTCTGTGGACACCAACTGCAGCAGGGGCAGGACACAGCACCCTGCAGCACCTCTGCTACAAAACCACTGTCGAGTTTCAGGCTTGGCTTTATTGCTATTTATGGGAGATGAAACAAGACATCAGGAAGTATCTCACTCTCAGGTCAGACAGCCCATTTTCCCTCTTCCCCTGTTTCCCAGAGCTGGCAGGGTTTGAGGAGCCCTGGTGCTGCAGCAAGAGCTTTTTGAGCACCACAGTTTGGACAGGTCTCATCTCCCTATGACCAAGGACAGGAGATTTTGGTACCACCCGAGTAACTGGGATCCCTGGGCGTGCTGCTCCTTCCTGCTGAGCAGGGACCTGGGTCCATCTGGGACCTCATACACTCTTCAAACTAGAAATAAGCTCACCTGGGCAGGTTCTAGGTGAGGAACACACTGAATCACAGCCAGGGAGAACCTGAGTTCCCTCCCCACTCCCCTGGAGAGCTGCCAGGGCACATTTGCCCCACAACAACATTAACTTGTGAAGTTTGGTCGCCTTTTGCTTTCCACAATCTCTACTTCAGGAACACCAAACTATCTCAGAGCAGTCATGTTTGATTTGCTGGGGGTATTTCACGAGGCCCTAGTAATGTTCCATTTGCTGGGGGTGTTTCACCTACCTTCACGCCCTCGTTGTAGCTGTCCACGGGGCTGTTCAGGCTGGCAATGCTGCCCAGGTGCCCGGGGGCTCCGGGGCGCGGAGGTTTCTTTGGCGGAGCTGCGTGATCTGCTCGACAAAAAATTTCTGTTTTTAGAGCACCAACGTGTCAGATGTACCTGCACCCTTCTGGTCTGCCAGCACTGCACAGGCAGCATGTGCTCTTCTCTGCCAGAGATGGACATCTTTAGGTGTCCTGCAGTAAACCCACTGTTTGTGGGAGCTGCACTTTACGAGAACAGGATTGTTTTAGTAAAATACTTTGAAACTCTTCTTGTGGGGCAACTGCTACTGCTCTGGGCACACCTAGCCCAGCCCTGAGAGAGTGTCACCCCTGGTGCCACAGCTGAGTGACAACATGCTGTGTGTGCCTGGGGAAACTGGACTTCTTCCCGGCAGCAATCCTGGGTGTGATTCACTTTTGAGACCGAGAAACCCAGCTGTAGGTGTCTACTGCTATTTGACGTGTCTGAACTCCACACTGGGTGAATTCCCACTCTGACTCAGCTTCCTCTAGACATTTCCTGCTTGTTGATCTAAACATTGCCTTGGCTTTGCTGACTGCATGTCTGGGGCCTGCATGGGGAACCTGAACACACAGCACACAAACATCGATGTGTAGTACCTGGAACTGAACCCACCCTGTATGGAAACATTGCCATGAACTTTTGTTCACTACTGCTGCAGCAAGACTTGGAATCAAGGATTCAAAATGACAGTATCTGCATTTACTGCTTACCTGGTTTTCCCACAGGCTGATAGATGTGCTGGTTACCAGCCTATAAAATAAAATAAACATATAAAGTAGTTACTGCAGTGCTCTCAGCTTTCATCAGCACTATCTCAGCCTCAAACACTGAGTGCAGCCAGTTCTCTGCACATTTCCCACCAGTTAAAAATACATCCTGATTCACCATCATCAGTCCCTCACTACAGGTCTATTACTTAAGACAGTAAGAAAAGAATTTGCATGTATTTTGTACTGCTCACAACAGCCCTGGCCTCTGCATTACAGTTCACCCTTCCTTACTACTCAAAGGTGGTGGGACAGTCGCAGCTATTGTTAGTTTGTGTCCACAGATCCAACTGTAGAGAGGTCATGGTGGTGAAGGGGAAATGGCAACACAACGAGAGACTCCAGAACTTCCTGCTTAACAGTTCTGTAATGGGAACACATTTCTAAGCTGGTTTGCTTTTTGGTTTTGTTGCAAAGCTCTTAGTGAAGGCCCATTTGCTTATTCATCCGGAAGAATTTAGTACCAGACTGAAGCGACTTTCCCTGATAATTGCATTCGTACATCCTTCATGCCAACCTCAGTCACCAGGGTGAGCAGCTCCAGTGTCAGCACAATAGTAAGGAATATTTCTGCATCAACTGCCCTTGCCCTTACGGGTGATTCTAACTTTGCAAAATTCAGCTGGGAACATCATACAGTGGACACAAAGAGGTCCAGGAAATTTCTGTGATGGTAACTTCTTGGTGCAGGTATTAAGGAAGCTGACTAGGAAAGGTGATTCCTGGAATTCTTGCTTGTAAACAGAGAGGGATTCTTGGGCCAAGTGGCTAGCAGTGACTGCCTCAGATATGGTGACCACAAAGGAGTTGAATTTCAGGTTGTTGGAGGTAGCAGAAAAAAAAAATCCAGCAAAACTTTGGCTATGGAAAGAGTGGACTTTGGGTTCTTTCCAGGAAATAGTGAGGTCCCTTGGGAATCTGCTTTTGAAGGAACTGGAGTCCATGGATGTCAGGTGCTTTTTAAGAGCCATCTCTTAAGAGCACAGAGGCAGGCAATTCCTGAGTGCTGGAAGGCAAGCAAGCAGGACAGAACAGGGCCTGGCAGAGCAGGGATCTTCTGGAACTTAGGTGGACAAAGGAAGTGTACAGACTTTGGAAACAGGGACAGGTGACATCCCTACAGGGATGCTGTTCACCACTGCAGGGAGACAATTTGTGCTGACAGAGCTTGACCACAGTTTCAGCCGGACAACACCACAAAAAGCGCTTTTTAAAAATGTCAACAGCAACAGGAGAACTAGAAATTACATTGGTCTGTTGCTCAGTGAGGTTGGTCACCTCACAAAGAGGGACACAGAGTGGAGACATTCAGTCATGTCATTAATTTTGCTTTTTGCTGTTAACCTAACTATTTCAAATCTGATAACCCCAGGGGAAAAGAAAGGGAGCAAGAGAGGGAGGACAATAAAATCCTACTAAAACAGTTCTCGCGTTTTTACTTCCACAAAACTGCGTACTGAAAGTAGAGGTCAAAAGAATGTGATCAGTCAGGAACTACCAAAATATGGGTGGTAACTTCTCATTTGTATCACTGCCCAATTTCTCATCCTCTCAGTCAGAAACTCAGGTTGACTCACAGCAGCATTAGGCATTTCCCACTGCAAATGAAGCCAGAGCTATGTTCTGAATCTACTGAGAACTACAAGATCAAATTCTGACTAGAAATGTAGTTAACATGAATTAGAGTCTCTTTTAAAACCCATTTCGTCCGTGACCATGAAGTGCTTTCTTCACACTCTTTCAAATGGGGTGTTACTTTGTACTACCTTGCCTGGGCAGATAGGACTCCCCTAGAAAGTTTGGGATCTGGGGACTGTAACCCGTGACACAACCTCAGAATCTCCTGGGCATCTCAAAGCATCTTCACAAGCAGCACAAAATGCAGCAGCACTTTTCTTGCTCTTATATAAAGATGCAACAACAGCCAAGGCCTAACAGTAACTAACAGTCTTCTCAAATTTCATGGAAAATATCTTAGGAGCTTCCAGACGTGAATGTCTCCAGAGACCACACTGCAGTGTGTCATTAATACACTCATTCATGACTGTGTCTTGGCTGCAAATGCAGGAAGAATCCCTAAATTCTTAAACAGTGAAGAAATGCTGAAGCCAAAGTAGCAGTTTACAGTCTCATCCCAAATGAAACAGGAGAGTGAATTTAAAATATGCACTACTTTACAGGTGACCCCTGAGGAGAAACAGTGGATCAAGCACCAGGTTTGTGTCATTAACAGTCCCTAGCCGAATCCCCCTTTTCCAACAGTATGATCCAGAGATTCCAATGGCAATTAAACAATTGAAGAGATGGTTTTAGTTAAACAGACAGGAGTTAAGCCACTAAGAAAGAACACCCGAGCTGCAGCTGCTGTCTGGGAATAAAGGAATGGCTCTGGGGTTTATTCCAATGGTTTCTTTGGTTTGGGGATCATTTACCCCAAACAGATTTCTGGGTAATACAACAGCAACATTTACATTCCTTGTGAGAAAACCCTTCAGATATTTAAACAACTGCAAAAGTTACTTTAATCTTGCTTCCTGTTGACAAAACTTGCAGAAAACAATCCACATTTTTAAATAAAAGGCCCAATTCTACAGCACATGAGCACTTATTATTGCAACATATTTGTGGAAACATTTTAATATTTGTTTCAAGAACAGTTTCAGGGGGAAAAAAATCCACCCAACCAACAAACCCCAAATCCCCCAAACTGCATGAACTGTGCTGCATGAACCACTTTGCTGTGGCTGCTGTTCCCACAGAAGCTGAGCCTCCTGAAAAGCTGTACAACCATGTAATAATAGTGGAAATGTTTAGCAAAACGTTTAAATCATCTCCCACACCCGAAACAACGTACAGCATGTTCTACCAGGAAACTGGAGGAAGAGCTGGGAGAGGAAAAGATCCCCCCACACTTACTGGGCCCTGGAGACCTCCGTCCTCCCGGTCGATGCTGCCTCTGGAGAGCCGCACGTCAGGTTTCTGAAACAAAAATCAAACGTTTCACTCTGTGCTCTGCTTACCCAGTGATGTGCCCTCGGCTTAGAGGCAGCGTAAAGACAGGGAAATCCCGTTCAAAATGCACACTGACAAATCCAGATGTCATTTCACTCCAGTCCCTGCGCCCCCGCTGCCGCCACTGGAGCCTCGGCTGCTCCTCCACCGCCCGCCCTCAGCACAGGAGTAAAAATTCTCTAAGAAATATCCATAGTACCATTGCCCTAACACAACACTGGAAAACCTGCATTTAAGTTTTCTCAAAGGCAGCAAAAGTTGGGGTTTTTTCTAAAAAAAGCTTGCTTCCCAACAGCAAAATTCCAACCACAGGATGAGAAATGCTGCACATTAATTCCCACTTCCTGCCCCAGGATGGCTTATATGTACTTGGCTCCCTCTGCAAGCAAATGGGGCCAATTACTGGAGCTCTCTAAACACTCCATTTGGATACAGCCAGCCGGCAAAGCCATCCAGATGCCGTTTTCTCCCCATACAAGCAACAAACAAATTTCTATTTTATGTGTTTTAAGTACAATACGGGAACCTGGGGCTTGGTTGCTTTAAAAAGCAAAAATAAAACCACATCGATTTTGATTTTGTTTTTTCCCACACAGAAACCAGTCTTTTTTTTTTTTTTTTCATAGAAAATCTTAAGTTGGAAGGGACCCACAAGAACCACTAAGTCCAGCTCCTGACCTTGCACAGGAAAACCCCACTCATCTCCCCAGCAAATCCAGCTATGTTATATTTATTCTTCAAGGACAATGTTGATTACATGGAAAGACAAAGGAATAGTGGATGTGAAGCCAAGGTTAACACTGATCTGAAGACACAAGCTCAGCAAAATTACAGTGTGCTTCTAGTGCACCAATTCTGGCACTTAAAACCAGGATTTATCTGACTCTCTCCTATGAGACTGGGTAAGGAGTTACTGATAACTCAAGGAATAAACTGGTCAGACACAGCATGAGGATGAACATTTTTTATTTAGAGAAACATAAGTGTATCTAAACACAGTGCAACTAAACTGACCCCATGTTCTTTCAGAGCTAATTTCAGGAGACAAATATATCCTTTTCTTGTTTAAAGCTATTTGAGATCCCTTCCTCCTTTAAGAATACTAAAGAATAATTCCAACTCACATATCCTGCTAAATGACCCTAAAAGCCAGCAGAGCAGAAGGAACCCGCAAAAACACACTAATATTGACCTTTTGTCATTAAAAATAGTCCATTTGTGCTGCCAGTCTGTCAGAAGGGCTTACATTTGGGGTTTTCATTCAGTGTTCTGTAGACTGAGCAAGGCACAGCCAGAGACAGCCACTGCCTGAAAGAACTTGCAGATTAAAAATAGACAAATCGTATCAGATAGGGAAATTTAACCCCCTCTTAAACATGAAGAACCGAAACAGACACAAGTAGTCTCCTAATGTTTTTCCAGGAATTTGTGACAAATTTTAAGATGAAACCTACTGCTGACTAATCTCCAGTTTATTTCCTTATTATGATGAAGGAATTTTTTCTGATTAAGTCTCATTTGATATGAGTATGCTTGAAACTTCATCAGACAGGTAAAGTCGTGATTCTCGTCATACTTTTCAGCTAAAGCACATAGCTATCCTCGTTAAATATCTATATAAAGCATATGACAAACTACATTTCTATTCCACTGATGCTGACAATTTGCCATCGTTTCACATTCATTTCTAGCCAGGAAAGTGCCCAAACTCTTTGGAAATAACCACAGACTATTTTATCACAGGGGTCTTTAATGCTCTTTGCACTTAGAGCAATGTATTACTCAAAAGATGCACCTTAAACCATAGAATGCTTTGGGTTGGAAAGGACCTTCAGGATCATCTCATTCCAAACCCCTGCCATGGAAAGGGACACCTTCCCCTGGACCATCTAGACCATGTCCCTCAGACCAGACTCGACAGACCATGAAATACTGAGCATTTTGAAAGAGTCAGGAGCACAAAAATGCACACTAGTCCAAGTAAAACAGGGTTTTTTCCCTAGTAATACAAAAAAAAGTTAAATTAGCAGACATAATATCCATCTCCCCTCTGATGCCTTAGGTTTTAACTCTTATATTTTTCAAATTCTGTACTGTTTAGTGTATGACTCTGAAGTTTCTTGTGGCCTGTCAGCTGCTGCTCTCTCATGCTCACACAGACATAACAAAGCCTCTCCAGGCTTGCTCTTCAAGGACACCCAGCCCATCCTAGGCCCAACATGTGTAAACCAGCATCTTGAGAAGGGAGGCAAGCTGAGGGGCAGTTACATAATTAGCTAAAGTTTAATTGGTGAATTTATGCTGATCTGCAAATGGACCAAACCTATAACAGTGTGAAGAACTTGTGACTTGTCGTCCATCTTGGGTGTAGCCTTTGGCCTGCCCAGGGTGTGCCTCTGAAGGCCTTTCAAATATCCATCTTTATTCCCCTACTCCTGTCTAGTCTCTGTTTCCAGGTTGGCCTTTTAGGCATCACCTCCTCTTTGTCTTGCTAAGAAGGTCTCTCTTTCCAGCATCCAAAGTCTCCACGTCACAGCAACAATTCCATTCCCTAAGTCTCCACTGGCAGCCAATGTGCAGCTCATTGAGTTCCCTTCAGGACACCCCATACACGGACAGCACACAACCCACAGCCCAGGAACTGCTGCACAGAAGGGCTGCAAATGCTCATAAAATATCACCAAAATGATGATTATTGACTTGACAAATGCTTCACACATTACAAAAAAAAAATCCCAAGTCCTATTGGCCACCCCCACATAAACAGGGCTGTGGAGGGCAGTGGTGCTGCCCTGGCATTTCCAAGAACCTGATCCTAAACTGCAGATCCCAAGTGCCAGGGGATGATGGCAAACCTGAGGGACCCAAGCAGCTGCACCCCTGTGGCCTGCACAGCTACACCTTAAAAATAAGGAAAAAAATCCTTTAGCAGTACATAAACTTCTTTCAACTTCCACAAACATTCTCCTCTGCCCTATCAAAACTTGGGTAGTCAGGAACACATGGAACAACAGGGAAGTGTTCAGCTTTTGTGTCCACTGTGTAAGAAAAGACACAATTATAAATTTATTGACTTTAGTGTTCTAATAAATTCTAACAACTCCCATCTGACTAAATGATATTCTGATTTACTCTTTTGTGTAGATGTGGAAACGTCAGAAGGCAAACTGTTTTACAGTAAAGGTGATTTTGATGATTGAACTCCCATCATATTTCAGAGTATTATTCAGCAGCAATTCTTACACTTCTGCAGCTGCAAGAGATTTACTCTGAGCCCCCCACACTGCCATGACAGCAATGCACTGCTGAACTTTTAATACTGAGATCCTTCAGCTGGATCTTGAGCTGTTTAATGCAACATTCTCTAGGTCAACAATCAGCCTCACACCAGACCTGTTCTGTACTTCACACACCATTTCACAGCCCCGAAGAACACCCTGCCATCTCTTCAGTCTCTGCCATGACTCTGGACACCCTAAAAACCACAGAGAGGGAGAACTATATGTTGTTAAAATCTTGCAGAAAAACAAAGTCCTTCAAAAGTAAATGGATTTTTTTCTAATAAATAAGCCTACTATCTGAAATCTTTGGAAATGTCAAGAGGAATTTTCAGACAGGATGTGTATGTTGACAAACTGGGACATAATCTACTTTATTTCCAGTATTTCTGGTTACTGGCTAATAAAAGAACATGTAAGCCTTGGAGTTCTCAGGGCATGCTGAATTGTAATGTCTTGGTGGGATTTTCTCAGGCTAAAAATTAAATTCTTATTTTAGTAACAGTTCACATCAATTAGACTTGAATTGCAGTCCTCAGTGTCAAAATAGGACAAAACCACAACTATGTGGGAATTTCAGAGAAAAAAAAACAAACCCAAGCATGATAAGGAAACTATGTGAGTTATTTCTTCTTAAGCTATCCCAGAAAGGACTATAAATTTCTTAGTACAAAACTGTTCTGTCTGCTGAGGAGTTACTAACAAGCATGCACATACATATCTTTATTTATATGATTAAAAATAACGCACATAACATCAGTGCAGCCAGAAAGAAAGGTTCAGACTGGAAACTCCATATAAAGGAAGGAGCAGGCAATTAAACAGGCCTAAAAGAAGAAAAAAGTGTAAAATGTTCAGAGATAATTTTTGATTGTTTTAAGATTATTTGTAGTGCAGGAATTTCATCTTCCACCTGAATGTGCCCTGGACAGAGACTGTGTCCTGCAGTGATGTGTATCAAGCTTTACGTGCAGTAATGCTTTGTGTCTCCACTTCAGCTTTCTCAAAAATAATTCACATATTTCTGTCCTTCCTGGAGAGGCTCATCTCCACAGCACTTTTATCAAGAGAGCATGAAAGTTTATTCATCACAAGTTTTAATCAACGTCCATCAAAGCTGCCAGACCTAAAGTGCTGCCTCCCCTCCCTGTCAGGGGGTGGGAGTCAGTCCTGGATCCCCAAAAATCAACCCCTCCAATTCTCTCCTCGCCTCCCAATGAATGTATTTGGTACAAATTAGAATTAAACATTTCTTCACTATTCAGCTTTTACGCAACAGATTTATTTTTGTTCAGGACCTTCCCACGAGGACAGACCTGTTTGTTTTCTCTTTTTACAGTAGAATTTCCAGAATTCTGGGTTCTGTTAAGGCTGCAGCTTGCACATTTCCATCCCTTCAAGTACTGACTAGTCCCCATGTTCTCCAAGGACCGGTTTCAGGCAAACTGCTTACACTGATAACAACTTCCCCAAAGACCTGCACATTTCCATTTCAATGCCACTGCAACTGAATTCCCCATCTGGGGAGTCCCTTCCAGCAGCATCAGTGCTGTTTATCCCTGTACTAATGTGCTGTGAGTTGTATTTTCTCCCTGCAGAAGCAGCAATAAATTTCAAGTTGTGAGCAAGTTGGTGTTACTCTGGGGAAACAAAAATTGTACCAACAGAAACCCACAGAGGATTTTTCATCTTGTTGCAGTGTCTTACATTAAATGATTTGCAGCTGCTCCCCTGTGAGTCCAACTCACAAGTGGGATGTGCTGTAGAGCCCGAGGACTGAGTAAACAGAGCTGCTTTTGGAAGTAGACAGTTTACACTGAAAACACTACACATGGTTACAGAAGTTAAATATTAAAATCTGGCTCCACTCTGTTGTACTCTGTGCTCAGAAGGACAAATATTCTTTGAAACCTCCCTAAAGCAAGCAAGGAAGGTCCAGATTTCTTCTCCCTACATCACCTGAAGTGAAAATAGGGAAGACCCTTCTTACAACAGCAGAAATATTAATTGTCACTGACTAGAGGACATCGGCCAAGGAGAAAGTGTGTGGAATATCTGGCCTATTTCTATGCTGGACATCATTATACGGCCTTAATGCCTCAATAAATGGCTTATTATTACATGTTTGGGCTCTCATGTGTGAATTGTGGATATCCTTCAGGAGATCTGAAGGATCTTCCAAGAGTGACTCCCCACAATGACTGTTCCACATCTTCACTTCCTCAGGGCTAACCTAGAAACCCACCCACATTCCTTTTCCAAGAAACATCCACCTATAAACTGAAGATCCCCCTGCCACACATCCTGCTATGGGCTCAAAGGCACCTTGTGGCTACCAGCAGCTTGATTAAGCTCCTGACACAAGGTTTAAATCTGTAACAGGCATTCAAGGGTGAACCTCAAAGTCTGTACAGTCAAAATATTAACGTGGAAAGAAAAAAAACGGAAGTCTCTTACGGATTCCAATTCCTCAACAGAATAGATTGCAAGAGAGATAGTGTTTCCTCACAATAAAACTAACACAAAATGGAAACACAGCAAATCTCTTCCAAACAGATGCTACAATTGTACTACAGATGAAAGAAAAATCAGCAAGTTCCTCCTCAACACCAACTTGGGGGATGATAAACACCCTAATGGTCCAGAGACTGAATTAACAAACACTACAAATAATCATAATTTATTCTGCAGAAAAAAATAAGAACTTTTTCTGCAGAAAGTTCCCACACAACCTACTGCCACCACCTGCAATGTCAATGCCTCATTCCCAGAAAACACATTAATTCCACAAAACGTTCTTGACCATCTTTAAAGTTGTAACCATCAGTGGGATGAGTTTGACCTCCTGGGTTGTGTAGGTCACAAGCAACTGGTGCCACACAAGACTGGAAAAGCTAATGCCTAAATTAGGAAAGAAATTTTCCTTTCCGTTCCCTCTCTTCAGACCAAGCAATCTGGGTATAGTGGTTTGTTTGCTGTCATCCCAATGGGAAACTGCAAATTCCCAAGCGGACTTACAAGGAAAACAGTTTCAACACCCATTAATCAAAAGTCACTTCTTAGCTCAGGCACAATGTGGCTCTCAGCTAGAACATGTCCTGGACATGGGGGCATCTACCAATAGCTAACACAGGAGATTTCCAAACTGAAACATTCCCTGAAATATGCCTAAGACCAAGCACAGGACTGATGTTTGTCACAACCCACACCACAGCACTGCAAATTATCCACCTGTCCCGTGAGGCTCAGGCACCCACAGGCTCCTGGTAACATTCTACTCCCACCTTCAGCTCCATCTGTAGCCATCAGCCTCAAGTAGGAGAAATTTAACACACAACTTGAATTTTGACAACTGGAAAGCCAGAGCTGAACCAAAAAACACACACCCACACACCAGTGGCACTGACAACAAGGAACTGTGGAACTGCAAAGAAACAGCATCAGAAGATCCCATTATCAACAATTTCTTCTTCCTGCTCCTCATGAGGTTCAGAGCTTTTTCCCTCCTCACAGAGCTCCCTCTTGTACTATTTCTTCCCACTAATATGTGCCATTATTCCTCCAGGGCAAGATGGTTACAACTCTTAGCACAGCCAAGGCCCTTAGACAGCTGATGGTTACATCTTTTTTAGGGGTAGAGTACACACAGATCTGTCACCTTAAGAGCAAACAGGCAATCTCCAGATGGGCACAGAATTATACCCAGAACTTGCCCCACACAAACACTCAACTGGATAAAATCAGATTCACCAAAAGCCACAGCTGTTCAAGGTATCTGAAATACAGGACTCACTAACTGAACACTTATTTTAAAACCCACATTTTAGTAGCAACTCCTGTGTCCAGTAAATTTTCTCATTTCACAGATGTGATCAGTTGTAGCCAGCTGCAATACAAAACCAAAAATCAAGAGGAATTAAGAAGCTCTGTGAAACAAAGAATTACCAGGAATCGTTCTTCTTTTTCAAGCCAGCGCTGATCTTCTTCCATCTCCTGTTGCTGTCGTATCAACCTCTCCTCCATGAGGTGTGTGGGTAGAACCTGGCTCATCCCTCGGATGTCCAAAGTGCCTGAATCCTACAATCCAGAGGAAGTTTGTTCAGTCTCACAATTTAAAATTTGTATAAACAGGTGCAAGAACTTAAGAGATTATAAAAGGAAAGTTTTTTAGAAGCCAATTCTCAGCAGCAGTCAAGCAGAGTTTTCTTCATCTCCTCAAAAACTGAAGCAGAGCAGCAGAAGATACTCCAGTTCCAAACTTTTTATCTGCCTTGCTCTTAGTCACTGCACCCAAAAAAGATTTGAAAGATTCTGTTCTGTTTTTCAGCAATGTTGTCACTTCCTGTATTGCACTTCATTTAGGCTGGACAACAAAACCAGATATATCAATTTTGTTTTCTTGGTCTTGAGCAATAATGTAACCATCCAGTTATTAAATGCTGCAAGATACATTTTTAAAAATCAAAACAAATGTACTATTCAGTGTTAGCCAACACTGGCAAAGTATGTCAACAAAAACATTTTTAAACGAATTTTTGACCAAATATTTATGCCTGTCTTAAGCTTACAAATACTCCACATACCATACCCCAATGCTGTCTGCAAATCGTTAGGAAATAGTGTATAAATCAGTATTTTAAAAAAAGCCAAGGGAAATTTGGTAACAAACTTCCCAGTATTTAACAGGTAAGTCTCAGTTATCACTTAATTGTTTATCAGGAACACAGGGAATAGAGGTTAGAGAAGAAATATATTTAAGACAGAAGCTGCACAAATGGAATTTTTGTGGAAGGAAAAAATGGAATAAAAAAGTGTACAATAGTGGAGAACAGAAGAAAAAACCCAGAAGGTTAAAGAGGGAATTAATTTGATGTTCCTCAGCAGCTCGGTGCAATCATGACAGGCTGGAGAGCACCCAGAAGGAATTCAGCTCAGGAACAGGCTTTCAGACCATTTCATCTTCTGTTCTGGATAAGGTACAGAGAAGCCTCAATCCTTCAGCTGTGCTGGGTATCTCCCAAGAGGCATTTTTACATGACTGTTCCCAACCCTATGAACAGCACTAAGTTCCCGTAAAGCCCTCTCTGAACAAACACCAAATATTTGCTATCACTTGGTTAAGGTAAATAGTAACAACTTAATCAAGAATCCATGTGAAGTGACACTTCATGCCCAGCCTCACATAGAAGGATTTGTTTAAAAAATAGTTCAGTCCTGACTCCCAGCCCATTGCAGTGAGGTAATTTTAAAAAGCACTAGAAAAACTCAGTTTTCCTAGAACAGATCTACCTAAATAACAGAAGTAATACAATTTTTAATAGTAAAAAGTGTATTGAACTGTACAGAACACAGTAACAGGTGTGTCAGATCACCATACCTCCATGTTTGGTTGCCACACTGATATTTCCTGAGGCCGATGGTTCCAGGAATCTGCTTGATCCAGGAGAGAAGCCTGCCCAGGATAAATGCTGCCCGCCATGGCTGGTATCCCATGAGAACCAGGGTAGCCAGACACCTTTAGGGGGCAAAAAACCCCACCCAGGCAAAAACAAATAGAAAAACAGAGATACCAGTAAGACCTGTGCTTCCCCATAATGAAAACACCCCCTCCAACACAACAAACATGAAAGCACAGAAATGACTCAATTTGAGCAGTCAGTGAGAGGAAGAAGGGGAAGCAACATCAGAAGAAGGAAGCTGAGCCAAAATATGACACCTCTGTTTTAAGTCTTTGAGGATGCCCATCCTAACATAACTATTTTAGACTAACTGTAACAGCACAGAAATACAGCTTTTGAGGATAACTGTTTTATGGTGCCTATCAAACCAGCGGCATCAGAGCGTGCTCTAACCTCTGCAGTCAAGGAGATCAAAGTCCTCTGAGGACAAAACTGTATCTTGAGATACACATGCAGGGCTCGTGTTCCAGTTAATAGGAGCCTGCAAACATCACCCTGCAGAGCCCCCATGAAAATGTACCCCCTGCTGTATGTTACAGGCTTAAGGCTTGAGCGGCAGCATGTAATTAGTGTGCTGAGCTGAGTGGCCTGGGAACTTCTCCACAGGAAAATCCAAGTAGTTTTAATGAGCCTGAAGTACTTATTAAATCAATGAAAACCTCCCTCTCTTCACGGAAAAAATCCCCTCGACTGAGACAGCTGTATATGGCTGTAGCCTTGAACAAACGTAAAACTGCTCAAAGTCCTTTAATGACAAACTTTTGTTCTAAATTTCTTCAGCAGTTTTAGGAAGAATGGCAAAACCTGTGAGTATACAACGTGGTAAAGCTAAAGGCAGCAGCTATCAGGACACAGAAAATAAAATACCAATGACCCCAAGGAAAGGCCTCCACAGTTAATGCCATTTTATAAAGCAAGTGATTTCATAGCTCAGCACAAATGTTAACATGAACACCACATTCCTCCAATAAATATGGAAATGTTTCACTGCAGTTTCAGGAATCTGAGCACCACATCAGATGTGGAAATATTTGCCATCTGGAGCAAACCTACCAGGCTCAGTTTGGGTTTTTTTTTCCTATGTAAAACAAAACTCATTGAACAGAACTGAGTTAAAACAAACCATGAAAGAAGTGCATCAATCTCACCAGCTCCAACTAAGATGGAGAACCCACATTTGAAAAAAAATACATGCACAGTATTAAATGTAATACCTGGTAATGATTTGGCTGTACCATATGCTGTGGACTTGGATAAAACCCTTCACTGGATCTGGGACTGGGGTACCCAGGTCTACTGGGCTGTAAACAAAAAGGAATTTTTAGAATCATTAAACACACAAAACTAAAATCAGAAAATTATGTTTCAGTGAGACAAACATTTACAGATTTGGCAAACTCCAAAACAAAAATCCCAAACCAGATTTTCTGCAATTACAAACACTTTTTAAAAAAAACTAAAATTAAGTTTTCCTCCATTTTTGCTTGGCAATGGATGAAGCTGAATTGTTTGCTTGATATGTCAATAAATAATGCTTGCTCTGTGAATTCTTTGTGTTTGTTTAATTGCTTGCACTAAATGACCTGCTCTGTGCTGCTTAACTCTAGAGAGAACATCAGCTAAGAACATCATTCTTAATAAATTTCCAGGTGCAATATAACCTCATTTCCAATTTTTGCTGGTAATTTGTTGCTTTTGTGACTGTTCCCAAAAGTAAATCCTTTTGCTTCAGTAAGAGTAACACAAACCAAACTGGTTTGTTTGCATGGCTATTTCCATGTGGTATTCTGAGGTATGAAGTTAGTTCTGATAATTAACTTCTGTGTATATAATTTCCTCAACATGGGAAGTGCTTTTGATCATATTCTGAACCTCCAAAGGTATAGGTGACTAAGGAACAGCACTGCTGGGTGTTTCAAAAGGAGAAAAATCAACCAGAGAGGGAAAAAAACCCCAAACTTCATCATTCTGCAAAGGGCTCCCTCAGTCCTTCTGGCAGTTAAAGGCAACCACACTAACTGGAGACTGCAGAACTTATCATTGCTTGATGAAAAAATTCATTATCATTCTGGACTAGGATGTTTTCTGTCTTAGATTTCTAATAGAAATACCACTGTGAGATACAAGTAATTTCACAGTATGGATTGTGATAGCCGGGAATTATTTGAGGATGTGTAGGAGTTTAAGGCTATAAATAATATGGAGTTTAAGATCTATAACAATCTGCAACTCTTACAATGAATTGTCAGAAGAAAAAAAAAAACAACTGTTGTTACCATTAGAAAATTAGATAATAATTAAAGAGACATTTAAAAACTCCTATTTACAAAATTCAGCTTGTTCCAATGCCATTATTAAGCACATCCGTACTTTACACAAAAGTAGTGTACAAAAAAAACCTAACCAACAACAGCATCAGATACACAGTGAGGACACAGTGACCCCCTCAAAACAGATTAACTCTAGTGGCAGAATTAACTGCAGTTTTAACACACCTTTGGTCAAGTGTTTCAGTTCATACATCACACACAAAGGTGCTCATTTCAAATTAAGCAGCGTATCGGTCCAATTTATGCAGTTTATCTTCTTCTGTAACTTGGAATATTGTTTGTTTAGATAAACACCAAATCCAGCTAATTCATCTCAGATGAGTAAACGGGTTGATGGATTGTTTGCTCTTTCTAACTCTGAAATGAAAGCAGCAATCCCACTGCCCTTATATCCGGCTTGCCATCAAGGCATCAAAATGCAGAACTGAGCTCAGAAATCTGATCTATCAGGGAACAACGCAGAAATAGAGAGAAAAAATCCCCAAATACACGCAAAACACCCCCCACCACCACTCAAAACACAACAAAACAAAACGAAACCAACCAAAAAGAAAAATGCTAGGCTGAGCGTTGCCTTTCTCTGAGTGTTGGGGAATGTGTGTGGCACAAGGTGCCACACGAGTACTCCTGGAGTTATTATCAGCTCCAGAGCCTGGATGTTAAAGCTCCAGGAATTCACCACAAACTATCAGGACACAGACAATGTAGTGGTGACTGCATAACATTAAATTGTTCAAAATACAGGCTCCAACTTTCAAGTAATAACTTGCAAAAATAACTCTGAGAGGAAGCAGACGAGTCACTGAGAGGGAAGAGCGCTCAGAAACTGGTTAAGGTTGGACTCCCACAGCTGCAGAACACATCAGTGACATCCAAACAGGACAGAAATGAAAATGAAGTGGAAACTAAACCACGTACGTTCCTTGGAAACAAACCCCTAATTTTCTGTCCAGAAGAAGGAAAATGCAATTAGCTGACTTCTGTCTCGTCACTAATGTGTTATAAATAAACTTCACGCTGGCCTGAGAGCTCATTAGCCAACAATTTACATGAGTGCTACAAGAAAGGAAGAAAAAGGAAAGGCCAGGAAATGATTTTGTGGCAGCTATGGGTGTCTTTTACAAGTGAGAGAAGAAACAGAAAATCTTTAATGCAGTATCATAGCACAGATCAGCTCTAAGCACAGTTCAAGCAGAGCTGGGTCACTTCAGGCAAGGATTCCCAGATGGGGAGAGAACTGGCCAGAATGCCGTGGTTTGAACCAGCCCATCAAGGGAGGCTTTGAAAAATAAACGGAATAAAAAGAGAGCTTTTGGGTTTTTTTTTTTTAAACACACATAATATGCAGTTTTAGCTACCTTGGGAGGAGCTTCATCCGATCCTCCTGAGTCCCAGGATACCGTGACTTGTCGCCTGGATTCCATTCTCATTCGTTCCTCTTGCTGCAGCTTCTCTTCCTCCAGTATTGTACTAAGGAAAACATATTGCAATCAAGTAAAACTCCAGTTTCAGTGACTAACAAACCTCTCCCCACAGCTCCTGCACTTTTCAGACTAATAAACACTACTTAACTTGAAATGCTATAAAATTACTGAAAATTAAACTTCTTTTACATACGCTGGTTTTGTTTCTGAAAACCAGGATCAGGAAGAGATATTTCTGTAGGATTACCAGGGTGTTTTAACAACAAAAACAGCATCAAATTTTGAGAAAGCTGTGGCTGATCTTGCACACGTTTTGTTTTCATAACAGTTCTTTTTATGTGCAATTACACAGAGAAGTCCTCAAAGACAATCAATCAAGCACTTACTTGCATGAAAGCTTTATCTTCACAAGAAAATATTCTACTGAACTGCTGCAAAGGTTCAAAACAAACCGAAAATGTTCTTTACTGAAACTCAAGAGCTTCAGATCACTGGGAATTTTTTTTCTTTTTTAAAGAAAGCAGTCAAAAATACTTCTTCAGCTCTTACATTTTAGCCTAACCAGGAACACATTCAGCAAAGCAATTTAGCAAAACAGAAAGATCTGACAGTATTCACTCAGCTTCTAAGCATTCAGGTCAAAAGGCTGCATTTTCACAAAGTACAAGACAGTAGTAAAACCAGTTTGCTACTTACCACTGTTCTGACTATTAAAAAGCCTGTTTGAAGCTGAACGTGCTCCCGTTGCCCCCACAGCCAGCCTCCTCCTAGCTCTGCTATGTGGCTTATTAATGTTGGATATTTGCCATTTGAAAAATACTCAGAATGAAGCTTTGAAAGAGGGAGCTGCCAATTCCTTGGAGCCGCACGCTACGCGGACAGTCTGGAGATGTGAGCAGGGCAGATTATTTCCATATCGCTGTCCCCAGGGTAAAGACAATCCTGTGGAGGAGCTATTCCAGCTCCTTTATCACTCAGGAGTTTCCAGAAACAAAGCTTAGTTCTGAGTTTATAGTCTCCTGTTCAGTCTGCTAAACAACCACCCAGAATTACTCATTCAGGGCATGAGATCAACTCCAGCAATCTATTCTCATTGTGGAACTTCACTGCTTATTTCAAGAATAAATTCCTGCTGGAGACGAGAACTTTGCTTCTCCTTACTCAGCCAAAAAAACCCCAAACTATGCCACTTCTAAAAAGCAGAGAAGTCATCTTGTCTCACTGCAGCTAAATCAAGTTTATAACTATTGCTGCAATTTCAATCCATCATTACTGAAGCAACACAAGAATGTGGAACAAAAGCAAAATCAGACAAGTTACTTGCAAAAGTCACCCTGCTAGAACTACCATGGAAACACAGCTACAGCTCAGCGGAGGGAATCTTTCTATTTTACCTCTCTCTTCCCTCAGAATAAGGAAAATGCAAGATTTTCCACTTGAACCCATGAAGAACCAGCAAAACCCCCCTGCTTTAAAGCTGTCACACTTCAGATATCCAGTGTTTTTATGTAGCATGAGAAAGCAGTCAACATGTATCCACAGCCGTGAACCATGATTACCATCTTTCAAGACAAGACCTCAGGATTAAGAAAACCCACGACAAAACAAGACAAAAAACATTTGTCCAGATTAACGAATGAAAAATGAAGAAAATATAGCTTTTTAACCAGGTTGTTGATACAGCAGTTGCTCTAATCTGAGCTAAAGAATAGAACCGAGTTGGCTGGTAGCAGCTGGCTAAATTTAGAGATGGCTTATTGGCAATTTGGGGCCATGTGTGGAATTTGTCACAGCACAGTTCTGGTTTTCCGTAAGAAGCAATGAAACCCCAGTACCTCTCTCTGCCTTGCTATCAAAGCCATTTATCTGTGATGCCCCAGTTCAGTGATCATCAGCTTGTGTCACCAGAAATAACGAATTTCTATTGAAATTATTTCTTTTTCTTACTACAGGCTCAGCTTTTTGCTTTACAGCTGCAGCTCATCCTCCCTGCTCTCCCACTGCTCATGCCATCAGGAGGTTCTTTCCCAGCAGCCCAGAGCAGCCTGGTCAGAGGCTGATGGGCTGCAGCAGCAGCATCTGTACTTGGATGCCCTTGATTCTGCTGACAAGAATATAAAATAGAAATGCCTCAGAGAAGCACTACTTGAAAAAGCTACAAGGAATATAAATGACTCACAGAAAGGTCTTTGTTTTCACAAAAGGGAAGACCGGTCTGTGGATGAAGTAAGAGTGTGCCAAGAGATATTTTTGACGTTTCCTCAGTGCAGCTGCTCAAGCTCTCTGAACAGTTTATTAGAATTTGCAGAAGGTCAGGAGAAGTCAGATCTAGGCATAGTTTCCCAAACTGTACATATTTTTAGCAGCAAAGAGGAGCAAGCAGAGAATTCTATCCCTTTGGTTCCCCTAGCAAACCTTGAGGTAGCACAGACAAACTTAACTCAGCTTCTTGGCAAGGTGGAGGCTCAAGAAAAATCTCAACTATTACAAGTTTGCATAATTGATAAACTTATTTAATTTACAAAGAACTTTGTACTAAAATTGGCCTGTGACAGCAAAAAGGAAACATTTATGGGGACCTTCAGTGTAAGAATATTTAAAATACCAAACTGCATCCTCATATTCCAAAGGGCACAGCAGCACCAGTGTCTCCTGCTACAGTGGTGTGGGAACCTACATTAAGTGCTGACCCCCAACAAGCAGCTTCTTTCTTTCTCTCTGCCACCAGAAATGCAAAGTTGGATGCAGATGAGCATATTTGCATATATTGTTCTAATCTGAAAGCACTCTTACATGGACTGTGGACTATTCCTAATGGTCACAGTCAAAGAACAGAAGAACAACAAAGCATTCTGCAGCCTCCATCACGTATTTCAATTATGTGTTACAGTATTTTTTTGTCAGAATACCATAAAAGAAGAGAACTCAGACTGCCCTCAATCTTACCAGTTTTCTTTCTTTCATTTATAAGCAACGTTTCAGGATCTACATCAAGTGCAGTGACAAAAGGCTCAAGTCCAGTTCTTATCAGTTAATTATCTCACTCTTGTCATAAAACCAGACTTTAAAAGCCTAGAATCTGTCTCTTTTTTCCCCCCATTCTTTTTAGAGCTGTATTCAATGTGACCTGCAGCCCCAGAATGCCAGTGGGGTGAAGCACTCTGTTAAAACCTGCGACCAACAATGGGCCACAGGGACACTCTCACCTCTGCAATGACACAACTGCTGCTTGTTTTGCTATTTGCAGCAGAGAGGGTTCATGAAAGGTACTTTAAAGAACATTTGTTCCATGATAGAGTGAAAAATGTCATTATATGACATTAACTTCAAAGTTTAAAATGAAAATCAAAATCCTTTTATATTATTTACCATGTAGTGAAAGACAAAAAATGCCTTCTACACAAAACCAGCAAGGCAACACACGCTTCCCAATCAAAAATACACTACATTCTAATTCTGACCAAGTCAGAATTGCAGGAGTAGCAGGGTAGCACCTCACTGCCCTGACCTAATCTGACTTTTAACCCCCCTCCACCACGTGAAAAAGGGACTTTGAATGCAAGGATAAATTACATTTGTAAATCCACAATCCGCCCATTTGTTTCTGTGTTTGCTGGGAAGGCTGACTCAACCACATCCACTTCAGACAGATCAAATGCTATAAAATTACTACCCTAATAACAGTACTTAAATTCATATGTAGCAACAAATAACAGTACATAAATTGTGCAGAAATCAGCACCTTTGCCTTGCACAATCAGCTGCAAATACAGTTTGGGCAAAGCAGCTGTTACTACGAAACGGGAAAAGCATCAAATAACAGAGAGCACGTGAAATGCTTATGCTCCCATCAGTGCTATTCCAGATGCAGTAGATTTTTCCCAAAGCCATGGGGTTTTTTTTCATT
Source organism: Oriolus oriolus (assembly GCA_013400235.1). Classification (NCBI taxonomy): domain Eukaryota; kingdom Metazoa; phylum Chordata; class Aves; order Passeriformes; family Corvidae; genus Oriolus; species Oriolus oriolus. Next base: position 284,502 of record VXBT01004032.1, read on the forward strand.
AAACCAGAGGGGAATGAATGCTGCAGTGCTGTATCTGGCTCCAAGCAAACATCCAGTCTGCTCTCAGCTTGAAGAGACCACGCTGGACAGCATCCAGAATGAGCAGCAGTAACACCACAGGGAAAGGCCACCAGGGAAATGGCTTGTTTTTGCAAGTTCATGGGAATTTGAGTTTTGAAACTCAATCTTCCCTAGCTGCCTGAGACTGCCTCAGCATCAGGGAATTGGCAACCTTTCTAGTCAGAGGCTGACTCTGTCTGGAGCAGCACAAAGCAGCCCTAAGGACAACCACGCTGGCCAACTTTGGGAGGTAAAGGTCACCAGTTTGGAGTGGCAGAAAGCTCCCTGCTTTTGTGGGAACAGTAAAAACTGGATTTTAGGGTTGCAGAAGAGAGCTGGCCCTCTAAACAATGCTTCAAATCTCCCAGCATGACCAGAGGAACAAACATCCCTCCACACTGGGCGCATTTTTCACGTAGAATGAGATGGAAGGGAGGCCTGGAGGTCTCCAGTCCAGTCTCCTGGTGAAGCTGGGCTCCCTGCACAGCAAGGGCCAGCTGCTCTGAGCCTTTTCCAATCAAAATTTGAACATCTGCCAGCATGGAAATTCCAGAGTCTTTCTGGGTGACCTGTTTCAGAGCTCACCCACGCACACTTGGAAACATTTTGATGTATAACCAACAAGACCCTGCCTTGCTGCATGCCCTGAGTGCCGGTTCTGAGGACAGCCAGGCTCTTGGGCACACTCTGGGTTTACTCATCCTCCTTCCTTCCTGGCGAGATACTCTCCCTGCTTGGGGTTACACACCACAGCCATCTTCCAGCCACATTTTTTAGGGCTTCATTCTCATCTGTGCCAACCAGCTTTAAGTTATCAGTACAACCTGGCTGCAAATTATCAATCATCCTGTACTGTCAGAGTCAAAAAAAAGAGAAAAAGCAAGTGAATTACCAATTTCCACCTATTACCCAAATCACACAACTGTGTCACATCTTTTCCTTGCAAACCCTACCCAGCTCTGACATTCCTCCCTTCGTGTTAACTCCACACAGTCAAGAGGATGGGAAGTTATCTGCGAGAAGGGTTGTCTTCCCTTAGTTCTACAAATTATTAGTCTAAACAGGAGCTCCCAGAGTAACAGATGGCAGAACTGTATGAAATTTTAAGAAATAGGAAAGAACTTTAAGGTCTTTAAGTTCTCCATATAGCAGCTCTGAAACAGCATCATAATTATATTCAAACTGTCCCTCATTTTAACCACCAGTGAATTATCTCAAACCGTGAACATACAGTGAAAGCACAAAAATGATATTATGAAAATAAAACATGCCACAAAGCACAACTTTGAAGCGAGACCTACAATAAAAACGAAAAATTTAGCAATGAATTACAACAAATCCCAGTGTGGACTGTGAGTGTGCAAAGCCTATGTGTTACCCAAAGCTTGCATTGACTTACGCAAAACACATCCTGAGCAGTCATGATATCCAAAAGTCACAACATTTGTGACCCAATTTGGCCACAAATATCAAATGTGCCTGCACATTATCTCAGTGATGTTTCAAAGTTTAAATATCCCTCCCACTTTGGGGCTGGTGAAACGGTGATATGGACACTGGAATATATTGCTGCAGAATAAACCAAGGTGTGACTTTAGACTGGTCTCCAAGGTGTGTGCTCACACTCACTCCAAGATAAGCACACGGCAGTCTATATTCTGGTTTGCAAAGGAATTTCTGTCTGTGATGCTGCATTTACTGCAGGCTCTGCAACTGCCCTGGGACAGCTGTGTCTGTGCTACATGGCATGAAAATAAATCCCAACAGCACTCACCTGATGCTTCATTTATTTAAGTAAAGATACATCTCTACTCCAGAAGCTCACAGCATGCTTGTTTAAATAACCATTCTAAATTCTCTCTAACTCCCTCCCAAGGACTGTAGCTAAAATTATTAACAAATTGCTAGTAAAACGTGGAGTTTTTCTTGGGAGAGAAAGGAGGTGATTCACATTTCCAGTTATTTGAATTTATTGCCTAATCTCATTTTCTCTACCAGATAAGGCCCAGTTCTCCCAAAGACCAGCAACAACCTGGCCTTCTGAAGATAAAACCTCAATACACCGTGCCTCGCATTTTCCACAGAACCCAAACACTGTAACAGAAGATAAAGCAAAAATAAGTATTTCTGAACAAAGGAAATGACCTCTCAGAAGTCAAACCCTACCTGAGTTGTGCTTTAAGTTCAGTAAACCTGGGTCTCCTGCTGGGGTCGTAGGCCCAGCATTTGGTCATAAGGCTGTAGAGGGTGGGAGGGCAGTTTGGAGGCATTGGGAGCCGCTCACCGTTCTCGATCCGCCCAATCACATCATTGTTCTTCACTCCCTGGAAGGGCTTTACCCCATGCATGAGGATCTCCCACATACACACACCTGAGGAACACACACAAAAACACGTTTTCTTCACTGTGAGCAAACAATGAGACCTGCTAAAAGAGAGAGAAACCCCAACTTTGTACTAATAATGCAATTTCTTCCAAAATATTTAGCTAGGGAATCGTTTTGGACTTACCTGTAGCAGAGGAGCGACTGCAGCAGGATCACACACACAGCACCAGCCTCACCTATGGATGAGGCAGAGTGACCTACAGCTGGCTCACACAGCCTGGCTTCACACTGCCTTTTACCTGCCCTAAATCAGTGCTTGCTCATATTCAAATCTCCTTTTTTATGCGGTAGAATGTGTTTGCTTTTCCCTCTGACTCCTTCCAAGTGGCTTGTTTCGACATGTAGACTGTATTTTCACTTTGAAGGTGTTTTAGCACTGGCATTGATCCACATTTTTTGTGCTGCAAACATGTAATAAACCAGTTTCTATTGAAGCTGCATTAAAAGCACAAAGGGAAACATGGTCTGTCTGTTTAGGATTGGCCAGAACGTTCCATAGGCTTCATTTTTCTATCTCTGACAGTACTAGAATTTTCTTTACACTATTATAAACCCATCACTTAAAAACATTCAAATTTTAATTTGTAAAGAGAGTGAACTGTTCCTTGACCGTCCTGTTCTTATTCCAAGTCTCATCAGCTTTGCTCCCTAATACAACTTGTGTTCTGTCTGTACAGGCCAGCAGTCAGCACCAGCTGGAGCACAGCTCATCAGATTCATATAAAATGTTGTACATTTGGAAAAAGAGATCAAGGTTTCAGGATATGTCTATTTACTCTAATATTTAATGAGCTTCTGGTTGTATTTTGTAGGAGGCCAGGACCTATAAAAGACAAGTTAAGTGGGAATCTAGCATTAAGGATCTGGAAACTGGTTATCTCACAGGATGATCTGCACATTAAGCAAGGAAATGTGTATGAATACAAAGAAAAAGTCAAAATGTAACAGAAAAACAACAAATGACAACAGAATGACACAGAAAACCATAAGCAAAACCAAAACCAACAGATAAAAATAATCTCTGTTATAACTATGAGCTAATTTCCTTGTACCTTCATTTCTGCCAGCTTCTTACTAGAGGTAAAAAGGCCCATGAAAATTCAGGCTTATTGAGCAGGAAAAGGAAAGAAAAATACAGAGATGGAAAATACGCTGGAAGAAACTGGATTTTCAGAATGTTCAGTAAAAACTGTGACAAATACTTGGAAATGATTCATTTATAGCAGTTAAAATGAAGCACTGAACTTCTCCAAGAGGACACAAGGCCCGCCCCCCATTTGGAGTTCACTTACCAAACATCCACACATCGCTAGCTGAGGTAAACCGTCGGAAATTGATTGACTCTGGAGCCATCCATTTGATGGGTAATTTTCCTTTGGAAGCTACAGGGAAGGCAAGAAAGGGCAGGCTGTTATCCCCACTACAGATCTCAAAAATAGTTTTTGTTCCCAATGAAGTAATTCACAGGCAAAACCAATCTCAAGCGAAGCACTTTAAATATCAATATAAAGGTTGTTTGGCTTAATAAGAAATGGAGAAATGAATCAACAAAACCCAAAATAACAGTAATAATCTCCCAAACGTTCCCTAAAAGACCCCAATAACAAACCCCAAAACAGATCAAGAAATGATCATGTCAAAATTATTTTCCATCTTAGCAATTAAAAAGATAAAATGTAGCTCAGAAAAATGAGACAAATGAAATGAGGAAACGTAACAGAGTGTAAGGGGACAGATAATGGATAATTTAAAATATATGAAACCAGAAAAATAGTAAAGATAAGATTTATGTACTCATGGTTTAATAATATAGATCAGCTTTGGAATGCTACTGTGTGGTACCCAACATGCAATCTCTATTCCCCTGCTGCATTTCCCATCTATCAGGCACTGCAGGATATCTCCCAGCTGCTGGAGACACCAAAGCTCAGTGTTCCATCCAAAATGGGGCAAAAAGGAGGCTTCAAAGGCAGTTTTGTACTGAATCTCCCTAATCCAGTGGCATGTGAAGTATGCAGCATACAGTGACAGCACAAACTCAACATTTATCTGTGCCTACATGTGAATTTGCTACTTTTTGCACCTTAAATCACACCTTGTGATCCTTCTTCTTAAGCACACATAGGACTTTACTGCCATTATTAAACTGTTGAATTGAACTTGCCTTTTTATACAAATGCACCAACTAGAGCAAGGAAATCTGGTCAATTCCTCAATAATGTGAGAAACAACTGTGCTCTCACCAGCCTGCAAGAAGGATCCAGAGGTCACCTCACCTTTGTAGTAAGTACTGTCTTCCATGTATCGGGATAAACCAAAGTCACCCAGTTTCACACAGTCAGTGGTAGATACCAGCACATTTCTAGCAGCAATATCCCTGCCAAACAGAGGAGACAGTATTTCTAGTAACTTTAAAACATAAAGTGGTGAAGTATCATCACCTGAAGAAAATCTACCTCCTGCCCTGCAAGGGTAAGGAACTCAGAGCTCAGTCCTGTATGAGGTTTCCTAACAAGGAGCTCAAATTCTCACTGTAGTGAACAACAAGGTCCTCCCTGAGCCTCTTTTTCTCCCCCACTGTTATTTACCATGTTTTAATATAAATATCTACATATATATGCAAAGCTATTACTTTATATGTGTTTGCATATACATTATCACAACACATACACAGAATTAAACAGCAAGTATTTAAACACAAATAAATTGCTTAAGTTCAAAATTAATTGTACTTAGTAACCAGAGTGCTGTGAACTCTTAATTGCACGCAGTAGGAGGCTGCAGCCAGTCTCTTCTCCCTAGAAACTCATATTCACATTCAAGGGAATAAAATTCAAAACACACCATGAAGGAAGTTTAGGTTCATTTTCTGGTTAAGCAAGTACTTGTATTTTATAAATATTTTACTTCCCCTCTTCTTTACTTCAGAAGCCATCTGCCCTTGTTTTGCTTTTCTATATTTGAAAGATTACAGTTGACTCACAGCTTGAAAAAATACTGCAATCACAAAGCAACAACTGAAAACGATTCTGACTGAAATCGGGCACCAGCTCCAAGTCAATCCAGGAGTGAACCAGCAGGTGTCACCCTTGAAAAGGCTGTCCTTTTAGTGGAAACCTCTGCAAAAATGACACTCCCTAAAATGTGAAGCAGCGACATATAAAAATACAGATATGTATGTATGAAATCTTACCTATGTACAAATCTTTTGCTCTCTAAGTAGGCAAGAGCTGTGCTAAGCTGGTAAGCGTAGAGTATCAGAGAGGCCAGGTCCAAGCTGAACTTCCTTACTTGCAGAAATGACCTCAACTTTTTGCACCAAGGAGGAAAAAACAGAAAGATATTAGGACAAAAATATAACAAATTTGAAAAAGGCGTATCTCAAATTGTGAAGTTTACATGAGTATCAATGAGATTGACTTCCTTCTCTTAAAGGCTGGATGAGGAAAAGCAAACCACTTCCCATGAAGAATTGTGACTCTGCATTAGAATTCAAGCAGTTTTTCTATATGAAAACTGTTAAACTAAAAAAATAACTAGTAATTTTGTGCATTCCTTTTAGTCTCCTTTAGAAAAGCATCTGCTGTTGCTGTTCCAGAGCTAAGCATTCCTGGACTTTTTGTTTTCTCTACCTCTTAGTGCAGCCTCCATTAATGGCCTAAAACACTTCAGAACTAAACAGCACCTGGCCAAGCCAAACATAGATTGATCAGTATTGTTTTAGAAGCATTAATTTTAATAATTAATTTTAACCTACATGTGCTAAAACATCTGTATTTAGCTCAGAGTAGCCACTATCAGTGCAGAGTATTTGTAAGCTGTACTCCCAGTGCAAGGCAGACAGGACCTACTGGAAGGTGGCACTGGAGTGTCCTTATACATCAAAACGAGGCTTTGAAAAGTGATTTGGGCACTGGAAAGGAAATCTATTGTCAGAAAACGACTTCTCCACTACAGGCTGTCCTGCCCACCCCTCCTTTTTTTTTTTTTTTTTTTTGAAAATGCACTGCAGTTTGATAATTGTAATGACAATCACATAATGCTGTATGAAATATCACTGCAGCTCACATTTTCAGAAACGTGTGGCTCAAAGAAAACGAATCATGGTTTGGAAGCGAGATCTAGTTTTCTTTAAAGCACTGATCCAAAAAACATAACAATGAGGGAAGTCATTTTATCTAGGGCCTCTGCTGCAGATATTCTACAGGGAGAAAAAAAAAACCAAGGTAAGAAATTCAGTGTTTCAAGGGAAAATGCAGCATTACTGAGGAAGAATAAAAGATGTACAGTTTCACTTCTGGAAGGTATGCTTGCAAATGCTGTTTAACTGATTATCACATTATCATCATCTTGACAGAGGTCATGCTCTCACTCTGGAACTGCAATTGAATGCTCTGAAAACTCTGACTAAATCACTCTGGAATGAGGTGATGCAGTTCCCCTGGTGGAAGAGAAGGTCAAAAGCTGCCAGTCCTGTTTCTGAGTCCATAACTCTGAAAAGGAGCATGATATCATGCTTGATAGCATGTGTTAGTATTGTGAAGTGTTTTTTCAGCCTTTTCAGTGAGCTAAAAGAGAGGAGACCAGAGCTGCACAAGGATTTCTCATACCTCTCCAAGCGTACAGAGCTCCATGATTATCCAGACTGGGTTTTCTGTAATAACCCCAATGAGCTTCACAATGTGAGGGTGATCAAACTGACGCATTGTTACTACAAGGAAACCAAATAATTCAGTGTGTTACATAAAACCGTTTTTAAAAATAAAAATAAAGCTGTTGGTTAAGAAGCATTTAGCCCATGGCCAGAAAATGGAATCGCAGGACTTGAAACAACTTGAAACAACTGCTGCAAGCAGTAATGTCTGGTCACTCCATGCGCTGAGGGCAGTAGGAAACACTGACGGCTTGAGCTGTGCTGTTCTCCACTCACAAATATGCAAACTGCTGTGGAAGGTGCCAGTCAGGTCAGGCTCTGCCTCTAACCTAAGTGAATAAAATACCCTGTCAAACCAGTGCACAACCAGTTAATCTGTGCCTTTCTACTGGAAGAGGAGGTAGGAAAAAACAGTCTGTATAATTCAATTACTGGAAAAAACATGTCTGCCAGATTATGACACAGACAAAAATCTTATTTAATCATTACATCATTTGATTTTCCATGGAGTTAATTTCAGTCCCAGCAGTGCAGTCACAGTATGTTTTATGCAGTATGACATATGAATCACAGAATCACAGAATGGTTTGGGTTGGAAGGGACCATCAAGATCAGTCAGTTCCAATCCCCCCACCCAGGGCAAAGACACCTTCCAGCTTGCTTGCTCCAAACCCCATCCAGCCTGATCTTGACCACCTCCAGGCATGGGGCAGCCACAACTTCTCTGGACAACCTGTGCCAGGGCCTCACCACCCTCACAGAATTTATCCAAAAATCTAATCTAAACCTGCCCTCTTTCAGGTAAATTCATCACCCTTTGTCCTATCCCTGCCTTCTCTGATAAAGAGTCCCTCCCCATTTCTCCTGTAGGCATCCTTTAGGCACTGGAAGGGGCTCCAAGGTCTCTAGAGAGCCTTCCCTTCTGCAGGTTGAACCCAACTCTCCCAGCCTGGCTCCACAGCAGAGGTGCTCCAGCCCTTGGAGAATCTCTGCAGCCTCCTCTCGCTCCAACAGCTCCAGGTCCCTCCTGTGCTGGGACCCCAGGGCTGGATGCAGCTCTGCATGTGGGGTCTCACCAGAGAGGAGCAGAGGGGCAGAATCTCTTCCAACACAGGCACAGCAAAAACATCCTTTATGTATTGTTGACAAACATCCTTCATTTGACCCTCCAGTAGCTGCTCTTCCACGCTTGCAGTTTGTAGTGTCAGCAGAAATACAGAGGAATTACCCAACTGCAAAGTCTGCTTCAGTCTGTCTCAAGTTAGGCAAGAATAAAACCCATTTTCTTCTGCTTTAAATTTAAACTAACCACAAGCTAAAAACCAGGAGGTGTTTCTGGATTTCTACTCTGATGAGCTCTGGATTCTACTTCTGCACATGGCTACACAGCAGCCCCAACAAAAATCCTCGGACAATCCTGTTTATAAGGCCAAAAGTTAAAATGGTTTAGTAACAGATCTGCCTGCAAAGAAACTTCATGGGCAAACTTAAGATAATATATTCTTTAAAATATTAATGTTATGAATAATACAGGGGACAAAGCAATAAAGCAAACATCCCTATCACTGACATAGCTTAAAACATTACTAGAAGGGAATAAATAACACGGTGAAATGTCATACAGGCAATAACAGCTGCTAAATCTTTTCAGCACTGAAAACTCCACCACAGGCAAACCTCAAAAGATCTTAATATTCCTAATAGTAAAATACTAGGAAATTAATTTATTAATTCAGTGAAGTAACCAACTGCTCTGAGCGAGTTTGCAATCCAAACACAAGACAAAAGCAGCAAATGGGAATTAGAATGAAAAAGAGGAAGAAGAAATGGCAAAACTATTAAATCAAAATTGTAAAGTACTATCTACATGTTGATTACAGTGGCATTTCCTAATCTGTCAAACTTGAAGCATAATAAGGAGCATTCAATGAGCAATTATTTTCTACACTGCCAGGAGACAGCAGCCTACCTGTGACTGCTGAGTTGTTACTGTAAGCAACGGTATTTACTGTTCCAACAGATAGAAATGCAGTGGAAAATATTACAGTAATTGATAAAAAACCCTGACATTCAAAAATAAGAATCCATTAGCTATGAACACAGATCTGAACAAGTTGAAAAAAATCCTTGAATAAAGGAACAGTGAATAAAATATACTGTAATATCTGACGACAACCAAATACTCTACTGATAAAATACAATACCTTTACAACACTTAAGAGGTATACAATGGCAGGGATAACAGGCAAAAATGAAGGCCTCAATTTGCTAGCAAAACCAAACAATAGAGGAATCAGCAACTTTAATATTCTTACAAAGTTTTTGTTCCTATTCTCCTCAACAAAAAGCCTTCCTCCATACATGAAATGTGCTATTTGGGGAATGCAACACTTATGGGCAATTATTTAGAAAAATGGTCTATTCTGGCATAGATTTAAATTCTGTATTTTCAAAGCAGATCTCTCTTAGACACAACATTTCTAGCAAAGACAATTACCTGACCTTCCAAAGCAATAAAATGGAGAAACTGCTGTGTTTTTCAATTCATTAAGCAAAAAGAAGGAAAGAGAGGATCAGATCTCATGTTCCAAAACTGGTTCTAAAGCCCCACAGGAGTCAGACGTCATCACTCAATTTGGAAAAACAAAGGACCCACATCCAATCATATACATGGGTAGTAATGCAAGGATGTAAAGCAGTCCCCTGGCACATACTGCAGGAGAGGAAAACATCAGGCCACATATTAATAAAATATTTGCATCAGTGTAACAAGTTTCTGGCACAGGTGGCCACAGTCTTTGCAAGGAGCAGTTACAAAAGTGATCCCAAAAGAAGTCGTTTAATACTCACAGGCTTCTTGTAAGAATTTTTCTCTAACACTGTCTGAAGTGCAGTTTTTACACGTTTTGATTGCAACAGCCATAGCTGGATTTTCCTGAAAGACATTATTGAGAAATAGCTGAAATACAACCCACCAAACACAGCCCACCAAAAGCGGTCCTTCGAAATTCTGGCAAAACTACTTTGGAAAAAATTACTACTAAATAAAACACCTCTAGCTGAGAAATTACATGTTGAAAGCTTCAGTGTTAAAATACCATTATAATCAGGACACCATGCAAACAACATTACATCTGATGCATCCTGCAAATATTTAATCTCTTTTAAAACATGTTTAATTGTGGAAATATTATGACAAAAGATGCTCAGTTCAACTGAATAGTACTGCACACTTTTTGTGTTACTGAGGATGGTAAAATCCCAACAATATTTAGGAAAAATAGAGGGGAAAAAAGGAGATAATGGCTAAAAACCACACTTGGCTTATACAAGCAAGAAACCCAGAAAGCCAAATGAAGGACTTTTTGTGGCTCTCTCAGAGGAAAGGCTGGCTGTAACAGTGAACTCAAGGAAAGTAAAACGAAGATTTTTACATATTATCTTCACAATCAGTTAGATCAAGGTTTTAAAACCAAGTTGAACAGAACAACATGTATTTAAAATCAAATGGACTTTCCCATCTGATTTCTCAACCTCTGAATACTGAAAAATGAGAAGTTCTTGATGGGTTGAGGGCAGCTGAAGTGTTTTAAAACCAAGCTTCTACATTAGGTATGGGCTTGTTCAATATCCTCATCCAATTTTTAAGGCCAGTAGAAGATGAAGATTCAGAGTTACGTTCCATGCCGGCTCATGCTTGCTCTGTTTTAAATCTATTTACAGACAAATATTACTAGAATTAGAATAGTATTTATATTTTGCAGGCTAAACGTCTTATTTTCAAAGTTGCTCACAAAAGAGATCTTCAAGTAGACTTTTCAGGAAAACATTGATTAAATCCTTTTCTCACACATCAAATGACCACAAACTAACGAAAAAACCTAATGGCAAATCATGATTTTATTCCCTTATGAAACCAGGATCGAACAATCAGCCTGGGGATGAGACCTCTGCATGCCTGCCAGACCCATCCCTCTCCTGGTGTTACACATCAAGTTTTTGAAATATCCTTTTAACCAACAGGAGCATCAAAAGGAAGAATCTCAGTGTCTGCAACCAGCAAAGACATTTTGCAGAATAAACATTGGAAAAGGTCTGACATTGGGGTTTTGTTCATCTTTTGGTTTTGGATAAGGACACAAACCAGTGAGGATGTATCAGACTGGCCACATTTTCTGTGCTGAGCAGCAAACGGTATTTTAATTAAAACTTTGGGATTAATTCCACAGTTAATCAGCCTTTAAAGACAATCTTACTGGGATTGCTTACAGCTGAGCAATAGGATCCTGCATCTATACACCCATTTTCCATTCAGTATCTGACACTTACAGTCTGGCTGTGATCCTTCAGGAATACCTTGGAGAAAGCAGCATTCCAGGACAGGCAGAAGCTGCACAGTCACTACAATCAGGACTTTACAATTGCAATGAACAGGGATAAATGGAATTTTTGAGATTCAGCTTTGAGCTACCAGAACAAGAAGCATGGAATATCCCCTAGATTTTTGCACTCAAGCTGAACATATAAATGGAAGCACTACCATGTTATTTGAACTGATCTTACATTGATTTTAAGATTTCTTCCCCGAGTGTGAGTTACACTCTGTGACCAGAACATTAAAATTTAATGACATCACTGTTCTGTTTCACATTCACATATTCCAGTGTCTTAAATGTAGTAAATTTTTATTAATGAAAGAAATCAACAGGCTGTTCTTTAAAAATGTCAGCACACTGAGTAAAATTTATTTTCCCATTCACAAAAAAGAACAGAGACAGCCAACATTTTCAAAGCAGCAGTCCCTAAGAAAAGGGTCTTCAATTAGTTTTACAGAGCTCTAGAGTTATCCACCACGCCCCAAGTGAGTGAAACATCACTCCTTGGTACTCCTGTTGACTTGGACAGAATTAAATTAAGAATCTCTCTGAATGTGAAGTATATCAGATGTGCTTTCTAAATAAGGGTATCAGATCAGATTTCAAACTTGTCTGAAACAGAACATTTATCTTTATTTACTTAAATATTGCACTGAAGATTTATTTAACCCACCAAGTCCAGGACCCTAACCAGCTGCTTCTGAAGTTAGCACTAGATCATTGTCTACAAGAACTCCTATGTAATCTGTCAAAAACTCCAGCAATCTTTTCCTAACATGAAATAAATCTTCATTTTACAATCACATATTTATTTTATTACAAGCCTGAAATTTGTTGAAATTAACTGGTTTTTGCAGCTTTCTCTTGCCCTTTTACGCAAACTTTTTGATCTATTTAAATTGAAATCTTAGTCTTTCTAGAAAAACTCATAAGCACCATCCTAAATTACACAAGTCCTGCCAATCTCCCTGATCTCACTGAGGTGATTCTTATGCGTTGGGATTTTGCTGGATCAGTGTCCAAGTATTTTGTACTTTATTTCAGGAAAACCTATGAACTTTATTAGGCTTTGTTGTGAGAGAGACGGTGAGACTGTCACTGGAACAAATTTTTATTTGTTCTGGAAGACTCAGACCAAGACCTCTAAGGAATACACTTATTTTTTTTTTACCTAGGAAAGTTTTATTGTTTATTTCTGTTCGAGAAGTGAGGCTTACCGGGCTCATGTAAACTCCTTGGTGCACATCTCCAAACTGTCCTTCCCCAATGCAGCGCCCCAGCTCAATCCTCTCCCTTTGAATTTCATAATCTCTGGCTACAAGAATATAATGCACTTGAAACATTAAGTTTCTGCTGAAGAGCAAGGAAATAATCCACAAGACACGAAACTCAAAGTAAGTCACTCAAATGTCTCACATATGAAAACTAAGATTAACATTTGCTGCACACCAACCTATAGAGATGCTGTACACACACAGTGGAGACCTCTCAAACCTCTTAAAACTTTGAACCAAAGCAACAGGAAAGGAATTATGAAATCTACATTGTTAAATTTACTCTGCACTTATTCCAGTGCAATAAACATAATTAAATCCTTATTAATTACAGATGGTGAAAGACAAAGCACATGAACAGTTTAGGGCAGCACCAATGATGTTAAAACACAGCCTCAGCACACATCCCTTTGGCTGTTTAAGAGAACTCCACCATGTGGTATTTTAGATTTTGGAACCATCAAAAGAGCCCAGAGAACTTTTAAAGAGGTAACTGCAAGAAAAAAAATACAGGAACAAGAGCATGGCAAATAAAGATAAAATGAAAGAGCGAAATTTTGAGTGCACTACACCTCTGCCAGTGTGCAACTGAAGTAGAATTGAGATGTTTGGTGGCCTTATGCAATTTTGATAACGTCACAGTTTAATAGGCTGAGAATATTACTGATAAAAATGGCTCAGTACTTCAGCAAAACATTTAATCAATTGCAATTGAATGATTTCATTTGCAATTTAATTTCTAGCAGACATGGAAAAATATTTCAGGAATAGCAGAAAAGCATCCACAGTATATGTTTTCACCTCCACTTGTATCATTCAGAGAAAAAAATATAACCAACCAGCTTAGAACTTCACAACCTTGACTTTGACATCATTAACACTACAGAAGTAATGTCATCTAGAGCTGGCTAACAAGGTGATAAATGCCTTTTTCATCTCTTTTTTTAAGTACTGCATTTTCCTCTTTAAAATCCCAAAGCTAACTGGTTTAACTAGAAATAAATGTTTATTAAATGAAAGTGAATAGTAAGCTTAAAAATTCCACATCATTCCAAACTGCAAGCATACAGGGATGGGTAAAGGGTCTCCTGTTACCTTCATCTATTCCATAGCTTTCTGCAGTGCAATTAAGAGAAAAATCAAATGCTTACTTAGACAGAGCTTCTTAAAATCAAAACAGGACAAACATTTTTAACATTAAAAAAAGAAAAGAAGAAATATACTGATGCAATTTTAAGTTTACATTAGCAGAAGTTACAGGTCTGTTCTTGTGATCTTTACTGACTCAGTCCTTTGGGAGCTGAACACTTGAGCCCCTTCAATCCAGCAAAGCATTTAATGAATTTCCCTCCACAGCCCATCTCATGGGTTTTGCACTGAAGCCATATTCAAGTGTTCAGCACATCCAGGGCTGGGCCCCACAAGTAATTACTTCTGTGACAATTTAAATAAAAAGATTGGGGGGTGGGGGGGATAAATTAGACAAAGTTAATCTGTTAACAAAAATAAAGGGTATAATTTATCACAGTGTTTTTTGATCCAGAAATGATGTTAATAGAACCATACAGTGACTTAACTGCCAGACAATAAAAACGCTCTGTTTATTTCTGGAAAACATATATTCTTGCTTTTCAAATATTGATGTTCAAATATACATACATACATATATGTTTGGGAAAACATATATTCTTGCTTTTCGAAGATTTTCCACAGTAGTGGAAACGATGCTGTGAACACTGAAGTGATCATGAAACATTCTGCCCCAGGGTGAGCTCAGAAATCTGTGTAAGTTCATGGTCCTTCAACAAAATGTGGCCCCAGCTCAGCACCATCCTCCCCTCTCACACTGACCAAACTTGATGTTTTGGCAGGATTCTGCATCTATGGATTGCCTGCTTCCAGAGAAATCCTTGGTTGCCCAAATGCAACTGGAATTTCCCAGATGCAGCTTTTAAAAATCAGAATATTGGACTTTCACGTTGAATGAACTGGCCTTAACAGTTTAGGATTATATCATAATTCAAACAGGCTGTAACACAAAATCCTTGTGGTGGCTACAGCACCACTGGTTTTACTTCAAAGATGAAGACTCAGCAGAACTTTGCATTTTTATTTTTGTTCCTGCAGTCTTTCATCTTTAACAAAATTGCATGTGCTACAGTTGAGTGTCCCTCTCTCATGGAACTGGAGAGCATCATGTCTGTCACAGAGCAAGGTGAGATACAGTCAGACAGCAACACACAGAGCTTGTCACATTGTCTGCTCTTATCACAGAGATCTTATCCAGTCTTTAAGTGTTTTGTTCAGCACCACAATCCAAAAAAAAAAAATCCACATTTTGTGATAAAAAAAGAATTTCACTGTGAAATCACAGATAGCAGGAAACCAGAACATTTTCTTTGCACATTTATTAAGTAAGGATGAAATATTTCAGTCCCTGCTAAACCAAGGAAGCTTTTGGATAGGAAAGTTCCCAAGTTAACCACGGCACTTACTTGAGGGCATTGTGTAAGTGTCTTCTTCATCTATAATCTCTGCATAGTCATCAGTCTCTGCAAAGGAGGAATTGAAGAGTTTCGGGAAAAGCAGATGAAAACAATTCTCCAGAACAACATCTCCAATTTAGCAAGGCTGCTATGTCCCAACCCCCAAGTTCAGCTTTGCTGGGTCACATTTAACACAGCATGACTAAAACTTGCTCATGCATAATTCATGGTATGGTAATGACCTCAGTGCCAATTGTATTACATCACACAGATACACTCAACAAAGAAAAGGAAGATTCATTTGCATTCAAAGAAGTTCAAGTATTGCAATTGGGACCCATCTAAACTGTCGACTTAGAATCTTTTTAACAGCAAATTCCACTGCAGTAAGAAGAAAAAATTATTAATGAGTTAAATTGCTTTACCTTCAATAAAGTGTGAGTAACAGTTTGCTATTATTTATGTCAAACAGGCAGAAGACACCAGAGATGTTCCAGGGCAGCATCCCCCTACTGTCAGTGTGGATAGGTGAGTTATTTACCACAGAGTCCTCTAGAGCACAAAGACTTTTTTAAGCCACACTCTCACACCCATTTTTCTTGCAATTTTCCTTGTTTAGTGGACATTCACCACTAGTTTTGCTGTCAAGAATCAAGATTTCATGGACAGGTTTTGGAAACAACTTCCCAAAATTATCAGAAAAATGACAGTGCACTTCTTCCTCTGTTTAAAACTTGCTACTTTTACATCATCTGTTCTCAAAATGGTTTAAATGGTGTCAAGTCATATCAGAAGGTCCTTCCCTTGCCCTAAAGAACTTCCAGTGTGTGCAGGTCATTTCCTAAAGGTCAGATCAATTCCTCCAGGGGTTTTAAAGCCAGTCCACAACAGTGGGTTCATTTTTTTTACTTCAAGGCTGTCAAATTCTCCTCACCAACTTCAAATGCAAAGAGAGGTTCTCAAAACTGAGTCATTTCAAACGCAGTTTTTGTGGTTGGTTTCAGGTGATCACACTCTGGAAAGCCTCTGGAAGCTTTCCTCCATCTGCCCTGGACCTTATGGATACACCCCTACAGCTTCCTGGCATCATTTCTAGAGCGATGGCTTGGACTGGGACAAAGTCACAGCGAGTGGGAAGAAGGATGGGATGGTCCCCCAGCTCAAGTCAACCCTGAAACCATAGCAGGGCTCATCAATATTACACACACAGATAAGCAAGAGGCTCAGTTTTCAGGCAAACTGAATATTCAACGATGAGGAAACTACAGGTTGCCTATAACCTTTGAAGTTCAACACACTTCAGGGAGTCAGTGTAATTTTATGATCCTAGTTTCTTACTACTTAAACAAAATTAAAGCTGTTCTTTCTTTTGAACTCCTGTACGAATATGTCAGGTGTTGTAAAAGCAGAACCGGGAAATTCCATGTTAGTTAAATTTTTGCTAGGCAATTTCTATTTGGGACATAGCAAAACACAGTCACCTAATAAAAATGCAGTAAATTATAAAGACAGTGCACAATTCTGGACAGGCATCACACTCCAGAGGCACTTATCTCTTTCTTGGCATTTTATCTTCTTCCCTACATTATAAACTAATGTTTTTGTAAAAATAAGCCTCAGTTTGATTTAAAAAATACGCTTAAAAAAAAAAAATCCCAACATGATGGGGATAAATCACACTATTTCCTTCTAATATTGTGATAGGATTTTGAGGGTATCAGAAAGTTCTTTATATATTCTAAAAAATCGGCTGGATGAAAGATATTGTAAACATACTTAAGAAAAATTTTTAGAGTTTGGAAACCAGAACCGGTGCCACTTAAAAAAACCCACACACTTGTCACAGTAGGTTACAGAACAAGGCTTTCAGAATGTGATCAATGGCAGGGCTTGTTCATCCCTGTTTTAAATTAGTGAGTCAATTCATAGTAAAAGCATTCTCAGAACAGCACAGAGCACTTTATATGGTTTTGATACATTGCCCAAAACCATCATGAAACCAGAAGTGTCTTCATAATCAAGCCAAATAAATTAAATGTACGCAATTAACAACACAAATATTTAGCAGTCTGGAGAGAAATATATTAAAAAATAACTCCTTTACATGTCTGGCATTGTTTCTGGGAATTAGAGGAAAATTCAGTCCAGGCATCCACAATGATGGGCTCAAAGTCTTCTGGAATAAAGAGAACTCACTGAGGGGCTTGAGCCCAGGATTAATCATAGCCTGAGACTGTTACCAGATCTCCTAAACCCAGAACTGTGTCTGCTTAGAGATATTCCAGAACCTACATGGAGCCTAAAGCAAAACTGAGCTGGGCAAGGCTCCCCAGGCCGCTCTGCAAAGGAGGATGAGTTCCAGCACTCCCTAGAGCTGAACACTCCCAACGAAGCAGCGGTTCCAGATGTCCTTGGGAAGTCTAGAAAAACTCGGATTTAATAACAGGGCTCATCACTGCTGCCCTCCTGCACTTTTTAAACCCAGCACCACCACTCGTTATGATTCTTGGAGATGGCAAAATGAACAGGTTGCTTTCAGGAAAAGGTACACACATGAATGAGCCAATTTGAGCTTTACTAAGTCTGAATGCATTTATTAAACTGTACGGAGAAACATCCTAGGGTATTAAATCCATAATAGCTAATCCATGACCTTCATCACATGTTTGAACTTCTCTTTTTCATAATTTTTCCCATTTATCAAAGCTTGTAATTTACAGAAGAAGGTAAGTTCCAGTAAAAAGCTACGTAGGGGTAGTATCTGAAATATAACTTTTAAATTTATGACAGGAAAAAATGTCCTTTTGATGTTTAAGAAAAGAAAGAAAATTGTGTGGTATTATCTTTAGTTTGTATCTGAAGGAAAGGAGATGAAAAGTTAATACATCCCCTTCACATTTTACTGAAAGGAAGGTCACAAGACATGATCTCAATTTCCTCTTATCGCCCTCCTTTGCATATTGCTTTTATGCCCTTTTAGTGCCTCCTACTTAGAAAAATAAAGATACATATGCTATCAGTAGCAGCAGTTTGATTCTTTCCCAACATCAGATGGAATCGTTTAGAAAAATAGCTAAAAATGTAAATGTCTTTTATAAAAACAAAACCCAACTTGTTTTCAGAGGAAAAAAGACTTACGAAGTCTGCAAAAGTCAAATATTTTGTAGTAAGTTTCAAAGTTTTTTTCAAGGAAACCCCAAACATTAGAATGTCTTTAAAATTATTAGTTTAAATAGCTGGAACCTGGTTAATATTCATGTATTCAATCTGCAGTAATCTATCTTGTACAGATTCTTTTAATACAAGGAGGACTTTGATGCCTTTAAAGCATTACTCAGTAGACTCATTTCTCAGGTGTTATATCCACAGATCTCCCCCACTGACCAAATTAATGATAATACAACCATTTCAATCAAACTGGACATTCTTGCAAACCTCTAAACCTTTGCATCATGCCACAAGTCTCATTGCAAACACATGCACCACCACATCCCTGTGTGTTTGAAATAGAATTTTTCCTTTTCCAATTCCCGCTTAGCAGAAAGCATTAGTTGCACAGCCTGGAAAGTACAGTATTTATCATCTAATACCCAAAGCAGACCACTTTTTAACACTAAAAGCTGTATAAAATGTATTACTGAAATGTGCATTAAGTGGTATATGGAGATAAGAGTTGCATATTGCACGTTAGTAACACACAGACTAGAAAACATATTACCGTCCCCACTAATTTCATCTGCAGATCCAGGTGGCATGCAAGGAGAGAGAAAAAAGAGGGGGAGAGAGAGGGGACAGAGAAGGGGGAGGGGAAAATATACTATTAAATTCATGAGTAATCCAAAAGTATTCAGACTGTAGTTATCTTATATACCTGACTCAAGAGAAACCAGAAAAGTAGCAGAATTTAAGACTTCTCACCTAAAACCCAAGGGACAGAGATACGCTCTAAGAAGCTTTTATGATGAAACAGAGTTAATGACTTTCAAACACAAACATACACAAAAATTAAATTTGGAACTGGAACTAGTTATTTTAATGCATTGTTAAGAAAAGTCAATTTCTCGGTTTATTCAAACTTTAAAGCAGTTCTCCTACAGCCATGTGAGTCGGCTCAGCTTGACTCTGCACATACACTGAGGACTTTGGATAAGCAGAGTTGGTGCTGACCCTTCCAGAAGAAAAGCACTCCTGAGGTATTACCAAGACATGAGTGAGAAATGGAACCATCTAAGTTTTAATGGCACAGAGCATTGTGCAGCTGTACAAGGCTGAAATTTAAATGATGGCAACGGGAGCAAATCTATGGGGACGATTTCAAACAAACACCAGATTCCACGTGTACTGCAGCAGCTCTACTGCACATCAAACCCCACAGCACAAGCTAAGGCAAGTATTTTAGACAGATTTTATAAATAATAGGAAATTCTTCTTACCCCTAATAAAGCCAAACTGGTCCAGGCCAGTGCTGGACCAGTATGCAGCCAAAAGCATCGCTGTATTCCACGTTTAATTCAAAGTGATCTCAGCTGATGCTTATTGTTGCTATTCTGTTTCATCCATAAGCATGCTGTATCAGGGGTCCAAGAATGAAGTCAAAATATATCAACAAAAAAAAAAAGATGGCAGACAAGGGCTGCGTAACTAAATAAAGAAAATAATTTATTATATTTGTCATTGTAGCATAGGATGCTCGAAAACAAGTTCCCCATAAAAATGGGGACCAGCAAGCTGGTGACGCTGCACAAAAATCCAATTCAACACGAGGAAAACATAACAAAATTATTCTTGGAACTCTGTTTACTGGAGGCTAAAGTAGTTTACAAACAGTAACTGAGTTAGTATATTCGGCTTTTGGGTTAATAAGGCAGCCTAGACAAAGAGCAGAGCAGTACCCTTGGGCGGCGACTCATGGGCACAGAAGACGAAAGGCAGAAAGCGTCTAGCTTTCTTTACTTTATGCTGACAGTGATTGACTCCTTTACAAAGAGGCAAGAAAAGGAAAGAGAAAAAAAAAAAACAGAAACAAATTATTTGGAAATAAAAGAGAAGAGACTGAAGAGAACATCTACAACAAACGAACATAAAGGTTTACATTACAATTCTGTATACCCAAATGAAAATACAAAGGTTGCTGAAACTCTAAAGCATTTTTGGTATTTTCCTTCAAATTACTTTCTACTGTAATTCATATTTCAGTTTTTAAAATTGAGACTAGAACCCATTAAACAGTCAGCTTTTGTCAACTATGAACACCATTCATTAACAATACAAAGAACATTGTCTATCCCAGAAGTGTAACCAGCTTTTCCACGGTTCCCATCTAAGTTCTGTCAGACAGTGTTACAGCTACATTCCAATTTAAGTGGCAGTCACCACACTTAAAGATGTATGTACCAACTATCTGAACCCTCAAAACAACACAAAAGAAGTATTTCACATAGCAGGGTTACACAGAACAAGTTAAAACATGATTTCTCTATCTCCTGAAATACCGCACTGACAGATTTTATGATCTCAAATCTGCCACTGGAGTCTTATTCCCAGTGTAGACCTGCCTTGCCAATGGATATTCTAGCTCTGCAAGGATCTCTGGGTGAACACCCCATGGCACTGCCCTCACTTTCCCCTGTCCCAGTCATCCCACTGCATTTTTTAGCTAAGTGCTTATCAGGAATGCTGATCAGGACAAGGGAAATTTTGGAGTAGGAAAAAATACAAAGAAGCCACAACTGATTCCATGAGGTGAGAAAGGAGGACACAAGATGACACTCAGCACCCGAGGATACCTGCTCCTTTTATTTCTCTTGTTACCTGTTTGCTCCTCTCTGCTTTCCCGTTTTTCCTCTCTCCAAGGAAATGTGAGAAGTGGTTTAAAAAGCCACCTAAATAAAAAACCTGCATCCTGCTGCTGGTAGCTCTTCACAGCCAAAGCTCAAGAGTGAGGTCGAGCCACCTGGAGTTACACAGGCTGGGGGTTCAGGTGTTAAAAGAGAAGCCCAGTACCACAGCAGCAGCTACTGGGACAGTGAACCAGCCAGTGGTGGGAAGAGTGCAGGAAGGGTAGAAAAGGAGAATTACATTTTAATAAAAATAACTTCAATAACCAACAAAAACTACCATCATAAAAACTGCTGGGGGACTGAGCAAACAGGAATCATTAATCTAGTGGGAAAACGCTCGTATCAGAGAGAAAGACAGAACATTAATCAGATTCAATGCTAAAACGTAAAAGAGGTGCAAGGAGAGGGCAAAATTCTTGACTAAGTCAGTGTATCAGTATTTCCATTTGTCTTGGTTTAAGACAATTTAAAGGGGAACAGTCTGAGTTCTCCCCCTTGACACCCCCAAGGGACTTCTCTTCCTAACATCACATGACAGACAATTTTCAGCACTGTCATTTTAGCACAAACCTCAGGTAACACTCATAAAAAGCTTCAGACATACTATGAAAGAAAAGGAAAAAATACTGCACCTAGTTTAAGTGACTACTGAAAAGGTGTTGACATGAGAATGAGGGAACCCAACACTCTGCACTGAAACAGAAGAACAGGTATAGAGTCACTGCAAGCAGCGCAAGCCATCTAAAAGGAAGGAGATGTTTCAGCTCCTGACCTGCCTGCTCAGGCTACAGAGCTAATTCAAGCCTGAAGTGCTGAAATGCTGCTCACCCTCCCACTGACAGGTGGGTGGCAGAAGCTGCTGAAACCTGACTAACCTATTTCAAATGAAGGGCACACTGAAAAGGCAAAGGTGTTTTCAACTCCTCATGTGCATGCCCTGACACCCTGTGATGTGATGGTCCCACTCTTCCCTTGCATTTCAAACTGTGCCTTTATGATTTACTGTCTACAGTTTGTTCAACTATTTTGCCACACTGAATGGAAGATGCTTTAAATGAAGATGTCTTAAGCTTACCACATCTGCAAGTCTAGCTACAAAAGAAAGTTGATTTGAATGAGTTGATTTTAAAATTTAAAAAATAGAAGTTTTAACACTTTCCCAGAAGTCTAGAAAATACCTTAATGAAATGAATACTACTTAGAAGGATTTTCACCATTCCACACCAGCTTCCAGCCAGGATAGCACTCGTGCTCAAGAATGCTGCAGAAAACTGCACGGGACTTCTTTATTTATTTAGTTCCTCTACTCAGTATTCACTAAAATTATTGTGTAAAAAAAAAAAGGGGGGCAAAAATAAGGAAAAAAATCACTTGATATGCAATAACTGTGT
Organism: Oriolus oriolus; assembly: GCA_013400235.1. Taxonomy (NCBI): domain Eukaryota; kingdom Metazoa; phylum Chordata; class Aves; order Passeriformes; family Corvidae; genus Oriolus; species Oriolus oriolus. The sequence continues at coordinate 306,969 of VXBT01004032.1, forward strand.
TAGAAAGAAAGAGAACAGGCTTTTACTGCCCTTTTTTTTACAGGGCAGTTACTACTGAAGCTCCTTGTATGAGCAGATAGCAAATACTGGAAGGCTGAACCTGATAATATCCCATTCTACTCTGGTTGTACATTCTTAAACCAGCCCGAGGAAAAACCTTGGGAAAAAAACCTGGAGGAAGAATAAATCTATTGATTTTTGAGCTTTTGACCTAAAATGAGCACTATGGGGTTGTCATACCAAATATGTTTCTACATAAACAACGAACCCCCAAACCTGCGTGGAACATTTCTCCAGACATACTACACTGCTACTATCTGCAAAGCAGAAGTGTCTGCTCAAATCCAATGAGAGGCTCACAAAAGAGGAGCACAGGAGAGTAAGAACTCCTCAACCATCACCACAGGCTAATGGAATCAATGCAGGAACTTCTTGAACACTGATATGGAAGAAATCTCTTTAGAATGTCACCACAATTCATTCTGATCTTTTTATGTATGAAAAGAAGCCTTTTAGTCAGGCTAAAATAGAAAAAAAGTAACAGCACCAGTCTATTCAACTGTGATGGGAATTTGAAATACTGCAATTTATTAACATTAAGGGCATTTTCAACTATATTATCTTGTTAATCAGTGAAATAGTTGGGTAAGTTAAGAAGCAGCTCCCTCCTCCATGAACCTGGAGACTAATGACTTGCTCAAGGTTTGTAAAATTAATCTGCAGTAAACCTTAAGCTTGAATGTCTCCCAGTGCTGTGACCATATGGCAGAGCTACAGCTCTAACAAAGTCTTTATATTCCTCAAATTACTTAATAATTACTTAATTTGAATTTATAACTATGTAATTTATGGCAAGACTCTTAGTCTTTTCAGAAGTGAGCTGTGGAGTACAACACAGCTGAGCCGTGACACAATCCTAAGTGCTCAAGATACAAATTTTCATCTAAAAATTTACTTACACTTCTCAGCTTCATCTTTCTGGAGTGTCTTGACAAAACGGACATTAAAAAACTGCCAATTTTTCAACCTCAAGCAAAGGACACTTTTTTCCCCACCAACTAATTCAAAAGGAACTAAGAAATACAAGTCCTACACAAGAAACTCTTTCAGACCTGGGCACAGGGCAGACCTTCATCTGGAGCACAGGAATCATGACACAGAGCTTGCACTGTGCTCTGCAAGCAGAAGTGATTCAGTAAAATCGTATTTGTCTTTCCACCCTGCTCCCAGCTTTGCTGGTGATCAGCCTCAGCCCAGGACAGGGGGTCCTTTCACATGCCAACATCTCCTTCATTCAGAGCACTTTGAAGTGGTTGTAACACTGACATCAGGTGAACAGATTTTTTTTTTCCCCTCTCCTGTTTGTTGTGTTTTCACATTTGGCTTCTGCTCTATAGGAAACCTGAAAGTCTCTTTTACTCACAAATAATACCATAGAGGTTTTTTTCTGCATGATAAAATCTCACTTAAATCAGGCTCACCTCCTTCAAAACCGGGGCTTTTTTTCCATGCAAAATGAAACTTCAGCTGAATGGCATTACTAAACTGGCAGCTCCCTCAAACAGGATCTGCTCCTAAGTAGCACCTTAGAGAAGAACTCTCACTTCACTGCCATGATCAGGAGTTAATCACACTGTGATTTAAGTGTAACAATATTATAAATTTGTGGTTCTAAAGCAGAACCTGGACACTTGGTGAGAAGCCCCTCTTTCAGGATACTAAAATCCTTCACCTCCTATACAGAAACTTGCTCCAAGCGATCAAATTTCTCCTCCACAGGGCATGTTACTGAATATATCTAAACCATGGGATAGAGAGGCAATGGCACAACCAGAATTATTAGAAACTCTTGCCATCATTTCACGATACACTTCGAGCTATGCCCCTCTGAGTTTAAAATGCTGCTTGTGTTAGTGACAGCAGCTGCACCAGCTGGGGAACAGGATAACAACCCAGTTTCTCTTTAATTCACCTACTTCCCTCTTCAAGGTTTGTGTCCTGGGGTTTGCTACTCAGGTGCCTTCAACACTTTGCTTTATCAGCTGAAACAGGAACCGTACTTTCAGAGACCTTTTAATTTCCTTCACCAAATAAGCCCATCCTAAAGCTGTAAAATCAGCACCTGCTTTAATCAGGACCAGCCCTGTGGGACATCCTAAAAGCCCCTTCAGACACATTCCTTGTGCTGGCTACTGAGCTGATCTCTCCCTTCCTGTCACCTTCCCACTCACAGCTCCCTCCCCACAAAAACATCATTTTACAACAGTACCTGAATATCCAAATGCCAGGAGCAACTGCTTGGAATCACAGGAGCCTTTAGGCTGAAAAAGACCCTTAAGATCACTGAGTCCAACCATTAACCCAGCACTGCCAAGAACCTGCCAAGACTCGTTCAATACTCTGCTTGTTCAACGCTCACTGAAACACACGGGCCTGAAATGTCATATTCTGTGGCACTGCATGGAAAGTAGCTTTTGAGCTAGGATTAAAAAAATTCATGAATTCTCTAAGGCAAAGGAGGCACAGCCATTAGCCAAGGGATGCAAAAGTATATTTATTCTTCCTAGTCATATTTACATAAGCACGGAAGGGGCAGAAGAAACCAAAGAACTCTGTGTCAGAAGGAATTTATGTAAAAAGAGAGCAAGCAGCTACTGCTGTAGTGATTTCATTTTATGAAGAATTTTTTATAATATATAATTGACCAGAAAGGTTATTTTTGGAAATATGTGTATCTGAAAATATAAGATCACCTTACCAAGGTTAATGTTTGCTATTTAAAAACAAACTGCTGGCCAAAGTAAGTTCCTTTAGACTAGAGCAGAGCATTTTAATAAGGTGTCTCCAAGCCAAACAGTGGAAATATAGTCAATAAAATCAGAGTTAACTGGTGTGCTGCTTCCAACACATTTGATGTACTATTTGCACAGAGCAAATAGCTTAGCCTTACCATTTCCTGAGTGTACACTCATGGCTAAATACAAAGAACTCTTTTTTAATGTTAAGACAGATGTAGAGGGAGAAGGAGGTAAAAGCTGCAATTACCTATCAGCTAAAACATTCATTGTTCCTGGTGAATAACAGCAACCTCAGCCGAAACATCAGATGACTACCAAAGAAATCTGAAATCCAACTAATTTAATTTAGCTTATTTATAGTTATTTATAATGTTATACCCACACAAATACGTTGAGCGATAAAATTACTATGCTTTTAAAAAGGGGAGGAATCTGGCAGGCATCTCAGATGCACACAGTGTCCACTGCAGGAACAGAGAATTTGAGGAAGCAAGGCAGACAACACCAGAAGAAACAGAAGCAGCAAGAGGTGTGGGGTGAAACCTGGTTCAGTGACACACAGATTCCCAGATCCAGCAATCAGCTGCTTTGGATTCCTGAAACCAACTTCATCCTTCAGTAGTTTGAAAAGGCCTTTATTTAGAGGAGGAAAAAAAAATCAAGAGTATTTACAAACCTTCTATCTTCATGTGCTTTGGAATATTGGAACACTTGGAAAAGATCAAGTTTTCACTTCACTAGACAAGAAATATTCCAAGGTATGTTAATAAATATTTCAAAAAGACAAGGTGTCTTTCACCAACAGGTTCCTTTTTAAACCTGCAAAGCTTCAGACAAATACCTGAACTTTCAGACCACCAAATCATGTTTCACACTGGGTTTGGATATTGCTGGTTTCCCCAAACTGTGGTGAGGAATTCACTGTGAAACCTCCCTTTCAAACTAAGTGTGTTAATACTATAAACAGACCTGACTACTTAATTTTTTTGCTGAATCTCTGCTTTAGATTTTTGCTATTTATCTTTAGCATCAGGAGAGACCTAAACAAAGGGGAGCAATGTCAGTGAAATCGAACAGCAAAATTAATTTACGATTTAAACCCTCAAAGGCGTGGAGCAGTTACAGGTATCAGTGAGTTACAAAAGCTCATCTTATCTGAAACCTTTGGCTCTGAGCCACTGCAATGTCACCAGAGAAAAGCTCCTGTTCTGCACCCCACGGCAGCACCCCCGAGTTGGCTCTGCCCTGGCTGCTGTCAGGCTCTGCTGACCCGGGACTGGGCTGAGCCTCGCCTCGCGCACAGCTGGTGCCTCCCTCGTTCCACACTGATGGACTGGTTCCATCTGACAACAGGACTGACACTTCTCCACATCTACATCAAGTATTACTTCATTTCTAGCAAACTGATTCCTTTGGGGATTCAAGAGATTCTTAGAGAAAGCAGCTCCTGAGAATAACCCCTGTCATGTGAGTTCATCTCAGCAATCTGCCTCTGGTTTAAATTTAATACGATGACATACTCAGTGCATTTCAAATAACTTTGGGGGAAAAAACCCAACAACAAAAAAAAGCATTTATGTGTCCTGTGTCATTATATTACAAGAAGAACAAACCCTTGAGACTGAATATTAAATGGACTGGCTCAAACCATTCCAGCATTGTCAGTGTTTCCAGTGATTTGTAACATGGTATAAAAACAAGCATCAAACACAATAATTTTATTGTAGAAAGATATAAAACACTCCCACAACACAAGAACTAATACCTAATTGGTTTTGATTTTGGTACTGGCAAGAACGAGAATGATATTTTCTGGTTTAATTTGATTGCACTGCTAACAGGAGCCAGCTTTGCAGCTCAGTGTCCCTGACATTCACCTGAACAATCAGCTCACCTCCAGCACTGCAACTTCTGCTTCTTCTGTGGTGCTACAGCAAAGCTCTCATTTCCCCCCACTCACCTTCATGTGATGCCCTGAATGCCAGAGGGGTATTACAACTAATTACAACTAATTTCCCTACACTAATTTCAAAATGCTGCTTTAAAAGAGAAGTGTTTGTGCCCTGAAACACAAGAGAATGTCAGCAGAAGATATCTAAATTTGTCAAGTCAGAGTGACAGCAAGAAAGGATCGTGAAGCCAGCATTTACTACTGGTTTCATTATTAAAAGTATTATCAGCATTCTCAGAAAAACTGAAGGAGGGAAAATTTGAGGCTGCAGACAGTATGATGTTTTCGTCCTGAAGACAAGCCTTTTTGAGGGTGAGTGGAATAATTAAAAGCATAGTGCTAATCATTTCAGAAATATCAACTTTTTTAACACCTAAAATGAGCCACAGAGGTAAGAATGAAAAGAGAACATGCTGCCCATGCTTCATGCTCATCTACCTGATCTACTACGCTTGCTTGACAGGCACTGGAGGAAGAAGAGCTGCTATTTGACTCTGACAGGCCACAGTAACTGCTGAAGCTCTATTACCCCACTGCAGCTTTATCCTCATTTTAACTCCAGACCCTCTCGCCTATTTTCTTGCAGTGTCTGTTTACTTGGGCTTCCTATGCCAAGGAGTGAATCTCAAACACCTTTTAAAAGTGGGTAAGGGTGGGGAAAGGAATCTGAGAAGTAGGAAATTAGTCAAATGTCTACATATCTTTCCTCCTTATTGTATGAAATATGTTGGGGGTTTGAGTGTTTGCCACTAAGTGCACATGTAAATGTTAAAGTGGGGCTGAAGCCTCCCTCTAAGCCAGGGGTGGGAAATCCACTGAGTCACAGTATTGGTTCTTCAAGCTTGTGGCCAAATACTAGAAACCTATAGGAATAGATCATAATATCAAAACAGTTTTGCATTAAAATCTCCTTAATAAATAATTATGTATACTCATTTAGAAATACATTTTCTACTAAGACACTCAACCAATCGTTCAAAATTATTTAAGATTCTGTAAAGAAAAATGTTCTCTCTCAAACATAAAAAAACCCCCACAGTAACTCAGAGAAATCTTAGAAGCCTATAAGGGTACAGAAACAACACGTATTACCTCACATACCCATCCTTCAATTAACTTGTCATTTTCAATAGCAAAAATTAAATGCTTTTATCTAAACAGCTACAGAAAAAACAGCTATTAAGTTTCTCCTTTCTGTAAAGGAATGATTAATATTTAATTGCCTATTTTCCCTTTTCAAAGTTGCTCCTTCACAATTAGCACACACTCAGGTAATTTCAGTTCTAGCTGAGGACATTCTACTTCATCATGAAGTTAAGTGGAAATACTGACAAGCAGCCTGGCTTTGAAGTTAACTGCACAGATGTGGCTGTTGCAAAAAAGTTTCTCTTTAGCAACTGCTCGAGGAAGGCAGCACAGCTCCAGTTTGGGGCAGTCAGCAGCCCTGGAGCAGCAGTGAGTGGAAAAGCTGCCTGCACATCCGCCAGCTCCAGAAATGAACTCGGGTCCTGGGTTTGGATGAGCCTTACCTGACACAGAGACTGTGTGAGACCTCACTCCTTGCTTCTCATTGTTGGCCAGCCTGGAAAAGAGAGGTTGGAAGCGCTGAATGCTGTACATTCTTCACGGGCACAAACACTGGGAATTCATCCCAACAGGCACCTACTGTAATTAGCAGGGCTGAGCCACCTCCCCCAGCCACGGGATGAGAGGGGGAGAGAAGGCAGAGAGGAATCTACCACTTCATCCCATCTGGGGGAGCGAGAGTGCATTTTAATTAGCACAACAACTCACAGAAACCGAGCGAATTTGAAGGAAAACACAAAACCTAAACTGTGCACACTTTTAAGATGTGTGTAATGTGCCTCTGCTTCCGCTTTCTGTGTGATCTGTGGGAAATGGAGTATGAATTGAGTTTCTGTCTGTAAGATGACTTGTTCTGTACTATTCTGAATTAATTTACATGTCAACTAAATGAAGAAAACCAATTGCATTTAAATGTAGCTATGTTTTAATGTTCACTATGTTATGTATATATTATGTGTACGTTATGTTACACATAAATGTTCATAGGGATCAGAAATTCTAACAAATTCTCAATTTTTCATCACTTACATATATAACCAAAATTTTAAATGGTCAAGAGAGCACTGCACTTCATGCCTTCAGAAATCAGGAATTTCACCTGGCAAAGGCAAATCTCCCCAGCTGCAAGATGCTATTGGTTGGTAGTTTTGTGTATTTGATAAAAGTTCTGCTGCCAAACTCAGAGCACATGTGGTGCTCTTGTTAAACAGACTCAAGTGCAAAAATTTAGTTTTGGTAAACTGCCCCAAAAATGAGAAGAAAGTTTTCCTTCAAACCTTATTTTACCCCAGAAATCCTTACAAATAAAAAAGGGTTAAGCTTTATGTAATTAGAATGTTCTTCTGTGTTTCTCACTTGTGCCTATTTAAGTAAATAGAAATTTTCCTGTTTCTTGAGTGCACACTAAATTTACTGATTTTACTGCTTCCAGCCTCAACTTTTCTTCCCTGAATTTTAACTTCTCTCTTTCTACAGCATGAGAAAGCTGCCTGATAGTGAGGGCTGCAGCAGAACCTGTGTGTAATCACTAATTCAGGAACAAACTGTATCCCATGCTCCATCCAGTAGTTAAGAAAGTAATAAAAATAGTTCTGAACTCCTTCCAGAAATAAAGGAAGAAACAAGGTGACTGGGTCAAAGCAGGCACAGCCCCTGTGTCCCAAAATAAAGAGGAGGAGACAAAACACCATCAACCACTAAACGTCACTGGGTCTTTCAGCAGACACCTCGTGCTACTGCACAGGGGTGGCACTACCTGATACAGCTCAAGGAGGACACTGCTGATGTGTGACTTAACTCGGTTTCTTTGTGGCCACTGAGAACAGTCAGATTACAAAAAAAGGGGAAAAAAACCCCAAAAAGTGTCTTGCTTTAAAGACAGGCCACAACAAGGAATTGCCCACGGAAAGCTGAGACAATCACGATAACTTGCAGAGAGGATGGAGACCCAGCCACTGACACCAGGGGAGCAGAGAACCATCAGGAAGAATTAAAAGGCTTGCCTACATTAGAGTCCACCAACTCCAACAACAGAAGGAACTGTCTAAATCAGAGCTAAATCAGAAATTTATTCTTATTTTCCTTAAAGTCCAGGAAGAAGAAAAATGCAGAGAGGTGTCTCAGCATAATTTGTAAGAATTATGAGATGCAGATAACTTGTCACAGCACACCTTTGATAAAGTATCACCATAAAACCAACCAGGGGAAAAAACGCATCTCAGTTTCTCTGACATAGGATTGGTGCTTTCTAGGCATCCCCAATTATTACTGGAGAAGAATTTTTCTATATTTAAAACAATAAAGAGGTATTTACTAGGCAATATGAATATTTAAATTAATAACTGCCATTCTCTATTACACTGAACCTAGATTCCAACTTCAACTGGCCCCATTATGGAAGTTTTATTAAGAAAAGGTGACACGACAGATTTATGATAGCAGCAAAAAGAGTATTTTCTATATTTCACACAAGCCAAAAAGGGGATAATTAGGAAAAAGATGACCACAGACTGACTCACAGATTGAAATCACAATTCACAAACTGTTCAGCATCACTCTTATAATTAAATTTACTCATGGACTCAAAAGAAATAGCCTGAATCTCAGTCAAGTCTTTTCCAAAACATCCTGCCTTTGTTATTGTCAAATATGATGGATGCATTATGCACTTTTTTCCTCTGATTTTCTTTCTGGTATCCTTGTAGTTAAATACTGCTGTGAGGTTTTTATGCCCTATCTGCTATCTGTCCTGGAATCCAAAAGCAGCAATAAAAGTTAGGCATGGGCAAAATGTTCCAAAAGCATCACTATTTTTCAAAACATTTTTTTTTAATATATAAGAAAAGAAAGCGCAAAACTTACTTTGGTATTGATGGTAAAGCTCTTTCACCTTCTGTGTAAACAAGAGAAAAACAGAATTAAAGCTTTTACAAGTTTTCAAATAACCTCTCTCAAAGTGAAATATATACATGCCTGAAACAGTAATCATCACAATCTCTCAGGGAAACTGAAATGATTCAAAACAATGTTCTATACAGATATAAAGAGCAGCATATCAACAACTCCTTCTACCCACTGATACAGAGCTTCAGGCAAACTTTCATCTGAAGAAACAACATACACAGAATATAAAAGCTCTTTTTTATTCTTAACAAATAACTCCAATAAATCACTTGCAGAAGGTGTGACACTATCTCATCTCTCTACTAAGAAATGCTTTTCTTTTATCTCCAAGATGTCCTAAGTGCTCACATATAAATAAAACAATTGAATCCAACTTGGATTTCCAAGTAAGACAACTGAAATAAATCATTAAAGCACGTATTACCATATTGATTTTACACTGGGTTGAGACTATACAATAATAATGTTTTGTGCCAGGGAGTAAGTCAGTTTTTTGTACACTATACTCAAATCCTTGCCAGTCTTTCTTTGAAAATGGTAATGTGTATAAAAGCTTGGATGTACATATTCAAGGAGTTTCTTCCTATTGGATTTGATGAAACACTTGGTAATCCTCTGGGGAAGTTACTAATCCTTTAGCAAAACACCTTTTCAGTACACTGGAGTATGCAGGGAGGGAGAGAAGATGGGTAATTAAAATGTGTTTCACTCTCTAAATCAATGTAGCTCTGATAAAGTGACCTGAGAGAATGGCCACACTTGCCATGAAAATGATGATATACACTGTTCACACAAAATAATGTCAATTCTCACTTGTTTTTCTCACAAGTTAAAATTTCCAGAAATTATAAATGTAAATGACAGTCTCACCTTTGTGTATTAAGGGACTGAGCAGAGAAATGCTCGATACCCAAAAGCTGCGCTCAGCATGGCAAAATACACTGTTTTGGTGCATTTTTTTTTTGCTGTCTACAGGTAGAAAAGCAGCATTTGGATCAGCAACATCAGCCTGTTCTGATCTGTCTGATGGGGAATGTGGAAAGGGAAGTTGCAGAAAAGAAGGGAAACCAGAAGCTGCGATTTGGAAGATGTGGAGCAGCTCAGCAAAGTGACAAGAGCAAGCACCTGAAACTGGGGGGCAGAGCAAGGACAGTAAGATTATACAAGCAGGTGGGAGATAAAGGTACTGTGATATGTTAGGGTAAATCATACCTTTTGGGGAAGGAAACAGAAGGCAAAGATCCTAAGAGGGAGTGTGGAGGGAAAAATATGAGACCAATGGCATGAAGGTGCAGCCTGGCAATGAAAGACTGGGGTGCAGGTACCCAAAAAAGAGAGACTGTAATGGGCACGAGAGGATTCAACCTGGATGAAAACTGGGCAAAAGACATCAGGCTTGAAGGAACAGCCACAAGAGATCTGCCCACTGCTATGCAGGCTTCCCCAGGGCTGTGAAGAACACTCAAAAGAACCTTAAATTCTATGGGACACCTACAGTTATTAGTTGTGAAATCATCCCGTGTTCTGGTTTACACCAATTTATGCTGCTACTGCTGGTTATTCCAATGCTGCTCCTACAGTTGGCAATGGATTTAAGGCTTAGATGGTGCTCATTAATCACACACGTTACTGGTGGAACATACAGTCTCCCTCTGTGTTAAAAGAACTTCATTAAACTGTACATTTAACCTTATCATTCTGTATTTTTAAATCAAGGTAATGGATGCAGAATTAATAAGCAGCTATTCAAAATAATTCTCCTTGCTCTTTAATACGTAGCTCCACTGCATGTTAACTGCACAGTATTCAAACTGCATTCTAAAGATGGAATTTTAATTTCCCCTAGGGCTTTTTTTTGTGGAGTATCGTATTTGGGGACTTCAGAAAGATCAGTGAATGATTTCATTACACTTGATAGGAATGATTTCATAACATTTGCAGGGCCACAATGCTTCATATGTCCAAGATACTGAGCTCCGATCAGATCTGACTGTTCTTCCCCTCTCCAACCTCCTAAGAAAGTGAGAAATACCATAGGTGGCAACTGCTGGTGTGTGCCAAAGGCAAATACTACCTATCAAAGAGCATCTAAAGGAGATAAAGAGAGAATCTGACTTTCCAGTGTGGTATTAAATTTCTTTAAGGAAGAGAATCTCATTCTGTTCCCGTAAGCCTCCGTTCCACTTTTTGAACAGCTTCCTATCAGTGCAAAATGCAAAGCAAGGATCGTAATAAAACATAACAAATCGTAACAAAACCAAATCTTGATTCCATTTTAATAGCAAATCCTTTCTAGGCACTTTGTGAGATAGGGAGCATGTGAATAGAAGTGGTCTTACACAGTAAGCTGAGTAGTAGCATGATGTAGTCAATGAGTTCGAAGAAGATGAAAAGAAGCAAAGGAAAGGTGAAGGAACTGAAGGAAAAGTGAAGGAAGTGAAGGAAAGGTGACAAGCATTGAAGCAGTCTGGAAAACTGTGAGGAAAAGACAGGGATAGACAGAGAAAAGCAAAGACTCTGACCCAGGTTAAATGAGTTATTTGCTTCCAGATCCACTGGGAAACCAAGCAGCACACATGGGCCCACCATATCCACAGCTGTTCCACCTGATCATCTCCCTTTTCACTGTCCCCTGCTGAATTCCACAGGATATAACTGGCTTTGTGCTCATTATCATCAGAGCAACAGATCTGGACCCTTGTCCCCTGGGCTGATGGGGCTGGGAGATCTGGACAAAGCAGGCTCAGCCCTGAGAAGAAGGAAGGAGCACCCGGAACTGCCTGGAGGCCACAGCCTGGTGCCTGCAGGGACTGGCTACAGGGACAACACACCCCACCTGGCTGCTGGAGATGTGTGTCAAGTGCAGGGCTCTAAAAGGACAGAGGAGCCTGGAAAAGCAGGCAGATGTTCACAAAAAACCACAAAAAGGCATCCAGGCATCAAAAACCCCTCATACACTATTAAGCAGTACCAGAGGTGCACAGAGGTTGTGGTAATGGGGTTGTCCCGAGAAGCTGCAGCTGCTCTACCCCTGAAGTGTTCAAGGCCAGCTTGGACAGGGCTTGGAGCAACCTGGGATAGTGGAAGGTGTCCCTGCCCATGGCAGGGGGTTGGAACTGGATGAAATTAAAAAGCATCACAAACCTGAACTATTCTGTGATTCTTCTGTGATTCTATGCCTCCTCTATCACTGGATATAATTAAAGAAAAAAATAATTTGCATGGAACTCCTGATCTTGCAGACGCCTACATGCTCTCTGGATACAAACTGCTCACTTCAGGCACTGCTGCCCAAGTTGATGCTCATCCTTTTACAGTTTATATCCCAAATAAAATACCAAATATTCATTAGTACCCCTGCAGGTCTGAAGTCAAAACTTCTTACTAACAGCATCCCAGTTAAGGCATATGTTGTTTTTCACAAGTTGAAGCCCACAACATTTTTGCCCAATTCTATATTCTTTTAAAGAAATGGGATATGCATGGCTGTATTGGGGTTTCCACTGCATTGTCCAGGTGTTTCCACTCTGAGCAGAGTTCCATGCTGGACACAACAGGTCCCAGGCAGCTCCAGAGATCCCAGCCAGGCTGGGGGTACCAGGGGGAAGGTAACTTCTCCTCACCTGACTGAAATTATTGTGAAAGCAAAATCAGTGAGGGGTCAAACTAAAGAGCATCCTAAGAATGGGAACACATGTTGCCATTCCATTAAAATGAAAATGATGCCCAGGGTAAATCTGTGTGAAACAAAAAGCACTTAAGTGAATAACTTCATGAACTATTTAGTTTTGGTATTTTTGAACACTTCCCTGGGCAGCTTGTTCCAATGCCTAACCACCCTGTTGGTGAAGAAATTTGTCCCAACATCCAATTTAAACCTCCCCTGGAGCAACCTGAGCCTGTTTGCTCATGTCCTGTTACCTCATGTCCTGTTACTTGTTATCTGGGAGAAGAGACCAACCCTCATCTGGCTACTACCTCCTTTCAAGTAGTTGTAGAGTGATAAACACCCAATAACCTAAAAGCTGATAATCAGTTCAACTTTTTATGAATTTTTTCATTTGTGCTCTTGGCCTGTAAGAGGTAAGTGTGATCATGAAAATAAAAATACTACGTGTAACATTTCCATACTGGTCTAAAGGGACCTGTCTATCAAAATATTTATGAAAAATAAAACAAACTGAATGGGAAAATGCCAAATACTGTCCAGGTCTTAAATATTACCAAGTGTTCTCCCCAAATTAAGAGGAACTGGATAATTACTGGATAGCACGACAGATATCACAAAAACAGGCTCTGTTGGTAATCAAGAGGGACAGTTTATGAGGAGACTTGGAATAAATGTAAATTTACAACAAAGAGGGGATGGGAAAGCTCAAAAAGGGGATAAAACATCTAAGGGATCAAGAGTTGCTGCATGATTTGTTTCTGATGTGTCTTATACAATCAAAGCTCACTGTGGGAGGGATCTGGGAATGCAGATCATGATGGGGACAACTCTCCCATGAAATGTTTAATGAATATGTTGAGTATTGCTATGAACTTCAAAAAAAGAAATCTGAGACAAAAGAAACCTAGAATTTATTTTAACTAGAGGGGTTCTCTTAATGTATGCATAAAGAGGAGTATTCCCAAAGTGCTACTTGATGTTCCTGTTCAATCACTGCTCATTTGCTCCATGTTAGAATTCCGTGTCATAAGAACTGCACACAAATAAACACCCTGCATTAAATGCTCTGATTTATCCTGCACTCACACCTACCAGCAAACCTCAGTGCCAGGCACAGGCAAATCAGAGATATTGCCCCTCAGAGAGCTCAGTGAGCCTAGAAGATTTAACAGGTGCAGATAAGGAAGGTCAGAACAAGACAGGAAGGAGGAAGAAAAATTGCAAATGAACAACTCAGTTTTGATGGACACCACCACCAGTGTGGAGGTGGCAAGAACCAGACAAAGTCCACATGTGCCCCTGAAGGAAAAGCAGAGACAGAGTCAGAGCTATCCATTAATTCAGGGAAGAGGTCATGTAAAGACATGAAAAAGTTTTTGAAGATCAACTGTGGCTACAACAGTTCAGGCTGGAAAACAGCCAATCCAGTGGCATTAGAAGGAAAGTTCTGGGAGTGAATAATAAGGATTGTAGCAAACCCCAAACCATGACTTCTCAGAAAACAAGAGGCTCAAAAGACCTATACTCAGAGGCACAGACTAGTCTAGTGACATGAAAATCTTGGATTGTGATGCCTATTTTATTTTTAGAACAATAAACTATTATTATCACTGATAGCTAGCTTGTCCTTTTAGTGTCAGATTTTGGGGCCAATGGTTCATCATCACTGAGCTGTGCACCAGATTGGCTTGGAGAGCTGAGTTTGTGCTGAAGGAAGATTTTCATCTGTGTGGAGATAAGGCTGCACAACTGACACAGGTTCTAACAAAGCTGCTTGTGTTGCAGCTAAAGGTCACTCACACACACTAAGGGTCAGAAATACCAAAACCCATGCAAATTTAAGAATAATCTGAACAACTATCATTTGCTGTCAAGACATCTAACACCCTAAGATCACATTTCTTTTTTACTGAATGACCAAGTGTAAGTTTGGGGATTTTTTGAGCCATTCACAGGCAGGATGGACCTGGAAAAGACCTGAATTATGTTAACAACATTACCCCAGGGAAAACCTGTGGCAGAAAAAAGCAAAAACGTGGCTAAAAGAGACTCAGTTTTACACTGAAGAGATGCTGGGATAGTTTATGTCCTTTCTTGTATTACAAACAGGGAAGCAGGAAAGTGAGATGAATTTCCAAGAGGAAAGATGAGAACAACAGGGAAGAAGAAAATTTCATTCTTAAACAGTTTTGCTTGAAAATTTTTCATTAATTAAAGCAGTCTGAAAATTCTAATGAAATTTAATTAAATTCTGTCTAAAACCAAGTGTACCTGCAACCTCATCTCACTGCTTCCAGCCGGTGAGTTGCTACAAAAACAACTGACAGACACTATAAAATGTATCTCTGCTTTACTTCTACTTTATGAGAGAAACTCATGAGACCTCTCAAGGTTTTTATTTTTTAAATGGAGATGTTTTGAGTATCTAGGAGAAAGGCAGAAACTAAATAATTATCACCAGTCAGAACCTTATCCAAATGCATCCTAACCAACCTCTCTGAATTTCCACCGTATATTAGGGAATCAATTTATAAGATTACACACCCTTGTTAGGAGTGTCTTTAATAATTACAACTCACTTCTGCAATTTAAGTCTGGAATTAGTGTAAAGCAGTGATTACTGAAACCAGTCTTAATTATCAACCACTACGCAATTTTTGATGGAGTGACAATTTACTATCAGTGTTTCTTGTGGCTCCTCCCAGAAAGCAAAGAGCCTCACAGTGAGGGTTTTGCTGCTACCTCATGTCTTGTATTTAAATGCAAAATAACCTCTGAATAGCTGTGAGGATGAAGCTGTCCTTACCTTTCTGGGGCCTGATGATGAAGGACTGCGTGGCTCCGTTCACCAGCCGGCAGTAGCCGTCGATCAGGTCAGCCATGTTCTCTGCAATGGTTAAGGATGGTGCTGTCACTGTCAGAGGCTACAGAAGGGAAGAAAACAAGGCACCAACAAAGAGGAATTATTGTAGTTGCAAACACTGAGGGGAACAGCTGTGTCATTGCATCAGAACTTTACACACGCCTGCAAACCGTAAACAGAAGAATGTGGGTGAGCAGGGAACCACCCAGAGAGATTCTTGCTTTGCCTCTTGTGCAGCAAATTTCAAACAGGAGGTTCAGAAAGCACAGCTGGTAAAACCCTCCACCTAAATGTAGTGTTAATTTGGGCTTCTGAAGTGTAAACCACTGTTGAATACAACTGCTAGGACTTTCAGGCTTATAATTAAGACAATTCTGAAGAAGCTGTTTTTTCCTTAAAGCTCATACAGGTGGTATCATTTTTCCCACCCTCTGCAGCAATTTATTCTTGGCTTAAAAACAATCCTTCCCTTAAAAATATTTTAAAAAATAAAAACACTGGAAAAAGAGATGAGAGACATATAGACAAGCTATTAATTTTAATACCACCAACATTCATCATCCTCTGCACTGATCTGCCACCCTCCTTCAATCCTGCTCTACCACTGTTTTCTGGTGCACTGGACCAAGGAAAAGATTTGATTTCACTTCCAGCGCTTCCTCTATGAAGTATGAGGGAACAAATTTTCCTTCGTTCACACTTCCCCTTTACACAAAAGTGGAATTGCTGTTTCCTCTCTAGGATGCAGTACATATGCTGCTATTAAACTGCATTTAAGAGCTACTGTTTTTATATTAAGCTTCTTCTATGAGTATCAAAGCCTACAAGCACCAGATGCAAAACCCAAAACGTGTAATGAACTCTAAATCTGTTTTGAAACCAAACCTGGAACAAAAGTCCAATATAGAGAATATCCACATTAAGAGCATACTAAACCCCACTCCTGGCAAGGAAAAACAAAGTTAGCTGCAAGTTTATCCCCATTGTCAATAACATACCTCAGGTGCACCTGCTATCTTGAGCTGCAACATCCCTTTTCTGTCCTTGTCTTCACTGTTTGAATACTGAATGGTTTGCACTTGATTGAAGTCTGCTAGATGGGTTGGCTGCAGAGAGACAACGCAATAAATGAGGGGAAAAAAATTACAGCAAAATAGCCTGCCTTTATCCCAGGTGTTGCAAAAGCACAGGGAGACTCTGATCACCACACTACACGTACAGCAATCTGTTCTCTGTTTCTTTCTAGAGTTTCATTACCACTGACTAACAACTCACAAATATCCAGTGTCTGGAAAGGGAATCCAGCTCCACCGTGCCCACAGAGGTCACTGTTGAGTAACGCCAGGCACACACCGAAGTGGGAACAACCTCTTGGACGTCAACAGAGAAAACTCAACAGGTAAAAACCACATGGAACCTGTGCTGACACATCCCAACATCCCTCCAGACTGCTGGAAAAGGTATGTTCTTAGCTGTGTATTCCTGATTTCCCCATCTTTTCACTACTTTTGAATTCATTTCAATAGAAAGCTGGACAAGGGCTCAGCTTAAGTTGTGATTGTGAAGTTCCCAAATATTTTGCTGAAGGATCTGTCTGGATAGAGCTCCCCTGCACTGTGAGGATGCACAGGAAACACTGCAATACAGTCAATATCAGGTAAGGAAAAGGCTGAGAAGGGTAGGAAGAAAGCAAATAAGCAGTGCCCGCACAAATGTGCAAGCAAACTGGTTAAACAAGCTCTGCACTTACACATTCCTAAGAAGGAGAACAACTCAGAATAATTCACGTTTCATTGGTAGAAAGTCCCCACCAATGCTTCAAATTCTGCAAGTAAGCACTTCACTGGGTAGAAAAGCCAACAAATTCAGTGCTAAGGCTGACACTGCCTCTGTACCTAACACCAGTGCCTTTCCTCTGATCCCAAATCACAAACTAATACCTGACTAAGAGCTGTACATGCCGAGCTCCCAGCACGGCTGTGTTTAACCCTGAGATCAGACTTGTCACTCCCCTTGCTGTGATATTCAGTTCACAACAGGTCATAGTTGTTAACACAGTGACTGAGAAAAAGCCCCACGAAACAGAAGCAGACTTACATTAGCACCCTTGTCTGTCAGGTAACTGATTCCTTCTTCGGGGCCAATTGCCAGTTCCACTGAAATAATCCAGCTTGACTTGAGAGTCAAAGGAGAAAGACAGGGCAACATTTCAATAGTAAGACAAGGCCTTGCTATGGAGCACCATCCTCCAAAATTTTAAGTACAGGTTGTAGTAATTAATACCTACAAGCTTTTCAATTCTTCAAAAAAATTAAAATTATATTAAAATCAAGTAATTCTGTAAGTGACAAAACCCCTCATGACTGGTTTCCTGGGGATCACATTTCCATGTGTTTTATCTTAGGTCTACATGAGAACTATGGACTTCCTGTATTTCCTCTTCTCATGGACATCGATATTCAAGTTCTAATTTCTGCTGCTGTCTCCATTTTCACAAACCCTCCAGAGTTAGGGCCCGTCCTCAAAATTTGCTTGAAATAGGTAGAGATTAACAGGCATTAGAGGAAAATTTACAAACAGAAGTTGAGAAGTCTCATTTCCTCATGGAAACAGCTGAAAAAGTGCTTGTCTTCCACAAAGCACCAATAAAAATATTTAATTTTACATACAGTTCTCACCCAACTAATGAATGATGGTTTTTTTAAGCAGTCAATGGAGAAAGCTCTACATAAAATCAAAAAATACAATTTGTTGCTAATGAAATCCAATCATCTATATGAAAACAGGAACTAAGCAAGCAATTCTTGTAGAACTAAGCAAAAGCAATTAGATTTCTAACTCCAGAATATATTCTGGTGACTGTCACATTCCTCTACTTACACCAAGAGCACACTTGAAGCATTCCTTGTCAAATCTGTACACTGGAGAGAGGATCTCAAAGAACTTCAAAATACTTTCTTCTCTATTGAGGTTGGCAAATTGTCGAAATGTTTGTTGGATCAATTTCCGTAGTGTTTTGGCCTGTGCATTAAAACATTTAGAGAACAATTATTTTAAATCTAATCACTGAGGGACATTTTAAGAGTTTTGGTCACTTAGCAGCACTAACAGTGTCCTTATCAATGTAATGCAGACAACTCTCAAGGACAAAAAAAACCTTCAAAATATAAGGAGCAATTCTGCCTTCTAACTTCTGCTTAGGATCAAAATGATTTCTGCTATATTACAGAGAGGATATCTAACTAATAATGTTTTGAATAACTCATAATAAAAGACCACGTGTTAACCCTTCCAGGAGTACTTGTTCTAGGCTCCTCACTTCTTCCACCTTCTGAAGTGCATCCTAATACAAAACGCAATTCAGCAATTAAAACCTTCATATGTGGTTTTAAACCTAAACCACCATTGTGTCTCTTAGCTGGTAATAACAAGCCAGCTGTAGCTGTATCTTAATTTCCGCACACAATAACTTAGACTACCCATAATAAAGTGGATTCTTTCAGTCTGATAATATGCAAAAAAGCTTCAATATAAAAAGATTAAATTTAAATAGTAGGCTGAATGTAAAAAGCAAACCTAACATTCAAATTAAACTGTATTAACTATGTTGTCTAGCATTTTATTAACTGTTTTCAGGGTAGAAATAACCACTCAGAGCAGAACAAAGAAGAGCGAAACTAAGAGTTTAAAAAACTGAATTTTATGCCTGTATACAATGTAGAATCCCTGGAAAGGCAGCCACTTATATGAAAGTAAAAACAGGACCTGAGAAGCAGTATCTCTAAGATGCCCCCAAACTGAACAAGTCAACAAGAATTATGAATAAAAACATCTGCCTGAAGTGACTGAATGGGCTTAAAAAACCCATTTCTAATAGATCTTCCAACTAACAATAATGACAGAAAGCAAAACCATGCTTATCTTTGCAATATGTCAAGGTTAAGACAGGAATTACCACTGTTCCTCCATCCAAACATATCAGAATGTCCCATTTTAACAGCAGTAAAACTCTTTATTCTCCCACACTGCCTGTTAACAGCTCCAGGCACTACACAAATACCAACTTCCTTTTGTCATTAGTACTTCCAGCCAGATTAGACACTCATTTTCAGAAAGCCTTTACAGAATGTTCAGAAGTCAAAATAGCCAGAGATGTTTATGTGGAGTGTTCAGGAGGAGTTATTCCAGTAGCAGCGATCCAAGGGTGTTGCATATTCACAAATTCAGCAGCTTTGCAATGATGCACGTATAGGTTGAACAAAAACTCTCTAGCACATACTATGTTGTCAAATTACCAAAGAGATCTGTGACTTAGGAGTAATTTCAAATTATTCTGTCAATTCAGCAGAACCAATTATTAGGTGGATCATTAAGGTGGCTGCAGAACTGGACAGGGTAAGAAAGCCCCTGGCAGTCAGGAAGCCCCCCTCGTGCACCCAGAGCTGCCTCAGGCTTTGTTAGGACTCAGCCACCCTCCACTGGACCTCCCTGTTATCTTTATTTTTACAGAGCAAACCAACTTCAAGGGAACTGCAACCCTCAGCCTTAGCTTATCACTGCCAAAGACCAGGAACAAGACACAACAAAATAAAAAGAATTTGCCAGCTCAAGGTGTCCCAAGTATTTCAGCCACTCAGTTGATGAAAGATACTTTTTTCTGCCCATGGTTTGTTTTCCTGAACAATTCCAGCACCACTTTTACTGCCAGGAATACTGGCATATGTTATCTGGCTCTTTTCAGTCCACCAAGAAGAACTGGTCACTTTAAATTTTAAGATCATGAGCAAGGTGCAGAGACACAAAGTCTGTTAGAGTCACAGAATGGTTTGGGTTGAAAGGGATATTAAAGACCATCTTGTTCCAAACCCCCCTGCCATGGGCAGGGACACCTTCCACTATCCCAGGTTGCTCCAAGCCCCATCCAGCCTGGCCCTGAACACTTCCAGGGATGGGACATCCACACCTTTCCTGCGAAACCTGTGCCAGGGCCTCACCACCCTCACAGGGAAGAATTTCTTCCTAGCATCCCACCTAACCCCACCCTCTGGCAGTGGGAAGCCATTCCCTGTGTCCTGTCACTCCACCCCTTGTCCGAAGTCCCTCTCTAGCTCTCTTTTAGCCCCTTTATACACTGGAAAGAGCTTTCAGGTCTCCCCAAAGCCTTCTCTTCTCCAGGCTGAACAGCCCCCAAAATACAGCCCCTCTTCCGTACCAGAAGTATCTACCAGAAATGCCTGCAAACAGCAACTTCAAGCAAAATGCACTGAAAACTTGCTCTTAAATGCATGTCTAAGAACCATTGTTCCCCCTCTGCGTTTGTTCAAGGCAGAGAGAACTGAGAGAAATACTTATTTTTATATTTCATGGCTATCAGGAACCCTCCTTTGCCTGCCAGTTCAAATTCCCTGGTCTTCACAGAGTGGACAAGTAATTTAAGAATTTGGACCAATCCTGTATTATTTTGAATAGGGATTTGGTTTTCATTAAAAAGCAGGCACACTTTTCCTTCCCTTGTTTTTCTTCTTCATATGTCCAACAATTTTTTTCATGTCTTTACAAGGTTCCACTCAGCTTTACCTTCTGGCAATTCTAGCTACTTCTTTTCTCCCCACTTCAGGATTTCCAAAGTGCAGTTTTCTTGGTCAGTCAGTTTTCTGACTCCATATTATTATTTTTGAGACAGTTATTCATACTTTTACATCTGGAGCCTTTTACCACTAATTTTCCCGTTAGCAGAAAATACAGTTTCAGATAATTGCTTAAATTAAAATGCAGAGGGGATTACTTAAATCCACTTGACTTCATTAGCTTCTGATTTTCAAAAGTCTTTTGAAACAAAACCCTGTCATGACAGACCTTTTGTGTTTACCCATTTAAATCACAATGCAGATTCTTTCCAAATCTGAAGTTGAATTCTATTCTTTCTATAAAGCACTGCTTACCAAAACCAGCTCCAAAAGAGCAATTTGTGATTTGTACTTTCACGTATGAATTATAAGAGATATTTTACCAGGACATTCATATCGAGGCGGCTACAAATGTTAAATACTTGGTGACCATTCTTAATCCCCCTTTTCAACACATGTTGAGAAAAATTTGCATTTTTACTCTGAGAACATATGGACTTCAATGGGAGTGAGATTCAAGTAACGTTTATAATCTTAGCTAGGATTAACATAAGCAGAAATTACTGGAAATCTTCCTTGAATAAGTTGGATACAGTCTTGAGCAAGGAAGGCAGAACATGGTTTATCAAGTCCCCAGTAAAATATTCTTTTTTCTTACAAGTCCCCTTCCTTTTTCTCCAGAAGTCTCATTTTTCTTTTAGGGAAGGAAAAAAAAAAGTTATTTGATACAAGAGGCTCCAAGGACTTGTTTTGCACTTTTGCCCCCAAGGTTTGAGAGGCAGAGCTGTGCCCCTCTCACAGCAGCTCAGCAAGGCCATGTGAATCACTTTACCCTTGTCCTGCCAGCTGCATTACTGGGATTCGGATCCCACCAATCCGACAGACAGCTTGGATGTTTTTTCACAAAGCAAAACTGCACAGCAATTTCCTTAGGACTTCACAGTAAAAACTATAATGCAATTTTCAGATTTGTGACACTTTTTTCTTTATAGCAGTATAGGATTGACTGGAGCTGTAATTACCTTCACTGAATCTAGTAAACTCTTCGGGAAAAACCGTCTCAAACCAACATCTTTCCTGAAAGAAAAAATACATACAGCATAAATATCAAAACCATTGTGCAATATTATATTTCTCTTTTCAGGGTGGTGTTTTGGGTCTGTTTTTTGTTTTATTTTTTAACCAGCATATACAATTACTAAACAATCTTCATAGCAAGGTCCTTGACAATCTCAGAGTAACACACAGAGTACCATTAAAACTCTAACTACAGCCACTCCATATCAAATGTGGGACAGCAGCATCTTCTAGTTCAAATCCCAAAGGATTTTGCATTTAAACAGGTACCTGTGTGGAAAGTCTGTTATTTGAAACGTTGGCTTGGGCACAGAGGAGTTTTGAGAATAAAAACTGTTCTTTGTACATGTTTTAATAATTTAAACAATATAGAACAAATATTCTTAGAGCTTGCAGTCAGGTGAGAAGGGAACAACATGAAAGTGGAAACCCCTGATAAACCTCTGTTAGAATGAAGTAGGTGATATAACAGAGAATTATAGGATGGTTCGAGTTGGAAGGAACCATAATGAACATCTATTTGCCATGGGCAGGGACACCTTCTACTTGACCAGGTCGCTCAGAGCCCCAGATAGGCCTAAGGAATCCAGGAATCCACAGAGCAATACTCATGATTTATCACCTCACTATGCATGCCGAGTGCAATTCCACTGCTGTTTTACCCTTTGAAGCATTATAATTAAGGGCTTGTTTAAATTTCTACTGTTTTATTTTTTCTGAGCAAATTAAAATTACCAGCTTTTTCTTGCAAGTCACCTCACTTTTTCCAACTGTAAATCTGACTGTGAGCTCAGATTTTGCAAACTGAATTCATCAAGCTCACGTTCACACTTATAAATTGGGTTGTACCTCTGGTTTGAAAACCTGAGCTTATGTCTGACGTGTTTGTGTCTCTACAACTGAACATCAGCTTCAAAACAAGGTGCTTGAGAAGTTGCCAGTGGTATGTTAATGCAGAAGACACCACTATAACAACCAAGGGCAAAAAACTTGCACGTGAAAAAGAAAAAACTAAGAGAAAAGTATAAATAAGAAAAAGATGTATACTCAAAGGTGTTTCTGACTTTTTTCCTTTAAATTTAGGACGTTACCATCTCTTTCAAACATTCTTATCTGCTTCTGGAACAAGTAGCGAGCTTTCCATGACTGCATGCTTTGAACATACACAGAAAAACATCTGGAATTCTTACATTTGGCAAAGAAAGAAAAAGCCGTTAGCAAGCGGAGGTATTCAGGATTTATTTACTGCTACCTAACGGCACAAGAACAAAGCCAACAGTAAAGTCAATGTAAAAAGCTCCCTCAGAAGAATAAACCAGGGTATTTTTAAAGCTCTCTGAAGATGAGTAGCATACAATTTCATACTAAAAACATCCTCAACCAGGAGGAGCAGAATGTTCATGTGCAGCACTGGCATCCATGCATTGACAGTAAGCTTCAGGATTATAAAACTTTCATAAATGTTAATTCCTTCCATGCATTTCTTCTCAAATGCAAATGATACTCGGTTTATCACCCCACACAGTTAAATGAATCTAACACACTATTACCATCTAAATAATATGCAAAGACACTTTGACAGGGATATATTAGTTTAACATTAAGCATCCGAGAGAGAGATGGTGCTTCTGAAATCAAGCACCTTCCATCACCCTGGTATCCCTCATCTTAACAGTCCTGCAGCACACGGCTGCCACAGCCTCATTTGATTCATTACTAGAACAAGTTGTAGAGCAGCCTTTTGTACAGATCTGGGTGCAACAAACTGAGAAGAAATTCTTATGCAGAGTACAACAGACCAAAACTCTTAACAAAACTTGTTAATAAAGCATTTCCTGTGTTTAGCTGAGACAGCAAATTTATTTACTGGAAGAGAATTTAAGAAAAGAACCACAAAGATTTAATGCCCTGGCCAACAACAACCTAAAGGTACCTATAAATAAGAGAATAAGCACTGGAAATTGGAACACACAACAGTTTTACAGACACAACCCTACAAACTCCTTCCCAGCTGTGCTGCGTGGGGGTGGAATGGCCAACAAGGGAGACACCAACTCAGGGCTCTGGATGAAGAACTCAGACATCTGGTTTCTGATTGCCAACAAGAGATAATGAGCACTGAGAGCCTTCTCAGTCCTTCATACAGTTCTGCTACAGCTTTGTATTTAACCTCATCTACTCCAGCCTACTTGTGGGCTTAAATCTAAATTCAATTTTTTAAATGTACAAACTTCAACATGATTAATAAAACACCAAGTACAGATAGGTGATACTGCTTGTCTTACAATGATAAGCAGCTTTAGGCAGCATATATCACGTATTTTTCACCTCAATTCAAGTTACAACAAAAAAAGTAACGTTAGATTAACATAATAGACTTTAACATGCTTTTTACCAAATTGTGGCTGCACCTGTTCCTTCCTACAGCTCCCACTTCTGTACTTGTAATTATCCCTGTTCTCTGCTAACAGGCTTCACATTTATTATGAAAAAATTCTTCTTTTACTCCATGAAGGCCCAACTATTAAAAGGCTACTTAACAGTTTGATCCCATCCACCATTTCCCATCCAGATCTGTTCTTGTATGACAATCTGATCAAAGACCAATACACATCAAATAGACATCTAACAAAGGCAGGCAAGGAGCAATCACACCCAATGCAAAAAAGGGCCATTTAAAAATTGCTCTCAGCTGGTTAAGTGCCTCATGATGTACTAAAACTAGCAATCCCCCTCTCAAAAAACCCAAAAGGCCTCACTTGAACAATAAATATTACTCGTGCAGTTAAACGCTTACGCGTTATTAAGGTGGCAAGATCAAATTAATGCATTTTGGGGATCACTGGCACCTTTTGCATACCCTTTCCTGTTTGTAATTATCTTTAGTCACTTTAAGGTGGTTTTATCCTTCATCTTTCCCAGCTAAATCCCATATTGCTTCTCAAAAAAACCCCAGAACTCCTGAAATCCAAACTTCCCCATGTCCAGTTCTGGATGGCATAAAGCTATTACATTTTGCATATCAGGATTTTGCTTCACTCTGTGTTTCACAGCAGCAATGCAGTTATTTCCTACCAGTCACTGTTTAACAAACACAGAGACTGAAGGAAAGAAATCACTGTTAAACTGGAAGCAGCACCACACTGAGTCCTCCTGGAACTCTCACCTGTTACAATTATTAATTTATACTTTGTGTGACCTGTTATGACCCAGCTTTCTTTCGTCTCATTGTTTCCAAAGTCATTAACCTAATTACTAATGCTTGTAGCTTCTGACTTGCCAAAAAACTGACTTAAGAATAGTTTACCCAAGCTCTTACTGGAACATATATAAGTAAACTGCACCAACCATAATTCACGTACTTTCAAATCTTTTTTATATCCCCTTTTAGTCTTGCCTGTCTGCTCATCCTCTTTATCTTTATTAGTCCTTTCTCATTTTGTGATGTGTTTCCTCAAGCAGGGTATTTCTGCTAGTGGCTACAGACAAAAAACTGAAGTCTTTAAATTAATTTAAAAAAAATCCCTAATTCAAGCAAAACCAAAGCTTTAAAAAAATCTGCATAAAATGGGAGCACTACAGAAATACCAAATACTCTACAAATAAGCAGGCTATTCCTCAAAGTTATCTTTATCTATTAAAATCATAGATTCCTCAAAAATCCTTATAAACTTATTCATTGTGGCATAAAATCTTAACTTCCTCCTCCAAATGCTCTAATTTCCCACCCCTAAAAGTTAGCACACACATGTTATTAAAATCAAGGTTTAAAAAATAAAGACTTCACTGCTGCACCAACCTTTTATCCCAATTTTGTGTTAAACTCTACAGCATCTTTTCACAAGGGTGATCTGTAGCAATGAGCATGTCATTGGTGCATGTATGTCTGAAACTTTCTCCACTATATAAATACAAATAAAACCAGTTTTCAATCCCTGAAGCTTTTAAAGGACTTTAGCTTGTTTGAACTGAAGCCATCTCCTGTCCAACATGAATAAGTAAACAAAATATTTCAGTACAAGGATGCTCCTCGGTCTCCTTAAAATTTGTGATACACAGATAAACAACAACCTTGTTAACTGCAAGGTCACAACGCAGAAAAAGCCCACACAGAGCAAACAGAAGGAAAAACAATACCACAAACATTTTCAAGTAACTCAAACTTTACCACAGATGAGTCACAACTGAAGAATGCAGCTGGGCACAGAACAACATTTAGGAACTGGGCACAGAAAAAACACTGAGGAACAAAATCACCTTACAACCAGAGTTGGCAAACCCCATAAACATTAGCAAAATTGCTGAAAAATCATAAGCCTCCTGATCAAGTTTAAACAACTCCAAACCTGTTTCACTGGACCAGAGTTAAAGGCACTTTTCCTACTTCTACATCTCAATGGGTTTGCTCATCCTTTTCTTACATTAAAGCATCTTAAACTTGATGGAATAGAAAAATTACAACAGAAATGTTCTGTTATTGAACTGAATTTATTGTTCCTGATGCAGAGACGGGACAGTTCAAACCTCAAGCTAGAACACAATACTTACTCTAACACTTCATAGTTGGACTTCTTTTCTAATGCATTGCCTCTCATCTCTCCGTAGGATCTCCTGAAGTCAGGAAAAATATTTGAAAGCAACAATTACTGGATAATTCAGCCTAAAACTACAACATCAGCATGATCAAAACTTCCACTCAGCATCACAAAACATTGGCAGAATTAATTAAAAGGTAAGTACTAAGTACATTATTCTACCTCAACAGATCAGATTTTTATTTTACAAATTAATTGCATTTCCAGAAGGACTTTAAACCAGTGCTGCTACAAAAGGAAGTGACCTAACCTGCCCTTCAGCAGCTCCTTTCTAGCTCACACTACACTTCTTTGTGAAAGCCCTCTGTGCACGGAACAGGGAGAACCAGGGGAAGCAGGCAGTGATGAAAACTGCTTCAATCCTAACATGTTCACATTAAAAAATAAATGAATAAATAAGAAAGCTTTGTTAAGAGAGGGCTAAGATTATCATCTGCAGGGAGAAAACGGACCAGTAATGCTCATTCTAAGAGTCTCAGTAGTTCATCTATGAGAAATATCTCATCAAAATGCTCTGAAGAGCCACAGCTTGAGAACCAGGGAAGGCAGGACTTGGCTGACATTATAATCATGGATTATTATATTCATTACATGCTTTGAAATAGGGCACAATGATTTTGTAAGTGCATAAGGAGTTTGCAGTTACACAAAGAATTTTTGTTTTCTCTGGGGCTACCAGTAAAACTTGCAACAAAGGCATCAGGTTCTCCTGTGATACCTGGAAAATTTCATAAGCCTAAATTTTGTTTTAGTTTGGGAAGTACTGTTCAAAGGACACTTTTATTCTCTCCTAACAAGTTTACATTTGTCATTCATTTCTTATCAATTTTACTTCTTTCCTAATCTCCCTGTGCAAGACATCAGCACAACTAAAGTGAATGTTTCAGGCTGGAAATTCTCCATAAATTAGCAAAACCCAACACATGCATCTCAAAGCTGGGAACTCTCTCAAGGATCTCTTAATCTGATATATTTATCTTTATTTTCCAGCTGTCTACACAGTTGACAAGAACACCAAAAACACCCTAAAGGATCCTTAAGATTTAATCATTTCAAAACAGCACATTAAAAATTGAGTAAATACAGAGAGGAAAGGTAGCAGCATTTATCTATAATTACATTCTTTAGCTGTAGGATTTATATATGCAGAATCACAAGACTATTTGCTAAATAACACCACAGATGCATTTTTTTTTAGCATGTTTCAATGTACTCTACAGGCCTTTGAATTATTCAGACGAAGAATTCACCCAAAAGGCAGTATATCAAGATGTAATTAATTAAAATTTTTAAATAATGGTAATTTTAAAATCACTAGAAATGAGTTACAATACAGTCTATTCAGTTTTTCTTCAAACTGCTTTGTAGCAAAAAAAGGTCTTATGATGTTTTATTCAACTCTACTGGTCAGAAATTGATGAACTTTAAGCAGTTTCAAAATTAATGTATATATTCTGTCAGAAAGATGTTGAATAATAAATTAAATTATCAGCTTACCGGATTTCAAGGCAACCTAGTTTCAAAGCAATTTCCTGGTCCACTTGATCTGCTATTTCTAACATATAGTCATTTTTCACCTACAGCAAAAGAAGCAGGTAGGCATCACAGAAAGATCAGTTCAGTGCCAACACAGACTAAAATACTCCCCAAAAAACTTTCAAATGAATACATCTTAATTTTCTGGATGACAATTCACAGCCCACGAAGAGAAAAAAGAATTTGCGTTCATATGTTCCATAAATGAGCTGCACTTTGGGAAGAAACACATTCCAACCGCAATGAACTTGACCAGAAAATTCCTTATCTATGTCAATATTGGCTACGTTTTATTAAATATAATCAAAATTCACAGAGGACTGAGCAGATGGTTGTACCTGCATTCCAACTAGGAGAAGGCAGGCTGTGTTCTTGAACCATCCTGGTCAACAGGATTTAATTGTGTAGGTGGATCTAATCATGCAAATAGAACTGATAAATGCCTGGGAATTACAGTGAAAATAAAAATAGAAATAAATATGCAAACTGTACTGCACACTGGCATAAAACAATGCTGAACTAGCAAGAAGAACCAAGAGTGAAACTGGATGATGACCATCTACAGTAGGAAACACTTCAAATCTTCATCACATGTCATGGACTTGTTTCATTTACCAATGGCTGTGAGAAGAATCCTATTTTTTAGGTAAATACTTTCACCTAAAATAGAATAGAATCCTATTTTTTAGGTAATACTTTCACCACATTAGAGTAAGCAATTTATACAGTAACTAACAACAACAAACAAACCCAGGTGGTAAGAGAGAACAGAACCAGTGCCCAAGAACTTCACTCTGCAAATCTTGCACCACTAACAAATCTCGACAGCTTTTCCCTAACAGCTCCTGTTATCCTCTTATGAAAACATCAAGTTGCTATTGAGATCCTGAAGTTGCAACAAGGCCCGAAATACCACAAAAATCCACGTGACTCATTTACAGATCAAAGAGGAGAGGATGCACTATGAAAGCAACACACTTCACCAAGTGGGTTTGTTGAGTGATGACAAGTTGTAAGAACAACTATTTCAAACTACTACTGCTATGAAATACATCATTTAAAAGATAAGGAATGATAGCAATGGAACCAACAGCTGGAGGAGTTCTCCACTCAGCATTCTCCTCGGAACACGTGAGCATCCACCAGAGCATTCCCTCAGCACCAGTGCGGCAGCTGGGTCCTGCTCCAAACTACAAAGTAACAAATCCCTAAAACCGTCCTGGATCTGAATTGCATGGAAAGTTTAAATTTGTTATTAAAAGACATGAAAGAAGAAATATGATGAACTGCGCAAGAGTGAGAAAATGAATTTACAATAGCTGAAACATGAGAAAAAAGCTTCTTGCATTTGAATTCATACAGGCATTCAACATGACAAAATAATGAGCTTTTAACTCTTCTCAATTCAATTCCTACAAATACTAATGAGACAGGAGAATAATTGCCCTTCAGCATCATGTAATGTGCTATTTGTACACACATATGGAAATATAATTCTGTATTCCCATAGTAATAATACACACAATATGAATTAATAATTCTCCTCTTCATTATGCTCACAATTTTAAATAGTTAGATTTAGATTGGATATTAGGATGATTTCTCCACTGAAAGGGTGGTCAGGGATTGGAAACAGGTTGTCCAGGGAAGTGGTGGAATCACCATCTCTGGAAGCATTCAAAGTACAGATGAAGCCCTTGGGCACATGGTTCAGTTGTGGATGTGGCAGCACTGGATTAAAGGCTGATATTCCATGTCTTTTCCAATCTAAATGGTTCTATGATCCTATAAACAGCAAAATGTAATAAATTACACCAGGATCTCTCTTCATGAGAAAGGACATCAACTAGTCCTGCATAAAACTGTCAGACACAAGCTCAGGGCAGGTAAATCAGGAATGGAGTTTCAGGCTCCATGAACTGCCAAAAGTGACCTCTGCAAACACACGTGGGGGGTGAACAGCACCTCATCCTCAGGTCTACGTGGGGATACTTGAAAAGGAGAGAAAGTGTTGAACATGAGTTCAGATCATATATGGATACCCAAATTCCAGACATGCTCACGTCCTTTATCTGAGAATTCACCTTACTGTACAGCCTAAGTTACTTCACCGAACAAGTAAACCTGTTCACAAAATCCTTTGGCCACCCCCCTCACATCCACCCAAATCAAATACTCACTGACTGATCCCTTGTATTTCAATAAACTTTTTTTTTTTTTTAAACTACAGATTCAATTTTTTGAACCATTTCAACAATTTTGCATCACCAGGAAATTTCAGAGCTGTTATCCATCTATTCCTTGAGGTATTCTGACACCAAGAAGAACTGGCTGTAGCAAAGTAGTTTTTCAGTCCTGACACACTAAACTTCCACTTGCAGGAACAATGCTAATTTAAGGCCCAGTGTATCATGATGGAATGTGTATTCATTTATCCTCACAACTCATTGCCTTGTGGATCCCAGTACTCAATTTGTTAAACTAAACAGCTTAAGAGCATCTCCAGTTTCATGCAAACATGATTTTAAAACGCTGCTAGCCTACTATTCCACAAATAAATAAGCAATATTACCCAAATATTTAAAGTTTGGGGTTTATCTCCTCTTGCCCTGTGGCTTGTGAGCTTTCCAGTCATGCTCCCAGTTTGACTCTGCAACTACAGGCATCAGATACTGACTAAGAAAATGTAAAAGACCATCCCCCATTCCAGCAAAATGGAAGGGGGGAAAAAGAAGTATTTTACATATTATACACCTACTTATTTTAGCGTTTAACTTTTGTGAGTCATACAAAGAGATGATAAGCTTCAGGAAACCTGTGGCCAAAATCCAGTGGTCTAGATTTAACAGTGTCCTACTATGGATAGCCAAAGGTGCTTGGTTTTTCTCCTTTTTTCATAAACCTGCCTGCACACATTCTTTCAATTTCAGCAAGGAAAAAAAAACAAAAAGGGCAGATTCAATTTCTACTCCCAGAATACCAATGAGAACTTCTCTTATCACCCTTAATTTTGCTTGACTATTCTCTTTGAGATGGCATCAGATCAATGCATGAACTAATGCCTGTGCAGAGATTAGATAAGAATTTCGCAGGAGGTTCAGCACAACCTCCTAAGGAAAATGCCTGAGCAAATATTAAGTGGAAGAGACATAAGAGATAATTTAATGGTAATTAAATGCACTGTCACAAGGCAATTGAATAGTTTTCCAAGAAGTCTTTTGTGTTTGCTCAATTATAACTTTTATTATTATTATTATTATTGTTAATATAATTAAATGAAAGAAATGAGAATATTTTCTGGGTTAGACAAACAAAGGCCCCATCTTCAAGAGCACAAAGCCTATATGCATACAAAGGCACAAAAAATGAACTCTTAGAAATCTAACACAATCTATCAGTTCTTTTCTCTTGCCTACAAATTCAGAAGTATGTTAAGAGGGAGGATGAATCCTTCTCTGTCTGTTATCTGTGTCATATTCCTTGACAGTGTGTGCAGACCTTTACCTGTGGGTTGGAAATTCAGCTAACAGCGTGCAGTACCTGGAGAAGCTGAAGAATACATTTATTTATAGATAGATAGGTACACACACACATCTTTTTCAAGCACATCAAGCACCACTGCCACACGTCTCTTCCCCAGTTTAATTGTTCAGAATGGGATCTCTCCAAAGGCTAAACCAGAAAAAAAAGGCAGGATGCTATTTAACACACCTTCATTTTACCTAGTTTGTAAGACAGAAGTAATTTATACAAACTTGTCACACAAATCTGGTTTTGAAAAAGCAACCCCAAAAACCCAAGTGGCCAAACAAGAAACCAAAACAGCAACCTTCGGTCTCCTTCACGAGCCCAAAGAAGCCTTTAAGGTGTTCCTGTTAAACCTGTGTGCCATTACTTCATTTATACCCCATACTAGACACCAGATGCTCCGGCAAGGATAAAATTACATGAAGTCTGTATTTATCTCCAATACTTTATAGTCACAACGTTATAGCAACAAAAATGCATAAAGATCAACACCGGCAAACGCTTGGATTTACACTAGGATTAAGAATTCAACAATCAACACTAAAAAAATCCTATTTTTTTTTTTTTGGTAACCATCAAAACCCAAAATATGATGTCTGAAGTGAGTCACTTTGGTGTATGTTGCTTGTAACACATTTGCTTCTACTGACTTCCTAATTTTGTATTCCCACATAATGTGCTTATCTCGACTCCCTGAGAAAAATACCCTGGAAAACAGTTTAAAGGAGGATAAGAAACAAAAATAATTTATTGCTGCAAACTGCTGTGCTGATTTCAAGAACCTTTTACCTCGGATTTTTTTTAGTATGTTCTAACAAGTTTAAATCAGATTTACAGTCAAGCAGGTGCACGCTTTGGGGGGGAAAGGATTAGTCTACTTAAGTTCCATTAAACATGGAATAATGGAAATAAAAATTGCTTCAGGCTTCCAGGCAAGCACTACTGCAGTGCCAGTGTCAGGGGAAGCAATTCTACCTAAATTTGCCCATTCACAGGGTGGCAAATAAGAATTAAAGTGTGACCTACACTTCACATTTGGAGCTGACTTCTTGGCCACAATAGCTACAAACAGTCTGATACAAAAAAGGGCTGCAGTGTCGGGAAAATAGGAATGCCAAGCATAAAAGCACCTCTCAGAGGCAGGAAAAAGAAATCTTGTACATGTTCTGATAAAATAAAAAAGGGAACAAAATTGTCATCGCCCCCACACACAGAATACACATCACCATCAGTGAATACATGCTTAGAAAGGGCAGTAATATCCAAAGCAAAAAAGGATTTTGAAATCCAACACAATCCTACACCATATTTCTGGATTTATTACTGTCCTGATATTCAACAACAATTCTCTTTATTTAAAATACTTTCTATTATTAATAGTATTTTAAAAATATTTTTTTATCACTCTTCATCTTTTAGCCAGAACACAAATCTCTCTTCTGTCTCCAGTATTTTGGGCATTAAAAGTTCAAAGATACTCCTAAATCATAACAAAAGAAAGGAGGTAAACACAATGTGAACTAAAAAGCTTTTCCCACATGGAAGATAGGCACATAAACACAAGAGCAGTTTCATTTCTCATGTCAAGACTTATAAAATATTTGTTCTTTTACTTGAATGGGGAAATTACTGATGGTGTCACTTCTACCTTCTCCAAATTTACTAGGAAATAATGGGCAGTTTCCCAGCTACAGAAATGGGTAGCAAATTCCAGACGGAACAATTTAAGATAAAAATTGGAAACAGAGGAAAGCCCGTGTTTGTGAAGATGGAGAAATTAGAGAACAGCCCTATGCTATGATTTAAGGAGAAATCTATCACTGGCCTCGTATTTTATATACCAGCTGCTACTTTCAAAAGCCATCTGCTTCATTTTCCTGCACACGACTTTTTTATGCAGCTGCAGTATTTCAGAAGAAGGTTCACCCAGGCTGACAAGCAGTTCATAAAAACACCATGCTGGATTTAGATTTCTTTATTAAGAACAACAGTAAAATAATTCTGAACTTGGCAAATGCTTTCCAGTTTAGGGATTTTTTTTTTAAAGCCATTAGATAATGCGTCTTAAAAATATATTTTGGGTTTAAACTTGTTTATAGCCTTATAAATTCTTAAATTATCAAACCCGACACTGAGTTTTCAGGCATAAATACTGTGGAAATTCTTTAGCAACAGTACTATCAAATGGTGTCTCAAAAAGGGCAAATACCAATAATTAGCCACTACTGGCTTTCCCAGCTTAATGTTACCAAGAAATTTCCCACAGGATAAACTCCAGTTTTTCAGGACAGTTTAAAAATAAGCAATCTATTTCTCTTGCTTTTCTTTCAATGTCTATGACCTACTTACACAACCTAGTCCTTTTTTATTTCTATTTTTTTCCCAAATTTGTACTGCTTTGAACACTGCATTTAAACAACCCTTCAGTGATTAAGTTCCCACTGAAGAGTTAAGACCATACCCAAAAAGAATCATCATGACATATGAGATATTCAGATAAGCAACCAAACAAAGGAAATGTCTTCTGTAGTCCATTCACTACATAGCACACAAACAGTAATTACAGTCATTTAATGAAGCACAGAAACAAAGATTTATATTACACCATTTTCTCCTTATCCATTTGTTCTACACAAATATTTTTAGCTGGTGCTTTTGTATATTGGGAAATTATGTACTCCTGCTTAGTTGGTGTAATTTATATTAAAAATATACAGCCTTCCTCTTAATTGTCCTGTATATGCAATAATTTGTTTATTCTCAGTAATTTCTCTGAATTTATTTTCAACAGCTAAGGTGTGTTCTGGCTCAAAACACTCAAGTTTCTAACTCTGGAGGTAATGTGGTGTTAGATTTTTAACACTACAGTTCACCCTCAGCCACTACAGAGTTCAAACAGGATCTTTGTTTCACACTAACACACAACACTTCTGGTGACACCCATCCTACCAAAATCAAGAGAAATTATTCCTGCAGTTCACTAGTTCCAGCTTCTGTAATGAAAGACCAGAATATCTCAATATATCCATTGGAAAAACTGCTCTTCAGAGACTCCTTTTGTGACCAAAACAAAAATCCAAGTATACAGCAGATTTGTTTTCCCCTTTTCCCATTCAAAATGAAGGACACTGCTCTGCTCTGCACCTGCAGCAGGTACCACACACAGTTCCACCCCAATCCATGACACCGCTCCTTCCGTGGTATCCCACCAAAGAGAATTACCTCAGATACTCTCTGGTTTCAGCTGTAAGGCTGCTTGTAGTGTTAAACACACCCCAGAATCACTGCAGGACAGACACATGATTGGGTTCATGTGGAACAGTCACCCAGTGTAAATCCTGATAGCTGTAAGGAACAAACTGAGCCTCCATCCTCGTTTTCCAACAGCAGATTCATGTAGGACACCAAATTTTCATCACTACAAAATCAGCTTGAAAGAACAGGGTCCCAACAACCCTCACTACTGCAGCTTCAGAAATCTGATGCAGCTTTAACCCTGAAAGATTTGCGTCTCATCTGCTCTGAATGAAGCCCCATATGCACAAAAGCCCAATGCCTGCTTCTAATGTCATCAGTATTTTTAGGAGCCACCTTAATGATCATAATGGTAGTTTTTAAAATACACACAGGAGGGACACACATATGTGGCCCCACCCCTATTTACCCATCTGATAGTATTAAATTTGCTCTAGGAGATAAGTCAATATTAGGGAAAATTAGGGCTTTGGCCTCATCTAGGGGAGTTAAAAGCCCAGATCCAGTATCAGGATAACATTCATCTGCCATCTGCCCTCAGCTGCTCCTCCTCTTCATGTCCCAAGGTCACAGTCTCTATATTATCTAGAGGTGATCTTTGACATCTCTAACTAATTTTGGAAGCTCCTCTGTTAATAATAAGGGCATTAGAGATGGGCTGGGGGGAAACCAACTTGTGGCAAGGCATTGTTAGGGGCACAGCAGCTAAAAATGCTGCCGTCTGTCCGAGTGGGCCGAGCTCCAGATGTCACTGCAAGAGACGCTGCAGCCTCGCAGACCTTCCACAAAGTGGGACTGGACTCTTGGGAGCCACATAGAACTCAACCTACTAAACAGGCCTTGCTCTCAGCTAATTTTATACTTCTCCTCTCCAACACAGAATTTTGAGTTTCCAGATCAAGCGAGCCCAAGCATTAACGTAAATCAACTTTTTTTTGGTGCATTTTTTGTTGTTATACACAACTTAAATACACTAATTGCAGTAACATTTTGTTCCAGACAACTAACAAAGACATATTCACACATCAATACACGGAAACCTGTCCAAAGCATTTCAAATTTTTCATGCTGAATTATGAGCAATTCAAGAAAAGCCCACAAAGTTGATTTTCACCACTCTGGCCTGACAGGTGGAGATTTTAAATCAAAGCAGCCCTTTCCCTTTGGCCTGAGCTTGGCTGACCGTTTAGGAGGTGTTAAGGAATACGAGGAAGCTTCACATTCCTACCATACAGCACGAAGGGAAAGCTGACATTGGGCACACAACATTTGTAGCCAAAGTAGCTCCCCAACTGTACAACAGCAGAGCCTAAAACAAGAATGCCAGCATAGTTCTGAGGGTGTAAATCAACTTTTTCAGGAAAAAGTAAGTACTTTATGGGGCATTGTGCATTTCAGCAACTTCAGAAACCTACCCCTATCAAGGAAATCTCACTTACAATTGTCTTTTCAAGCTGTAAAGAGGAGACAAGAGAGATTCAATCTGATTTATATTTTTACCAAAAAATGTATTTTTAGTAAACTGCCATCTCCCTGTAGGGCACAGTTTATGTCTCAGCCATCAACTCTTCATGAAAGATCTGTTGGGTTTTGGGTGGTTTGGTTTTTTTTTCCTTGATGGGGTTTTTTGTTTTAAATAGGCTGCCAACATCAGGAACAACATCAGCTTTTCTGCCAGTGTCCTTCCTTTCCTTCAAAGCTTTTCCGGTCAAAGTCATTTGCTTTAGGTCTCCTATTTTTATTAGGGTGTAAGAGATGTTGTTATTTAATTAGGTTAAAGAGTCTAATTCCCAGCCTGCATTTCAAATTACATCTCATGCACCTAAGCCTTATAAAACTTTAATCATTAAGTTATTACAGTAATTGCCTGGACTTAAAATTTCCTACGTGTCAGGGACAGAGTTATAAAAATAATTTAATTTGCATGATGTATTTAACTGCCACAATATAGAGAGATATTTCATTTAATGAAATACATTTTGAGTGTGAACATAATCTTTACAGACACTACAGGGACAGAGAAAAGAAGTGCCAACTGTCCACAATAAACTTTTTCTCCTCTTTTTTAGAGGATGCTTTTCCCTTACTTTTTTTTTTTTAATCACAAAAAGTATCATTTTTTTTCTCTTTTCTTTTTAAAAATTGAGTTTTCTTATGAAAATGAACCTGCAGTGTACTTGCCCGGTGAGACACAGAGCCCTTGTGGCACAGAATTCAGCTCAGTTTTTTCAGGGCATCACCGACCTGCCCTAACTTCGAGATCATCCTGCACTTGCAATTCCTTCTCCTGTGCATTACACAAACTTTGGCTCATTTTAAAAAGCAAATTCAAAGCCACAGTTCAGTCCTAGGGTCTCCTTTCTTATATATATGAACATCTCCAGGGTAGCTCCACATTGCAGGCTAAACGAGGCAGCAGAGAAAAATTCTACAATGATAAAAACAACCTTTTCTCGTTCACTGGGATCTAAAACCCCCCCCAAAAGTTACTTTAAAAGTCTTCTGCTTGAAGCACAAGCACAGTAACAATGGAACAGCTGATGCCCAAGAGCTGCCCCCACCCCCCATACAGATGCTTACTCCCTTTTCATCAGGGGATAAACCATCTCCAATTACTGCAGGCTAACATGTTATTCAAGGATAAATGTGTGCAGGCTCTTGTCCCACAATAAAAGGAAGGCAATTCAAGTAGCTTACGTCTGATTCTCATTACATGAATGTTTTTTAAAAGCTGTATTCTATCTTGATTTAAGATATGGTTTTCGTTCCTCACTCAGCTACTAAGGCAAATTACAGAAACTTGTCCCCTTTATTTCCACTTCCCAACAGCCACTGGAACACAGGGAAAGGAAGATGCTATGAATTTCACCAACTCTTACTTAAAGTAGCCAAAAATGCTCCCAAAGAGGACAGGAAAATGGTGAAATCCTATTTAATTACTCAAAACCTGCAATTTTTAATTCTCCTTTTGTACCTTGTGCTTGTTTTCTCTGAAAAATGTTAAAAAATCATACAAAACCCCAGATATCTTCATTAGAGGTTTACGAAACAGTCAACAGAACACACACATGCAAAAAAAGGATGCTACTTCTTGATAAAATTTAACCTATAGTATTTTTATTCACTGTACTTCACGTGTAAGCTCTTGTGGGTGGGATTAAAGTTCACTTGGGTTCAGATTTGGGTATTCAATACCACAGGACACAACTGAAGGCTGGCACACAAAACCTGTGCAGTGAGCATCTGCCAACTGTGCAGACAACCATAAATCTGGCTTTTCCTGATTTTTGAATACTTCAGCCTCACAATTCCAACAGCACTGGGTGGGATCCAATTTGCCTAATTTGGCTGAAAGTGTAAGCAGTTGGGCCCAAGGGAGTAATGCAGTTGATGCAGAATCACCATCTAAATGCTCCACAGACTGAAAAAAGAGAAGACACCCCTGAAATCCTGTCACCCACTACTTCTGACACCTGCCAAAGAGAGCAGTAACAAAACAAAAAGACACAGTTCCAGCACTAGTTTGTTGATCAGAGCTCTCCAATGGGATGTGAAATGACATGACTTGAACACACAGCTCCTCCAGTGAAGGGGAATGACCTAAAGATCAGCCTCTCCCCATCTCTGGCCTCAAAGCTGAGGCACAGCCTGAGCACAAGAGGCACCGCGTGGCATCGTTAGTGGGACTGATTCTGACGTTACTAACGAGTTGTGTGGTTTCCCCCTGCTCCCACACACTAATTTTAATCCCTTGCTGTACAGATTGCAGAATGAAAGGTCTCATTAAGTGCCCTGCTTTACACTTCCAATTAAGAGCAGCTCACGCCCACCGCAGATGGCAGAACGACCGCCACGATCACAGCACGTCAAGCCACAAACAGTTCTGGGCACAGGTTCTTGATTTGTTAGACACTCTTGAAGATAACGAACATTCAAAAACAAAGAAAGGTCACAGAATCCTTAAAACAGTCAAAAATCAAGGAGAAAACAGTGATTTCACATATGAAGCCCAAGCTGAGAAGCCTGAACTGCACCGATTTGCACAGGGCAGTGCACTCACTGAAGTGAATGGGAGTAGTCATGCATGTGAAGGCACAAACATGTGCCAGCTTTGGGTTTAACAGCCTGATAATTGTGGTTTGGGTGAGTTGGATGAATAAACCCTGTCTGTTGACAGTGATTAAGGTAACATTTTGTTATCTTTACAAAATGGTCGGTGCTTTTCCAGAAGATGAAGATCACGTGAGGATTTAAACTTTCTTTTTCAACAATGCTGCGGCTGTGCAACTCAGATTCAACAAAATCATTACAATTCCAAAATCCATGGGTGACAGAGGTAACCATGTTTCTTCTCCTTCACCACGAACTTTTAAATTTGATGCTGTACATTTTTAATAAGACAGAAAACAGGTGTTTGGATGTTACCAAGTTAGCAATAAGGTTCCCAGTCTCATCCTGAAAAGAAAGGCACAGGCATCTGGTCCTCACAAAAATCTTTTTTTACTCATTTATAACACCCAAGACAGCAATGTCTTTGATTTTTACATTGACAAAAGCCAATCTAACTACAGGAGTGGTGTTTCTGTTGGATTTTTAAAATTTTGTAACTGGGTTCTACGTTCCTTATCTCTGACAGTTACTTCTGTGCAGATAGCTCAGGATATCTATGTATGCACATATGAATTCTGTACATTCTGTTGTTCTTGCCTACACGCAACATGATGTGTCTGACTGAGAGCAGTGGTTAGCAAAAGAAGTTAAAATGTTGCATGAATGACATTGAGATAGGAACAGAATGTGAAAAATCATCTTTCCTTGTTTTTTTAACCCCTCCTCTGTTGTAGGTCTGGTTTATGATGCAGTGTTACTGCTCAAATTCTTCTCTTGTCTTCTTTTCATACGTCATTGCTGCTGCCTTAACACCTTACCAGATAGAAGTTATTGTCCTAGTTTATCCAAGAGGACAAGTGAAATTTACAGAGCGAAGCAGAATCATAGATAGAGAATGACAGCTCTGGAAAGTTCTGCACCTGATTTCCATGACAACAGAGACCCAAATACCTCACAGCACCCCGAAACAAAGAGCAGTGACTTTTAAAGAAGTGGATTCAGAAATACCTCACTATAAGGTGAAGAAGAAAGAGGAAGAGAAAAATAAATGGGATTCTGTGCAGAGCAAGGAGACAAGAACCTCTGATTTTCACTCTGTAATAGCACTGGGATTCAGGGCATTGTCAGATACAGGCAGCTGTCAGCTTTGCCTATTGGTCCTGATGACCTTCAAAAACCTTCTATTCTGAGCCATTTTTATCTGTTTGTAATGATTTCTCCAGGTTTAGTTAAAAGTTAACAAATATTCCTCTGGCATTTCAAACTCCTTGCATTAAAGAAACAGTTCCCTGAGGCAGGAATGAGAGGACACTGCAGGCTTGCCAGTGTTGAACAGGTAATTGATGGAGTTCAGGAAATTACTGTGCAGCTCATCACCCACTTCTGCACCACATTCAACACAAATCTCCAGTGTTTAAAGCCAGTATGGAGGAAGTCCCTTGTTGCTAAAGGAAAAACATGATTTTGTTGTTTGTACAAGAACACCTGGCATCACTACACTAAAAACTCACCAAAACCCAGACATTTTGAGGCTGAAATCACATTACACAAATCACTTAAACTAGAATGCTAAGTCCAGAGACGCGCTGCAAGAGAACTGTCTTTTCAGAAGTCATCTTCAATCTATCGGTATCAATATCAGTATCATATCAATACAGAAACTGCATCACACAGTACAAAAAATTAAAAGTCATTTACCTCAGACAAGAATGTGTGAGTACAATTGTGCTTGTTGAAGTCAGGGAACAGGGTAACCATTTTAGTCCTGACTCCCCTAAAAAATATCCCCAGGAAGTTCTACTGTGAGCTTGTCAGTCTAAAAGCAGATTAAAATCATTTAACTGAATAAAATTAGAATTTAGTGCTTAATTTATAGAAACTTTGACTATTATGCAGTTTTAGTAATCCAGAAGAGATTCTAAAGCCAAGAAAATAACCTAAAAATGTGAGTGGAAAAAACATTTGATGGTTTGTAGTGCAACTGTCACTTACACTTGCAAAAATAATGAAATTCAGCAGTTTAATCAAGTGTGAATTAACTGTAGGAAGCCAGTGGAACAACAGTCAATTTTATCTGAGTTAGGACAATTATTACCTGCAGAATTACCTTGGTTTTGGAACATATTCCTCACAACTTCTCAAGGAGAAAGATGTCATGAGCTTTGTGCCCTTTCTGCTTTATACATATGCAACCTTAAATTTTTTCCATTTTTCTGTTTCTACAGTAATGTCCTACCCACATAAACACACCCAGAGCTTTCTAAATTCAGCAAAATCAGCAAATACAAAGCAGTAGAACTGAACATACCTGCTGATAGAAAAAATTTAGAGTTGGTTTGTCCTCAGTGAACTGGTTTAGAAATCCTTTTGGCAAATATCGAATTCTCAATTCATACCTGAAAAGCAAGAGGAGACTGTTGAGCAGAATTAATACTAAGATTTCCTCACGACATTCTTAAAAATATGAACAAACTCAAAACAGACTTAGAAAACTAATGGAAAATTTCCTTTCTGATTCCTCAAGAGAACTAAACTGGAATTTATCCGTGTCTGACATTTCATAGAGATGTCATAGGACCTTTGTAACAGAAGCAAACTCAGAGCCCTGCTGCCTTCTCAGAGCTTCCGAGAGGACCGAAGCATGAGGACTTGGAGCCGATAAGCTCCAGATCCATGGGAAGGGAGGCCCCAGTTAGGTGACAACAGATGAGCGGCCAGAACCAGCTGGCAACAGAGCTTTTATCTCTGGTTCTCACAAGAAGGTACTTAAAACACTGATCCCGCTGCTCCAGGAGTGACAAACAGTGTCACTCACCAGGGAGCCACATCCTACAGGAGAACAAGGAACAGGACTCTGCTCCTTCTCTGGTCAATGCTCTCATTTTCACCTCTGGATTTTCCACAGGTTTTGGAGGGGTTTCTCTGTAAAAAGGTTTCCTGCTCCCTTATTCATCACCAAGACACAGGCAAAAGCCAAACAGTTTTGAACCAGTCAGTCATATTTTTCAAGGTAATTGTACACCAGAAGTGAGGGAAATTCAGAATGAGCCTTGACCCACAATCTATACCAAATCCGCATTCCTTCTCAAACTTGAACTTCTGCTTTCAATCCCTAAATTTAGTGTCATTGCTTGTCCTGTGGTAACAGCCCACGATGTTTGACACAGACTGTTTGCTTCCTCCTCTGACACATTCCTTCAATGAAAGTTCGATAATAAATGTCTCCATCCCCTGGGCTGTGCCAACACAGCATAGCCTAACTAACACTCTTAGCAGTACTTCCCAAAGTAAGTATATTTAACAATCTGCTCATGATAAGAGCAAACATTACAACATTTCAATCTGTTGGTTGCAGTAGGACAGGAACTTATTTTCAGCAAGTGATGTGGCTGCCTGCAATCAAGATTTACACGGGGATTTGGTAAAAATTTACTAGGGGTAAGTGCTGCCCAGGATTCCACTGCAAGCAGAAGTTGCAATATCCAATAAAAAAATATAATTTGCTTTGAAATCATTGAAAATACACTGTCCTATTAGAAAGCATTAAAATAAGGAAAAAATTTGGAAATTGTAAATACACACACACACACTGTATACAAAGAATACTAGAATGATGTCTTTTTATAGTATGGCAATGTATTTTCTAATTCCTGTGCACAGAAAACATGTTCTTAAATGAAAGAGTGAAATGCAGGAGAGGCTGAGAACACGTGACAGAGAGTAGATTTACACTGGACATAAGGAAGAAATGTTTTACTGAGTGTGGTGAGACCCTGGCACAGAGGAGCTGTGGCTGCCCCATCCCTGGAAGTGTTCAAGGTCAGGTTGGATGGGGCTTGGAGCAACCTGGTCAAGTGGAAAGTGTCCCTGCCCATGGCAGGGGGTTGGAGTAGGTGATCCTTAAAGGTCGTTCTCAATCTAAACCATTCTGTGACACAATGACACAGACAGGAATAAACAAAAAAAGATTCAAAGTCACAGTTAAGACAAACCCTCACAAATTAATCTAATTTTTGAAGGAACACAGAATCACCTACTGTTGCAGATCAGCCTTTACATTTCATCATTACCACTAAAATTTATCCAAATTGTACCTCCAGGTATTTATGAGTCAGGGAGAGAAGGTAGCAGGAGCACAC
The DNA here is from genome assembly GCA_013400235.1 of Oriolus oriolus. NCBI lineage: Eukaryota > Metazoa > Chordata > Aves > Passeriformes > Corvidae > Oriolus > Oriolus oriolus. The sequence goes on from VXBT01004032.1 coordinate 350,108, forward strand.
TAACCAACGGCAGAAAAGCAGAGCCTCTCCTGGTTTTTATTCTGCCATATCCACTAAAATCTACTGCTGAACACAGCTGCAGAGACTGACACGGAAAAAAACAAGTCTGTGTAAAAGACTTCCTTCCTTTCTGGGAGCTTTATAATCTCAGTGCATTTTTGAACCATAGAATCATTAAGGTTGGAGAAGACCTTTAAGATCATCGAGTTCAACCATCAACCCAGCACCACCATATTCACCATTAAGGTGTCCTCAAGCGCCATATCCACACTTTTTTGGAACACTTTCAGGGACGGTGACTCCACCACTTCCCTTGGCAGCCTGTTCCAGTGCTTAACAATCTTTTCCATGAAGAAATTTTTCCTAATATCTGACCTAAATCTCCACAGGAGCACAAATCTGATGAGGAGCAGCTGAGGGAGAAAGGGAGGCTCAGGGGAGACATTATTACTTTTTACAACTCCCTGACAGGACAGTGTAGCTAGGTAGGGGTTGGGCTCTTCTCCTAAGTAACAAGTGATAGGACGAGAGGAAACAGTCTCAAGTTGCACCAGGAGAGGTTTAGACTGGATTATAGATCAGAAAATTGGATATTCAATATCAGAAAAAATTTCTTCATGGGGTGTCAAAGATTGGAAGAGGCTGCTCAGGGAAGTGGGGGCATCACGTCCCTGGAGGGATTTAAAGGACATGTAGATGTGGCACTTGGGGACATGGTTTAGTAGTGGCCTTGGCAGAGTTGGGTTAACCACAAGGCTTGATGACCTTAGAGGTCCCCTCCAGCCCAAACAATTCTGTGATTCTAGGATGTAGAACATTACTCTCTGGGGTTAAAAGTCCCAAAACAAACAGATGAAAATCAATCTCTCTCCTTTACACGGACGTGGCTTCTTAACTGCTCAGCCATGAAAGTGCTGCTTTTTGCTACAGGATCCCATGGGAAAATCAGGTAAGGTAAAGCAGCTCAGCTGGGGCAGTCGCCGTGAGTGACCTTCATTACCTGTTTATAACCTCATCTCTGCCTGGGCCTGTGGGAATGAAGAAGCTGACTTCCAAAGGCCAACTGAAGGATGGGCTCAATTTTCAATATCCTCTAAATTTACCGTCTCTGAAATGCAGCCGACTGACAAGCATGACATGTCCCTTTCTCACAAACCAGGTCTGCTTTCGGAGCAAGTATCTCAGCTGATGATCACTCCCCTTACGTCTGATAAGTTATTCCTGGAAGATCACCACTCTGCTTACTGCTCTGCCCCTCTGGCAGGGTTCAGAAGCACTCTGCCACGCCTCACAAAGGTGGGCATCAGTAGAGTTCAGGAGTTTTCAGTGAAGTGACCCATCCACAGCAGAGTGAACACCACCAGGCAGTTCTGGGAGCTTCCCTGTCAGTAACAAGCACTACCAGGGCAGGTGGTGGAGCCAAAAAAGAAAGGATGATCCAACTCTTAATAATTTGTGCCACTGAAAGAAATCATCTTGCCAGTGCCAACCTTGCCTCCAGCAGGTTCTGATTCAGTTCACATCAACAGGAAAGGAACCAGAACAGAGAATATGAGAACAAAAAGGGCAGACAAAGGAGAAGCCTTGTGTGAATTTAATGAACTGAATCAGCTTGCTGAAGGATTAGAGAAGTATTAAGGCTCACAGAAGGACTGGATAACTGGAAGTCAGAGAGGAGAGAAGAGTGCAGCGAGGAGAGGGACAGATCTGTCAGATCAACTTGGTCAACTCATTAAACCATCCCACAGGTGATCTAACCTTGCATCTCTGCCCGAGCTTTTGTACCACAGCTACCAAAACTCCCAGTCCAGGACTGCTGAGCACTGGGGTGTCTCCTACCTGTCAGAGCCACAGCTGGGATGTCACCTGGTTACAGGTTACAAATCTGGACTGCAGAGCTAGAAGACGTCTGCCCCGTGGAGAACAGGATGTTCCAACACACACAACTTGTTATGGGAACCTCTTGATATTTCTTTTGTGTGGCACAAAAGACCAGCTAAAGGAACAGTGCTCTGGCACACAGCAGCTTTGGAGACATAAAGGACAGCAGCTGTGACTGCTGTTCAAGGCTCAGCACTACACAAAATGATGAGGGTTGGTGTTATCTATGATTTAAGAGCTCCAGGTCCTGCTAACCCTGGCTCATCCAGCTGGGTGATGGATTTTATTCCGGTAACTTTTGTGTGCAACCTACTGACAATCCATGTAACTTCTAGTACCTGGATTAGTCCAAGAGAATTCCAAGATCTAATTTCTGAACATTGTGAATACACAACTCTTTAATTCAGATGATAAAAATAAAATAACCACATGTGAGGCATTTAGTGGTTTACTAACACTATAGGAAGCTTTTAATTTAAGAACCATTCCAAGACTACTTCCCCTTTAGTAATCTCAATATTTCTACAAGTACTGTCATATGATCTTAGACACTTTGTGTTATGGCATTACAAATATGACAGCAGCATTTTGATTACGCACAGCAAATCTCTCTGGGTTTAAAAGGTATGTCAGGCTGCATGTATTCGATAACACATTAAATGACACTTGGAAAGGTACTGAATAATTTACATCTTATCATAGCTCTTTCATGAGCATTTTACACAATTCCCTTCCACACGCTTCAAAACAATATCTAACTTTGTTTTTAAAACCAATTAAATGTGTTCTGCAATGTGTACCATGCAAGTTGTACTGCCTAATAAAAATAGAACTGACACTGGTACACTAGGTAACAAATTTCCACACCATAAATTATTCACATCTCATCCACCATGTGAAAGCACCACTATTAAAGATAGGATTCAGGAATCTCCTCCTTTCTAAGCTGTGATTTCACAGTATTATCAATGAAAAATTTATTGTGAGGGAAAATATCCATGTAGATCACAGAAACAATAAAATATAACATGCACAGAAGAGAATATGCAACATTCCTGAAAACCAGGTTTTAAACATTCCTCATTTCTTTGAATTTGTGGAATTTGTTAAAATTGGGACCCTAAAGAGAACTTATAAACTGAGGCTTGCCAACTGTGACATCTGCTAGAATATAGTAACTCCATTTGTGAGAAATTAAGTATAGAATATTTACAATAATTTCGCAGAAGGTATGTGCAACCTTTAAAATAATCAGCAACTTGTGCACAAATTGTGGTTATGAACATAAACCACAGAAATAGATGCACAACGCCCCTGCAATGAACTAGCAACCACAGTAATCTATTCTTTGGTTTAATCTCTATTTGGTTTATTGGTATTTTACAACTTGAGCTCCCCATTTTCTCTAGTAGATGACTATGTCTTTCTGCAAATAAATTTTAGTTTCCTCTTATCCATCTACCAGGAAAGTGGATAGAGTTTCCCCCCTTTCCCTCCTGAGCGTGCACCACCAGCTTACCCTCCTAAAAAGCAGAAGAAACTTAGGTCATGACACTTCTCTTAACCAACTACCCAGCACCATGAAAAACCTCAGCAAATGCGCCCAGGCTACAAAAAAAACCCTAAAATTCTGCAATTTTCTTTCTACTGTTCATTGCTCCTGGTATAACTTGAGAAGATCACAGTCAGAAGGAAAGCAGATGTCACTTACTGCTCTGGGCTGCAATATAAGCAAGTTTAACAACTGAGAAGGTTTTCAACAGCAAAGGGATAAAATGATTTTGACTGCATTTCACTCTTTTCAAATCACATTTCTCCTACTCAGTCTATAGATAAGTACAACCAGTACTTAACAATATCCTTTTGGCTTTATTTAAATAACAAGATTTATGCTTTCAAAATTGCAGCTATGTGCTTATATCACAACTAGGTATAGTATTCCTGTCCTAAAACTTTTAAGTATGACAAAACTTGCAGATTTCAGCACAAATGACTAGGAGATTTCTGTTCCTATTTTACACTTCCCCTAAATCCTCAGTTTCTCCTCAGTTTGCAGGAAATCCTTTACAACAACAACAAAAAAAAACCCTTAAAGCAAACAAAACATTGCTCACAGCTCTTAGTGAAAAATTTGGTGGGTTTATTTTCCCCCATTCCATCAGCTCTATTCCACTACAAAAGGATCTTTCTTAGTAAAACAAATTAAAGAATATTTTTTACGACAAGGCAGAAAGACTTGTATGACTGACATTATTGAATAGACTTATACTCTTACTTCCATTCTTCTGGAGGGTGGGCTAGTTCAAATTTCTCTCTCACACTGGACACCCCCATGTCCAGGTGCAGCCAGTGAACTTCCTCAGACTGCAGGTGACTGAGCCGTAACCCATAGCAGGCCACATTTTTCACTTTCTGACTGTCCACAATCTTCTGAATTATGCCCTAAAACAGAGAAACACAAACTCCTTATAAGGTGTAAAATACAATTTTTTTTTTTAAATTTTAAATATTACCATGTAATACCTTACACAAAATACTAAGCAGCACATAGGTAGAAACTTTATTAAAAATGCTAAACATATTTTATTGTGAGCTACTCTTTCATACAACTAGTTACAATTGCTGAAATTTTACTTGTACGGCTTCAGAAAACATCAGTAAATACATTCCATGCATCTTATCAGACTTAGGCCAGTATTTCCTCTATGTAAAACAGAAAAACATAAAAGCCAAAATATCAAAACCAGGTTTGTGGATGAAAGCAAGATGTATTAGTTAAAAAAAATCCACCAGTGGCCTTTAAAGGTTGGTCTCCACCAAGAACCAGAAAATCATCTCGGACTTTCATCCTCTTTAGTGCCCCAACAGCCAGGATTTCATAGGTCACACCACAGCCCCTTGGTTTCCTTCCCCCTCCTCCCCCGACTCATTTGAGATTCAGCACAGAGCCCTTATAAAACGAGGCAAGAGACAATTATTTGGGAACATTCTCAAACACAACAAATGTTGTTTGCCCTGAGGTAAATTTCAGAGTTTGAGGACCTCCTGCCCAAGAAAGGAACCTTTTACATAAATCCGTAGCAGACTGCCGTGTCAGACATCAGAAAGGCCTGACATGCAGTAACTAAACATCAAATGTGTTCGTGGAGCAGGGATGAGCAACCTTCCAGGTGCAGCGTGCTCGGCTGTCCTGCTCTCATCCCGATTAGGGAGCCAGCGGGAGCTCCAAGCTGCTGCCTCACAACCTCGTCAAAGGGAAGTCGTGTCTCTCTGCAAGGTGGCAGATCCCTGCCGGCAGGAGCTCAGAGCTCAGCAGGAGCAGGGGCTATCGCTGCTTCCAGACACTTCTTTCGGGAATTCACAGGACTTTGCTTCTGTGCCTGTAATGGTCTGAAAATTTCCTACTGAAAATGCTCATGTAGGTACACACACACACACACACACACAGACACACACAGACACACACACAGACAGACACACACAGACACACACAGACACAGGCGCACAAACTGCTGATTCTTGCTCAGAATTCCAGAAAAACATCACCATGTAACCAGTGGAAGTTCTTCAGGAACCAGAGGTGGCCTTCCGGAGTGAGTTAGGGAGAGGGTTTTCCCTAGGATGACACTGTGGGTCTGGGACACAAATCTGGTGAACAGCTGAGGGGGTCTCAGCCTGGAGAAAAGGAGGCTCGGTGGGGGCATTACTGCTCTCTACAGCTCCCTGACAGGAGCGTGTAGCGAGGTAGGGGTCAGACTCTTCTCCCAGGTGACAAGAGACAGGATGAGAGGAAAGGTCTCAAAGCTGTGCCAAGGGAGGTTTAGATTGGGTATTAGGAACAATTTCTTCACTGAAAGGGTAAAAGCCTTGGAACTTGCTGGCCTGGGGAAGCGGTGGAGTCACCAACCCTTGAAGTTCGAAAAACATGAGGATGCGGCACTTGAGGACATTGTTCAGTGGTGAACTTGGTCGTGGTGCTGGGTTCATAGTTGCATCTGATGACCTAAACAGTCTTTCTCAACCTAAATGACTCCGTAATTGCTTCCCAAAATTTGTTTTATACCCCAAAGAAATTGCTTAAAACCCTGATCCTGCAAATTAAGCAAGCAGAAAACTAACTGCAAAAAGAGAATTAAGAAAGCACTAAATCTGAATAGAGGGGGAAAATGACACATGTAGGAGTGGAATCATGCTGTTGGTGAGGTGATATCAAGCTGTTAAATCAGCTCACACATCTCCTCAAACTGCAACCTTTAAATAACCTCAGAAGCAACACAGTGCACAGAGAAATGTAAAACAAAATTCTTCCAAGCCTACAGGAAGGAAACACGAGCCATGTTTAGTAAGTTCATGGAGACTGAGTTAGAAGAGGTTCCATCAAGCCCAAAAGGACCCTGTGTCGGAGAGCAGCAGTGTGAGCGTCCTCAGAAGCATCAGTTTGCTTCAGAACCCACAGCGCCCCTATTTCCCTTGTCTCCCATGCCCTGGAGCTGGACACCCAGTGCTAAGTGGATGGTGAGCCCAGACCTGAAGGAAGATGGACAGCAGCAGCAAAGCAAGCAGGAGGCTCGCAGAGGATGGTATTGTGTGGGAGGGAAACTTCACAACACCCTGGCATATCCAAGCTTTCACGCAGCTGGCAGCACCACAGACTTACCAGCCACAGCCTGTCCCAACAGCCAGATGGTGCCCGAGCTGCCAGGACTAAGGTCTGATGCAAACAAGATCTCCCTGCAGGCACCTCAGTAACACAACTGCAGGAGGATCTGGAGTGGCCACAGATGGGTGCCAGAGGATGAGGCAACACCAGGCAAGCACACAGGAACGCTTCCCCCAAGTGTTCTCCTAACCTCAGACTATTTTTATCCCACTGGATTTCCCAAGCCAAGCATTGTTTCTGTCATTCATCAGCCTTCAGTGAAACTCTTCCAATTACTCATCCTGTCTCCTCTTAAAGCAGTTCAACTCTTTGCAACCTTCCCCAGCAATTCCAAAGGTCTATTATCAGGTCAGTGAACAGTTTTAAATCTGAATTAAATGTAAATTGTTTAAGTTTGTTTCTTTCCTGCATTTGAGGCTCTTTGTATCACAAACTACAAAGGAGAACAGTTGCCTGTATCCCTGGAAACACTCACCACCACCAAGTACTCTCAGAAGTGAGAGAGGCATATTTAACCTCTTCTTCACCCAAAGGACAATCTCTGCTTAGTTAGTAAAGCCTAACATTTTGGCAGGCGAGCTCTCCTCCAAAGGGAACAGTGCCAGCTTTTCTATATGCAAACAGAAGAGATTCATTCATTTTCATCTCTTCCTGCACCCTGCATGTAACATACAGCATTACATTTTGGAAATCCATCCCTCCCCCCATCTCTGACACTGTCAGTCGATAATGAAAATGGAGGTACCTGTTCTTAGATGATAGTTACGCCTGCTGTGATAAGAAATGGCTTAGGAAAGGAAAATATTATGGTAAAATTATCTATGACCATGAACCACTAAGACTACTGATGCGTAAGGCTCAGTTGAAACCATTAATGTTTACTCAGGAAAGAATCAAGATGGACATCTCAGACCTTCTCTAGTCTTCAGGCTGGGATTTCAAAAGGACTGACAAAGTCAGATGTCCTATTTCCCGCCAAAATTGAGTGAGATTTTAAGCTTCTGTCCTTTTTGTATCATCAATTGAGTCTAAACCTATCACAGAATCAAAAATAAAAAAATAAAAATAGACATATTTTCCCAATTATGTAAGAAGGGTGAGGTATGTGGCGAGGTAGCTGCTGTCACCCCAAGAAAATAATTAGCAACAATTAGTACGTATTGCAACTTAAGAAAAAGTCAGCACAAACACTAAGGAGACAGCAGAATGGGTGCAAAGGAGGTCAAGTGAAAGTGTTGGAAAATATATTCTAAAAAGCCATGTATTGTCAGGAGGGAAGAAGTGATGCTTTATGTGAAACAAACACATTAAGTGCTTCTCTTCTCTGTTGTTTAGGAAAGCTGCAGAGTTCACTCCAGGTGCTATCAACCCACAGTCAGAATAAAAAACTGGAGAATAAGGACACATGGTGATTAAGATGCTCAAAAAGGCTGGTTTGCAGCAGAGACCTCTCTAGTAAAACACCTCTTTGTTTATATACTTTTTTATCAATAAACCAGAGGATTTGAATTTTCAAACATTTAGAGCCACACGTCCCATCAGGAGAACCCAGCAGCAGAACAGGGCAGCTCATCCAGCCCCAGGGACTCGCAAAGCTCTCGCTGCTCTTTCCAAACAGCCCAAGATTAATCCCCAAGACTTACACTGGCACTGCAGCCAGCATCAGGTCAGTGCATTTAACTCCCATCAGTAGTAAATAACATGTTTCATCTCCTCAAGTCCTGGACAACCTCCACAGGCCCAGTGGAGATGCCTGGAGTGTCCAAGAAAGCCACTGCCATCACTCCAGGATGGGTGACAGCCTCTGTGCCTTCCACGGTGGCTCTACAGGAGCCCGGCCAAAGCAGCCCGATGTTCTCTGTGGCAGTGATGGGAATGCTTAATCAGAAGTTTCCAGACTAACAATTTAACTGCTTAACCACTGCACTGTAGCACCTACAGCATCTTGCTGAGACATGTCACCACAATCTTTTAACTGGAAGCACAGCCAAAGAAATCTGAAATCTCTCCAGACTCTACTGCAACCAGCCTTGCAGCTCAGGAAGCTCCTCAGACAGATTAGTGAGTGGAAAAAAACAGGTAAGGACCAGCAGTTTCAACCCGGACCACAAACTTCTGACCTCAAATTAATCACAGCTAGAAGTACTTGTTGGAGGGCTTGACCCCAGCCGAAACCTAATCCAGAATGAGATTTCACTCTGGGTACAGGGGATCCCTACATGAAAACAGATTCCCATGAGGAGTCTTCCTGTGTCTGTTGGCAGCTCCCTACAACTGCAAGGCAGTCACACAATCATCTGCCACTTGAATGTGGTTTACCATAATCATGTTGATTTTAATTAGGTTTCTGAAGCTGACATTTACATCCTGAACATAAAACAGACTAGAACAGCTGAGCAAGAGACAGTGGGAAGCCTTCAGAGGAATTTCATATCAATAACAGGCAAGGGATAGGTGACCTTTCCTTCCCTTTACCCCAGAGAGAAGAAGAAAAATCTTCTTCTCTAGGTAGAAAAATGGGTAGCACTCGTTTTTGCTCATTTGTCTAAAGAACCCACAGATACACATCACAGCTAATTTAAAAAATAGATTAATATTTGCCCTAAATTAGGAGGATGTGCCCAAAAATAGATTTACAGTACAGTATATTTAGGAGAATGTTGAGAAATCAAGACAGACCAGAGAAAGGCTGAAAGGCACATGGTACCCTTGGCTCTCCCAGTATGCATCAATAGTATTTCATGCTTCTCTAAATGAGTCAAAATGAATTGCTTGCTTGTAAATTAACAAGACTGATGTGCTACTATGAATAAACTGAAGACAGAATAATATACTCCCAGTGTGACTACAAACCTAATTTCCTTATTTAGTAGGAAGGAGAAAGTTCTTGCACCAGAAAAAGTCTTTAAGTAGCAACTCTGACATAGGCACAGTGTGCTAATGTTTGTGTAGCACTTCAAATATGTCAAACCCTATTTATATATCAAGTATTGTAACTCCTGATGACAGATTTATACAGGGGGCTTAAATGAAAAGCTGAACAAAAGTAAATGGCAAAGGTGGCAAAGTTCTGATGAAAATTAATTTATAATTTCCATAAAGGAGAACTCTACAATGTGCTCACTACCCCAAAATCTGGGCTGTCCTCTGATAACACTGTGTCTGACAGTCAAAGCAAAAAGCTCACATTCCTCTTTTTTTCATTACTCTGCTTATCCAGCAAATACACTTGTGTATCATATGATAAACAAGATTGGGAAACTGATGAGGCTGCACAAGAACTCTGCCCCTGAAGCCCAGCAAGTTCATACCGAAAGTACAGCCTGAACACAGGCTATCCTGGTGGCCAGGATCCTGTCACCATTCCAGCACAGAGACACCTCAGCTCAAGCAACACATCCACCCAAGTGCCTCAGAGCCTTTCGTATTCAAGCCATACTCGGATCTGTCATCCTGAATACCTCTCCACACCCACACAGAATTCCACAAGGCACCTTCCAACCACACACTGACAGCACTGACAGAGCAGAGCTGGTACAGCCCTGCTTTCCAGTCTTCCTGGATTAATCAGCACTTTTCTGATCCTACTGCATGCTCCCCAAATAAATGCAATGCTGTTTCAGAAGCTGACAACAAATTTAGTTTTCCAGAAGCTTAACATCCAAAGCAGTGTGAGCAGCAGGGCAAGGGAGGGGGGATTCTGCCCCTCTGCTGAGACCCCACCTGCAGAGCTGCATCCAGCCCTGGGGGCCCAACACAGGAAAGACATGGAGCTGCTGGAACAAGTCCAGATGAGGCCACCAAGATTATCAGAGGGATGGAGCACCTCTCCCATGGAGCCAGGCTGAGAGAGCTGGGGCTGTTCTTCCTGGAGGAGAGAAACTGCTCCAGGGAGAACTTAAGAGCCTCTTCCAGTGCTCCAAGAAAGCTGGAAAGTGACTTCTTGCAAGGGTATGAAACGACAGGATACAGGCAAATGGCTCTGAATTCAAAGAGAGCAGGTTTAGATAAGATATTATAAATAATAAGATATTATTTAGATAAGTTTTTTTACAATGAGGGTGGTAAAACACTGGACTAGGTTGCCCAGAGAGCTGGTGGATGCCTCATCCCTGGAAACACTCAAAGCCAGGCTAGACTGGGCTCGTAGCAACCTGATGTAGTTGCGAATGTTGCAGCAGGGCTGGAATAGATAACCTTTAAATGTCCTTTCTAACCCAGATTTTTCTGTGATTCTATATTTCACTACTCCCTATCCTCAGACACACTTTCAAAGTCTAAGAGCCCCTTCAGACCCAGTTTTTGTACAGTTAAACATCAATGCAGGATATTGACTTGAAGCCATCTACAGATTTAGATTTCTTCAGAAAAATGTTAAAGGGCTATTTAGATTGGGTTTAAAATGTTATTTTGCATGTGTGTCTCATCTAAGGGTATCATGAGTATTTTGCACAAGTAAAACAGGTATTCTAAAGCCCAAGGGTACCTTTGTTGTGTTATAATAATTTTGATTATCACAGTACCATACACCTTTTTGTTTACATTTCAAGATCCGTAATTCTGAATTCTTGTTACCTTTTTCAGATTCTCAGAAGGGAGGCACCTACAAAATAGCAATACAACCATGCCTTGTTACATGATACAATTCATGCAGGCACATAGCAGAGAAAAGGAAGGAAAAAAAGGTAAATGGTACCCATTTTCTAGCTCTTACACTAAACCAGGAATGATTTTATACATTTTTACACATACCTATTTGATGTTTGAATCGCTGCACTCCAGCCTGCTTCTATACATCAAATAGTTCCACTGCCTCAAAGCACATATATCACTGTACACATGCAGGAAAGAGATTTCAATATGCAACTAGTGCTGTAAAGAGCTGAGTTCACCAAAATACTCACCCAGCTTTGACTCCTGACAGTGCTCACAGCCTCTTCCCACAGAACTTTGTGTGACCAACCTGCTACCCCTGTTACTAAATCTAGTAAGAATCTATTTTAAAAGAGAAACCCAGTAGATAAAAATTATCCAATTAATACATTTGCATCTCCTTTACAGATTGCAGTAGTGTTGGGGTTTTAGAATTTTTTGTTGTTGTTGTTGTTGTTTTGTTTTCTTTTTATTCTCTTTGGGAATTTTCCCCCATACGTGTTTTGGGAGGGGCAAGATACTTGGAAGAAACAAAAGATCTGGCCACAGGGGGAGGGGTCCGGCTGGCCTCTTTCACCGGGGGTTGTCTCGTGTGTGGGGCAGAGATGCCGCGAGAATTGAACTGAAAAAAAAGGGGGTTGGGTGCCACCCCTTGAGCTCTTGTTCTCTCGGCGCTCGGAAGAGAAAGAGGCTGTGGGGGAGAACTCGCAGCGCTGCAGGCTCCTGCCTTCTGCTGCTTTCCTTCCACCGGGACCCCCCGGAGATCCTACGCCCGCCTGTCCTGCCCGCCGGTCCTGTGCTGCTGCTGCTGCTGCTGCTTTGAGCCTTCTTCGCTACACGGTAGCTCCGCTCGCCCTGCCTGCCGGGACCTCCCGGGCTCCCGAGTCTGATACATCTCGTCTGCCACCCGGGATTCTGTGCTAACCCCTGCTGTTCCAGCCCCCTGTCCCCGAGGGTCCGGCTGGGCACCGGGACCGGCGGCCCAGAGGGTTTGTGAAGCTTTTCCTCCATCCCTTCCCGGGATCCCGGGCCGCCATTGCCGCGTGGGCCCCGCGCTCACTCCGGAGCGCCCCCTGAAGCCGCGGGGGAACCATCGCACCCACCCTGCGGAGGTGAAGGGTCACTGAGTTCTGTTCCTGTTTGTTGTTACTGCCATAGTTACTGCTGTTTGTTTGTTTTGTTTTATATATATATATATATATATATGTTAGTAAAGAACTGTTATTCCTATCCCTCATATCTTTGCCTGAAAGCCCCTTAATTTCAAAATAATAATAATTCGGAAGGGAAGGAGTTGCATCTTCCATTCCAAGGGAGGCTCCTGCCTTCCTTAGCAGACACCTGTCTTTCAAACCGAGACAAGTAGATACACCAGAGCAGCTCTACCCCATGCCCATTCTCCTACAACTCTTCAAGATTCTGGCTTGGGAGGAACTGAGAAGCAATAAGCACATCTGGCCATTCCACAGTTGGGTAGCAGTGAGTTCAACCACTGGCTACCTGTCAGTCAGTCAGAATCAGTGTTGTGTAGCCCAGCTCTGCTCTAGACTAGCCACAGTAGATGTCTGGCACCTTTTGTCCAGATATTGGCTCTAAATAACATGGTTTGGAAAAGGGGGAGAGACTTGGAGGACAGAGATGAAGGTGAGCGGGTGGAATCACGTCTGGAACTGAGGATGGACTGAGAAGCCTCTTGCCCTTTTTCAGAACAGGCAATATCCTTCTTGGGAAATGTTGGAAACCAGGAAGGCTGCTGTGGATGAGAAGGGATGTTCGTCAATAAGGCTTTAATACTCTGTTCACTCTTGGTGCAGCAGCAGTGCAGTGCCAGCAAAAACAGGAATTTCCTTTCTCCCCCCAGCCTTCTCAGCTGTGTCAGTCTCCAAGACAATGCAGCTAACAAGATTACAGAACTGATCTGGATTTAAAACAACAGCAAAACAATCATTCATTTTAACTTGGACTGAGTTTGCCAAAACAGTCACACCACCTATGCCAGCACAACCACGGTGGTAGCATGAGAAAACAAACAGCAAGAAGGAAGCTGGCACAGCTGCCAGATGAAACACGTGTCTTAACTAGGAGAGCATTTGAATTGCAGACCTTTGCACTAGAGGATCTTTCCATTCCTCCACCACAAACTGGATCTCCAGTCAAATACTCTGCTCTCCTGCACCAGTAGGTGAAAGTACAGCACTGATTGAATGGGAGAGGCAAACAGGAAAAAAGATGCAACACGTAAGAGCACAGTAACACAGCTGAATAAACTGCTTCAGTGAAGACCCAGCTGAACGTGCTTCAGCCCTTCCCCTAAAAAGTTCAGCTTAGGGAACAGACTGGAATACATGAACTTCCAACATGCATCCATGCCTTCTACCCGTGAGAAGTAACACTTTGCAGGTAGGTAGGGAAGCTGATTAATTTGTTCTGGTCTTTTTCCAGATGGATGGGACATAGCCAAAGCATGCTCCTTGCATTCAATTTTTTTAAAGTTAGGTAATATCCTTCCCCTTAGCTAAGGATGTTCTTTGTTAATTCAGCTTTTTGAACTCATTCTTCAACATTAAGGAAGCTGACATCTTCAACATTAAGGAAGGTGGTACTGCACAGAAAAGGAAGAAAAAGACATTCGAATTATGAACAGGTTAAGAGAACCCTGAACACTATCTTTATTTGTTCAAGAGCTCTAACCATGCTTTTCTCCGACTACAAAAATAAGGACAAAGCTGACAGGTTAAAAGTTTTAATGCTATCTCTATCCAGCTTAGGTTTTAGACAGTATAACAAAACTGGAAGAAAACAGAACTTTCTCAGAATCAAGGTACGACGCATGTCTGGCAATAACCTGGTTTGAGATTTGTGGTTGTGATTTCCACATAATGTCTTCACTTCTCGTAACTATTAGTTAAGAATCAAGGACAAGCTTTAAAGGCTAGAAGTTTAAAAAAGGTGTAATGGATGCAAGCTGGCCACCTCTGGGGTGGAAAAGGAGACTGCACAGAAAATCTGCACTTCACCAAAAGCCAGCTGTAAGGGCTCACACAAGGTTTCCAAATGCCTATTTTCTAAAAATCTCAACTCTTCCCTACCCCCTCAATCTGCTACATGCATAGGACTCTTCTTTTTTTACTTTTAAAAATATGGTTACAATTCTGCTTCAACCACATCTGAAAACAGAGGTGATTTTCTCCCAAGTGCTGATCAAGACCCGGTGGCAGTGTTTACTTTCAGGGTGCACTTGAGACCCAAAAAATTCCATCTCAGCAACACCCACCTCCTCACATGCCACACCTGAGGCTGTGAGCAGGGCAGAGCATGCCCTGCATTCTCTCCAAGCCTGAAGCCTGGAAATCCCTTTGTGCATAAGCACCTAGACACCACATTCAAACAAGCCATACCAACATAAACAGCGAAGGTAAACAACCTTTCTTCCCCTGGAAAATGCATGGCTTTGTCTACATACACATTCACAGGAGGAGACCACTGTTTGCACATTCATAAAAGCCTTTTCTTTGTTTTGGAAATGAAGCATGCCTTTAGTATAACACCAAAGAAAAAGAGGGTAAAGAGAGCATGCCAGTTCTTTGAAATCCAAGAAAGCATTTCCCAGAATTGAGAAGCTGCTTTTGCATCCACTGCAGAACACAGCCTTCAACCCTCTGAGGAAACAGCTGTCTTTGAGGGACTAAATGCATCCAGAATAAGCAGAGGTCCACAGCCCAAAGTTCTCCTCAAAGCAAAGCCTACGTGTAGCCACACTGTTGTCTTGGTGAAAGATATTTTAAGACAAACAGCAAGGAAATCAAAGTCTAGCCTTTTAAAGGACTCCTACAGAAGCTGAGTTCTGTTCATGTGAGCTTAACCACCTGGGTTGTAATGAAAAGTGTTTCCCTTCATGACCAAGGAATTGTGTAGAAGGTACACAGCTAAATCACTGTTTCTGCGCTGCTCTTAGGATACCTTTTTTCCCTCCCCCTTTTTTTTTTTTTGAGAGGAAAAGGCCCTTTCCTCACTGCTTTGACTGTCAAACACATCTTTTCATTCACAAAGGCAAACTGGACTCTGTCAGAAACAGAAGATGTTAGGAATCACAAATCAAGAAAGAAAATTTGAACTTTCTCTTCCCTGGATACATTCCATAAAGTTCTCTGGCTTTAGCAGCAGAAACACCTTTAATTGGCTCTTCTGAAGATTTCAGACCAAGTCTGACTTTGAACACTGGGAATGTACCCTGAATACTGGAAATGTTCCCCAGCTATCACCCCAGCAGCTGTGCTGACCAGGGAGTAGTCTTGAAAGACCTTTTTTCTTTTCCTTTTAATTGCAGAGCTGTCTCAAAGACATTCACCTTTGAATATTCCTTCAGAGCTCCTTGGAAACAAACCCAGCTTCAGTCTCCTCCCTCAGGTTGTAATTCAGAAGAACTGGAAGCTCTATGGCAGCCGGTCTCCTCCACAAAAGGAGGCGTAAAAACCTTACAGGCTACTTTAATCTTAAATTATTCAGCTTGGTCGAAGAGCTGTCATTCTAATGGAATGTAGGCTTGTACTCCAACAAGGGTTTACTGTTTCTAAAATAAATGTCATGGTAATACATCACTGCTAGACCTTTACTACCTGCACATTCACATTCAACAGTCACTGTCTCAGTTTAACAAAACAACAAAAGAAGGATGTTTGTTAAAAGAAGGAAGTTTAACAGCTACACATCATGTTCTTTATGAGGACAGAACAATACAAAAATCCCATTCCTTTTGGAAACATCCATCCAATTAAAAGTACATGTAAGAATTAAAAATTAAGGCAAGCCTCAAGTAACTGCTACTTGCCTGTTCTTTTGATTCTGCTTTTATTAAAAAATGGCATATTCTTGCTTTAAACAATGATGTATAACTGCAAACTGAACCCAGCACTGAATTTCTTACAGCAACTGTAAGTTTTGCATCCTTAAAGTACATAACCACAGGTATTTCTGAGCTGGAAAAAAACAGATTTAATCTCTGCTTTTGTTTTTCAAGGTTTTACATACTTCTCTGGAAAGACAGCCTCTATTTCAAGTACCACATTAAGAGCCCTGGACATTTATCCACATGAGAGGTTTGCAAAGTTAAAAATGTACTGAGACATAGTTTTTCTCCTCTTGTACCAAGTACTGCACTTTATGAAACAAATCAATCAGATTAGATAGCAAACCATTCTACTTAAGCCAGGGAGCAAAAACATTTCAAGCGGCACCCAAAAACCTTTCCTCTATGTAAAATAAATGTATGCAATTGGTGATAACGATTCCTGTTGTTGTTTCTCTGATCTGTCCACTCACCAAATTATCCCTGAACACAGATATGAGCTTACTGAATTGACAAGAGACAGATTTTCTGATCATCACCAATGAAAATCCCTGGATTTCACAGGTCTGTGATCAAGATCACAAGACCTACTCCACTGAGGAATGCTCTTGAGCCTTCCCACAAGCAGCCATGATAGGAAATAAGCAGTGGGGAAGAGAGATAAACACTCAAAACTCTGTTGTTTTTTTTTTTTTTTTAATTTCGTTTTCTCTTGCACAAAGGAAATTTAATAGAGGGCAAAAGGAGAAAACAAGTCTCCTTAACTCTGTGACAACTCTCTCCCTCCAGCAGAATCACATCTTTGTAGTGGAATTTGAAGTAGTACTGGAAGGAAGGAGCAGATGGGAACCTGCTTCTACAGCAAGAACCTCACAGCAGAAAACAGCCCCGCACACCACCTACCACCCTGCAAGACTCTGCTCTTGAAGGATAATTAAAAAACAAGAAAACCACAAAAGCATTTGACACATTAAACTGGGCTTCGTTACAGTTTAGATACCACAATACCTCAAAAATTTAAAGAATAAATGCAAAAAAGGTAAAATCTCAGCATTAGAGAGGATGTAAGTTCACAATGAAGTGTTTTCATGCATATATAACACTTCCACAGAACTCTAAGATTACAGATACTTATTTAAAAAGTCACAACCTTTGGGTTTTTTCCATAGATGAACTGAAGGACAATACTGTCAAAATACAAGCAGCAGGTGACTACCAGGGGGGAGAGGATGGACAAATGGAGTTTCTGGGGGGAAAAAAGGGACTCTTCAGAGCTCCACTTTCCCACACTATCGGGGAATAAGTTTCCAAACAGTATTTTTAAACACATTATATTTACACATTTTAAACACATAAACACACACATCTTTAACAATTAAACACATTCATTTCTTATTATTTTTTTTAAAACATAAAAAATGTCATTTAATGTCACTTTCATCCCAGCTCTCATTCCTGCCTTGAGTTGTCACACAGGTTGGTACCACTTAAAGCTTCTGAATTTACTCAAAATATACAACAGTTCAATATTCTTTTAAAATAAACCACAAAACGTCTAGTTTGTTTGCTTCCAGATTTTTACCTCCCATTTTTTAAGTTAACACTTAACCTCAAAATGGCACAAGAATGCTAAAAATGGACTTACTCGGACATCTGTAGCATCTCCATGCCGGATGTTGCTGGACCATGTGGTCGGTTCACTGTTGATTTCAAAGTAGTGGAAAACCTTTAGGACTCGTTCCATGGCCCCCGGGGAACGCTCCGTCCCAGTACTGAGGTGAGTCTTTGCACCTGAACTTGGGGTGTGATTCAAGTTTGGGTCAAGGTAAGCTGCTGCCATGGTTTTGCTAGATGCTAGGTATCTGTCATATTCTAGGGAAAGGGAAACAAGAAAGAAATTAATTGTAGCTATATGTGAATCTTATACTTCTTCATACAAGGCACTTACTGGAAAACCATGAAGATTCACTTCCTTTTTGGAAGGCAGCTGAAATAGTTATGTATCTACAAAAATAAAAACCTACCCAGCTGACCAGAGAAACTGCAAGCCTCTTGGAGCAAGTGACCTGAACTTGAACAACACCATCATTTACAGATTTGTATCCTCCGCAGAACCTCTTCCATTTGTTTCTCAATGACTTAACCCAAGTCCCTCATAAAACATTCAAGACCAAATACCAGCCTTCAGTTTGAACAGGAGTTTCCATTCCTAAAATCTGCCAAGTCTGGTCTTACAGCTCTGAAGAGGCATAAAGAAACCCTGGCACTGAACTGGAGGTCCTCCACTAAGAAGCCACACACCAACACCAGGCTCTCCTGTTCCAAGGCTAAAACACTGGAAACTTCACTCATTTTGTGCTATTTTGGGAACCACTGGGACACAAAACCATCCAGATCTAAGTTCATTATTCAGTGAGGAACCATTAAGAACACGGCTATCCCCTCCTCTCAGCAATTCCTGAACAAGTGGCTAGGTTTTTTCTTCCACCAGCCTGATTTCAAAGTCCGGTGGCAAAAGGCACAGACCGGTATGAGTCTGCATGTCAAAGGAGAGAGAAGAAAATTGCCTCTTGGCTAGTGCTCCTAATTAGTCAGCCACAAGCAGATGGTGTCTGCAAAATCAATGCAGTCCAAGAGAAAAAGAGCAAAGAGTACCTCCTCCCTGCCTGCCAGTCTAGAGCATCATTCCAGTCTGCTGGCTGGAGAGAGCAAAGGACTGCAGGGCTTTGCTCCAGGGCTTGGACAAGTGCACACAGCTTTCTGTATCTCCTCCTCCTCACAGAGAGCAGCCAGCAGGGAGGCAGTTTTGAAAACGTGGAGAAGTTAAAAATAAACTAAACTTGATCTTTTTGGCATAGTGCTCTGAACGCCTTCCTGGTAGTAAACTGAACGCCTGAGCCCTGGTTTACTTCACTGAGAGGTGCAAGAGAGATCCCTGCTTCCAGCTGAGCTCCCGTAATGCCTGGCTGCCCCTCAGAGCTTCAGCCACTGCCCTGCCACCCACCACGGTGCTCTGCTGACCTCCCCAAAAAATGGCTCAGGAAACTACCAGGGGGAAAAAGCCCAAAACATAAAAAACGGTGATTTGGTTTTCAGGGCTGGCTTAGTTTCATGCCATGGCTGCCTGAAGCTGCCTAACAGGAAGAGAAGCAGAAGTAGCCGGCGGTCAGGGTGAGGGAGAGCATCTCCCCCCCCCAGCAGCAGCAGGTCATCACACCAGCCGCTCAAAACACACCATGAGCTCAGCTAACAGGAATTAGCACCAGCAATATCAAGACTTGAAATCTTCAGACTGTAGATAACAACATTTGTGAGGCTAAAACACAACTGGAAGTCTTAAGCATCTATCTAATTCAGACCCAACAGATAAAGAAGAAACAACAGCCCATCCGGGCAGGATGTCCTTACCTCTTGAACAAATGGCTGGATTGCATTCATCCAACAGAACTCTAAGAACTTAACACTGGACAGACAAAAGGCCTCTAATGTCCTGCCCTCAGGGAAGATGGGGAGAGAAGCCAAGGAGACACTTTTCCCAAACACTCCCTCAGTGTCTGACCCTTGAGGGACTTCTGCCACCTGCCAGAGTTTCCTATCTGGGTGAAAACTCAAGAAACCACTACATCTTTATTGTTCCTGTTTTCTGGCCATCAATACAAATGTATAAAGCCAACCTTACATCCACATGAAAGCCTCTCCTCCTCCTCACCTGTCATGAACAGATACAGATCTGAAAATGCCGGGAGCCCCTCAGCAACTCTTTGACTTCTCTTCACCAAAGGAGCCTGCAAGCTGTTTTCACACAAACATTGACTTTAAAGCTGAAACAGGCACAAAAATCTCCCTTCCAGCACACTAACACCAAGACGACAAGACTGTGCAAGCTCCAAACTGCAGGGCTCCTTTCCTCTAAGGTTAAAATAGCCATTGCTAAACCCCAAAGGTCCGCAGGGTGGGGAGTTTCACCAGGACACATTAAGGGAGACACAGCCCTTCAACAGTTCAACTGCTCAGAATGAAATTGCAGTTTTCAGGCTCAGACAAGGCCGCTAACTTCATGCAGGATGTTCTGCCTCCTTCAAAACAACCCACCCTACCTCAAGGTCACTGGTGAAACTACTGAGTTTTATTTCAAGTTTACATGAGCCAACAGCAGGGAAAAGCGAAGCCAAATGAGTAATCTTTTCATAGAGCACAGCCAAAAGCATGTCTGCCTTAGTATTAATTCACCACACTCCATCCACTTTAAACACACATTCATCAGGTTTTATGTCGCTGAAAAACAGGGAGAAAGGCTACGGGGAAACACCAAACCAAGCATTTAGATATCTGGCCATAGGCTTAAATATGGACAATCTACATCCCTTGGGAACAGCAAACAGAAAGCAATGCAAGACTCCAGTACTTACACACTGAAGTGCTCTTACAAGGTGTAATTTCAATGGACAGGCAAAACACTATCATAATTTTTCTATATTCATCAAAATGTGGAATTAGACATCAGACTGGCAGTACTGGGTATGGGGTCAGCTTTCACAAGGTTATATTTCACAGGGGTTTTTAAACCCTCTATTTTTAAGGTTAAACAACCCCCTCCACAAAATTAGAATAGCAGTTTACCTTCAGAATTTGATCATCGCTGGGTTCCTTGCAACTTTGTTTAAAAAGCCCAATGCTTACTTTATGAAGCACCAAAACAGCAATAAATCTGATAGCTGCAGGTATAGAAACACATGCCATATCTCTGCTTATGGACCTATTAATGTTCCCATTAAAACCAGCCCCTGGGTTTGAGCTTGTAATATGACTGTAAAACTCTGCCCCAGGCCAAAACTTTGTAAAACACAGCTGCTGTTAAACAACTATTTTACAAGACCTGCCTGGTTGTTTTACGATATAAAGCAAGCTCAGATAACAACACCACGGTGCTTATTTGAGCTGCTCTAAATTCAAACCAGACTAGTGTGTAATGCTGCCATTACACATCTCAGTTTAAATGGGCAGCTTTAGTCCTCTTGGTATTAAACAGACAAGCAGTGTGTGCTACCATGGGCCAGAAACAAGCTACAGTCAGCTAAAAGAAGGCAGATTGGGATTAGACATAAATCAGAAATTCTGGACAGGACAACATGGTCTCATGGAAGGAGTCCCTGCCCATGGCAGGGAAGTTGGAGGCAGATGATCTTCAAGGTCTCTCCCAACCCAAACCATTCCATGATTCTACAACTTAATTCCACTGCATTTTACTGGATATTGTGGTATAAAAGGCTAATGGTCTACAGTCAAGCATGGTCAAACACCTTTGTACGCAAGGCTCTGTGCCAGCATCCCTTTGAGCTTCCAAGAGGAAAGACTATTGTTCTCCCAGTGCTTGCACTTCAGAGAAATCACACGGATTTCTCAGTAATGTCAAGGATTATTCCAAGTTTGGGGGAGGAGCGAAGCAAAGCAGCCCTGGCCTGGTGATACTGAGTGAGTTTGCTGAGATGCTTCAGTTGTTACCAGACTACAACACAAGACATATTATTGTTCAGATGGATTTTCTGTACTGTGGTGGGAGATTTAGGCAAGTTGAATCTTTCTAGAAGTCATTCCCTCTCACTGTGACTCCTTCTGATACATTCCCACATTTGCTGAAGTCAGTGTTATGACTTCCAGTAGCACAATCAAAGTTCGAAGTCACGTTTCACTACCAGCTTCGAGTACTCAGAAATTAAATCATTTCCACTAACGAGACAGTCAAAAGTCATTACTAATATTTAAATCAATTAACTGCAAATTGGTTAATAAAGTGATAGTAGAGTCATCTCATAAGGGAAATGGTTTCAATGCAAATAATGTCTTCAACACCAGCAGTTTGATAATACAATAAAAAATAATTTAAATAATAAACAACACTTTCTCTTATTAGTGTTGGCTGATGGCCAACAACGCAGCACTAACAAGTTCATGTTACAAGGAATCAAGCTGTAATTATTCACACTGTGACTTCATGTTGTCCTTTGTAGATACCACGAAGTCGTCTTATTGCTTAACCTCCCCATTCTGATCCCCATCTCAGGCTTGAAGGCATTGACATCTACGAGCTAAAGCCCCTTCCAGGTGGCATTTCTGCAAAATAACTTGGTCCATTTCAATTCAAATCTATACAAATCCGCAAGAATCTATAAAATCTATTAGAAAAGTTAAGCATCTATAAAAGTACAATAAAAATTCAGAGTTCCTTTCTTTCTCTGGTCCTGGTGTAATAATCCTTCGGCAAGACTTAAAATATTTTCAAATATTACAATTATTAAAATCAACAAAAGTCTTTAGATTGCTTGCACCTTTGACAAATTGTCGCACGCGGACACGAAGGAACACACAGACGCCAGTCAGGTGAAAGAGAGAAATGAGCAAGCTCCGACCCCAAAGGGGGCCGCTTCTTTATTTTATACACTTTTAGAAAACCTCATGGATTGGAGGGAGATGTTACCACCCCTCAACCACATAGGTCAAAGGAGAAATCCATCAAACTTCTCCGCCTTAGGAGAAAGAACGAAAACATCTCAGGCTGGTTACAATAACATGGCTTATGTTTACAGAAAGTGCGTGAGAATTCTAACTACAGAATTAAAAACATTGAAGAACTGTGAAAAGCAAGGCAACAACAAATAATGCTGCTTTACTGGACAGACTGACTGGAAAGCAGCTTTCCAGAGGACCTGGAGGTCATGGTGGACAACAAGCCAACCATGAGCCAGCAACGTGTCCTTGCAACCACCAAGGCTCCTGGGCTTTGTTACCATCCTGACAAGAGAGACATGGACATTATGGAGACAGACAGTCCAGTGAAGGACCACAAAAACAGTTCAGGAAGTTGAGTGCCTGTCACACAAGGAAGGGCTCGGAGAGCTGGGATGGTTTGGCCTGGAGAAGAAAAGCTCACTGGGATCTTCCCAATGTGTATAAATACCAGTAAATATGGATGCAGAGTGTTCCCAGTGATGCCCAGTGAGGACATGAAGGGCCAAACAGGAATTCCCATTTTAAAAATTAAGAGAAAGTTTTTGCACTACACAGGTGGCTGAACACTGCAACAGGTTGCCCAGAGGCTGTGGAATCTCCACCTGTGGATATTCAAACCACGACTGGACACAGTCCTGAGCAATCTGCTGCAGCTGACCCTGCTCCGAGCAGAGTCATTGCACAAACCTCCACAGGAGCCTTCAAACCTCTGAAATTTTTTTATTTGGGAATAAAAACTAAATTATGAATTTATTTCACACTCTAAATTCATAAATTATCCATAATACATCTCACATCAGAGAGTAAACATGTCGTGCATTTCAAGCTCAATCCATTTTCACAGCTTGTATTAAATCCTGAAGTAACTCACCTTGCAAATATTAACTTGACTATCTCAACCTCACAGACAGGAAAGGTGTTAAGTACAATTTTAACTACGATCCCCATGAAAAAGCTTGTATTTTTGGGGCCTGTGTTGAGAGTCAGCACATTGCTGACTTTTGGTATTCCATTGCCTGATACAAACACATCCATGCCACAGGAAAGAAGCAGCAAACGTGCCAGGTGTGCAACAAGTTCTCTGAGCATTTCCTTGGTGTCAACATCTTGTTACACATTTAAGGATGAAACTTGAAGAAAACCATTAGGTTTGTGATTTCAAATTAGGGACGAATGTAGAAAGAAAGGAGAAGGGCTATTTTTTCCTTTTACCATCACTTTAGCCTTCAAAGACATTCAGCAATTTCAGCTATTTCCATAAGTCATGTTGGAATGTCCCTGTTTGTTCCCTGCTGAGTTTATTTTTCTTGTACTTTTTCTTTCAGCTAATGCTGATGTTCAAAAGCAGAAGAAAAAAGCAGCAATCCTTTGTTCCACTCTACCCTGCCTTTCAGCTATGTTCACCGGTTTTGGTAATTATTTGCTCTGACTACATCCAGGAACACATTTATTTATTTATTTATCTTGCTGCCTCTTTTTAATCCCCTTCTGGCCACTGCTTTCTCCCCACTCCTCCAGATACATGCATTTTTAAGTGTAATATTTGTAGCCAAAAGCATTTATCGAGGCTCTCAGGTCAAAGTATAAAGCCAGACACACTAAAACAATTTTAAAATCAAGTTCTTAGTACCTACTTTAGCCTAAATCATCTCACCAAGTACTTTACCATATCAGTATGAAATGGAAAAACAGTACTGGCAATTCCATTTTTTTCCCCTCAGGGAATATTGCCTGAATAGTTACTAAATCTATGTCTCAATACAGTTCAAAGATAATACAGACCAAAGTCAAAACAATTTTAGCAATACAAATTGCCAGTATGGGAACATTTATTTCAATTATAACAATGTTTTAGTAGATTAAATGTTCAAGGGACCATGAAGGAGGAATTCAGAGACAGCGTGAACTACAAGACCCACACAAAGCGAAGCAATATGACAATCCTGGGCCTGTAAATGTAAGACAAGTGTAACTCACTAAAAATCAATAATTAATAAAAATATAAATAAATAAATGTATCACCTAAGTTAAATGAAACAAGCGCATATTCCCTGTACAGCTGCTACGGACAAAGGCTGCTTAAGAACTTGGAGTGGATTTTGCTGAGTGCCAGAGAAGCAGTAGCTGTTACTGGGGTAGCTGCACCTTGGGATGAAGGGGCTGAGAAAGTTCTAGAGGACTGACCAATGGTTAAACTATTGTCCTGTCAAGCAGAAATTTTTCAAATGTCCCAAGATAAAACACCACCCATCCTTCTCACTAAAAATCCCACAGGATTAAATCCTAATGTACCCTTAAACACTCAGTTTAACCCAATTTTATTGTAACATTACATAATCTGCACTACCAGCAATTCCCTTTGGAGTTGGCACAGTTTTCTATTTTTAATATTAAAAAATTAAATAGTGAGGAAACATCAGTTGTGTTGGGAATACAAGAAAATCAATGTCTGTACAAGCTTTAATTAGAACACAGTATCCAGTTAGATACTTGCCTAATTTCTCAACAGCACTCTTAACTTTCACTGTGATCCCTTGGCACCACTGAAATTCAAATAAACACCAATCTCCCCTTGCATTTTCTGCTGCTTGCTTCTACCAAGCTCTAGAGAATTAAAGGGGTGCAGTTTTATTTCAAAAGGCACCACAGAAATGAGCAAGTAACAACTGTGCAATTTAAAAATAAAGATTAAAATAATTTCTATGTATTTTGAAGCTGTACTACTTGTTGGCAGCAGCCCTTCCTATGAACATTGAAGTAAGACACTGAAGTAAGATGTATAAATTCAAATAATCTTTTCTAACACTCCTGACTGAAATACTGCTCCAATGAGGGCCCATATAGCCCAAGCTCTTCTTCTAAACAGCTTTAGAAGCAAATATAAGCAGGAAGAGTTTACTGTCTTTCTAGAATATTAAAAACTAATGAGAATGGGTGATGATGCAAGTGTGCTTCTCCAAAATGAAAAACTACAAGTGCCTGAAACTAGAGGCAGCTGAGGAGAGCAGTGAGCTATCCTGGCTATCCACGACCAAGGCTTAACACATTCAGCTTTGGTCACAGTTTGATTTTACCCTGGCTCTCCTAGTTTTGTATTACTGAATGACACCATCCCAGTCTATAATTCAATATGTTCCAACTATCTTTTAATTTTTAACCCTCCTTAATAATTTTAACCATCAGATAAAAGGCACTTTAGTGCTCAAGAGGGACAGCATGACAACAACCTCACTGTTGCGTTGCATGACAATGGCCTATTACAAAATTCAATGACCTGTAAGACGTTTTCCTTAGGCCTATTCTGGCTCAGGTAACTACAGCCTCTGGTATAGAGGTAAAAATGAAGTGATTCTTTACTCTGTACTCTGGCTAAATCAAGCTAGAAGCAGATAAACAAACGCTGTATGGGCCATTTCAAGATTTTTATTAAAAATAGTAACAAAATCAAAAAAAACCATAATGAAGCCTTAAAAAAGCAATTTAAAACACTTCATCCACTTCAAACAGATCATCAGGGCCCTCTTCAGACTTCTGGAGTCAGCACCAATGATTCCATATTGCTTTCTATCAGAACAGGATTTATGGGTTCCCCTACCAGTCCTTTCATCCCAGGTGGATGCTCCTGACGTGCTGTGTAGGGCTGAACCCAACCTCAGGACTCACCAGCTCACTGCAGCTGGAATTCTCCCTTGGACACAGTCCCTCGTCCCCACACTCTCCCCACCAAAATAGGGATTTCTGTACTGTGCACAAAATAGGGACTTCTGTACTGCACATCTAACGGGAAGGGCATTCACTGGTTTTGCTCTTTTTAATGCCAATGAAGTTGTGAGGTTTCTTGTGGGGTTTTCCGTGAATGCGTCATTAAGTCTCTGAATAGAACTATCAACACTGAAAAGCTCTAAATTGGCATCATCCAAGAAAACACCCTTGGCCTCCACCCAAAGCATTTTTCAGTCTTTTACCTTCAATCTACTAACACAGGGCTACTGAACCTTCCTTGAGTTTAGATTAATTAAAGCATGTTTAATATACTACATGTCCTGAAGTTCGACATTTACAATGCACTGAGAAATAAGGAATTCACAGTTTTAAGGGAAAGCTCTCAAATAACTTGATTACAATATTAAGTGGGTTCACTGAGTGTTTTGGGGGTTTCCTCAACATTCAGTAAACAGAGACAGGAGTCAGACAACAGCTTACCAAAGAACTGATGTTAGAAAAACTATTTTTTTTTCCTAGAACAATCTGCAACATGTATGTCGCATCAGCTAAAAATTTTGTTTTGCATGAGACACAAACAATCTGAAATGTTAAAACTTCTGAGCTGAATAAGGTAATAAACAGTTGCAATCAGACCACTCTACTTGCAACTGAGTCACTACTTCCTTAAGTTTTTAAACTAGGGGAAGAAAGCCATTCCAACTTGTATTAACCAGTCAAAACACATTTATTTTAGGGCTTCCTTCAAGAAAGTTCTCTGGAAGTGAAATTTAATGCTTAAAAGGATAAAATATTGATCTGTGGTAGAAAAATTAACTGGAATCTGGAAGATGTGGATTCAATCTCTACAGCAAGTTTCAGTACAATTAAGCTTCATCAGCTTTGCCACTTCCAATTGTGGAAGGAATCATGCAGGAATACCACAAGAATAATCAATCACGGTATACGTTGCACTATTTTCATCTCCTCTCCAACCTCCCCTGACAGAAGACATCCTGGGTCAAAACCTCACCATGCTTTGCAACACACGAGCCATAATTACAACACAGTCTGTGCCAAAACCAGTGTCAGCCTCCTCCATTAAAGCAACTGCTTGGGTTGTTCCATCTAGTCCATCTCATCCCACCTGAAACCCAGATATATTTATTCGTTACTGGCAGTCATCTAACTTCAAACAACAGGAAATGGGGTCAAAAACATCAGAAATACCCAGTTCAACTGCTACAGCTTTCAAAAACAGGAGTAAAATCGAGTCTTGGTAGGTTCTGTGACAGCCCATCCGTGGTGAATTAGCACAGACACGAGCACAGACCTACCAGTATTCAGGTCCCAAACCACCCGAGTGTGCAGCACGTACCCTCATCATGGGAGGGTATCAAAGGAGACAGGGGGTGACTGGTTTAACATCTTCACGGATGAGAAATTCAAGCAAACCTGAAGACATCAAGTCAGCAGATTTCACTACCCCCACAAAAATTTACTGCACCTTTTTAGAATATATTTGATCGTGGACAGGCATTAAGAAGCTCATAAAGATGCAACTTACTTCGTAGTGCATTTTTCTTCTATTCAATTATTTCCCTGGAAACAATAAATCAATTCCCACCATCACGGTGATGAAATATGCAATTTGTGTGTGACAATCTCACCATTTGCAGAAACAGCAGGTGGTAATAAATTAAGTTGGTGTTACACAAACAAGACACCTCCGTAAGCCAACACAGAGCTATCAATCCATCTTCCTTCAAGTCTCTAGTAGAACATACAGGAATATTAATTGGAGGTGGGGGGAGATGCACTTACACACGTGCAGTTTTTAAATGCTGAATGGACTTGGCCTGTGAACACAATCCAAAAGGATCGAGCAATTAAAACACCTTTGCACATGAGCTTCAGGAAGCAGAGTTTTTATATATTTGCAATCTGTGCTCTTAATATGCTTGGATTTATTTTAAAATAAATACTTCATAGTAGCTAGAGAGAAAAAAGAAGAACAATCCCTTTCAGCAAGGACTATGTGTACTTTAATATGTATGAAAATATTTCTGCACAAAGCCTGGATGTTGTTGTGGCAATACACCCTCCGCACTACAAACATGCAGCAAAGTATTTCACAGGTCAGAGGGACCTAGAACCACTCAAATCCCTATACAGACTGAACAGTAGCTAGCACTAGGAAAAACTGTACAAACAGATAAAACTATTAAGTATTCCAACAAAAGAATACAGTATTTCATCACATTATTAATTTTAGCCTGAAAATGGGTCTTTGAGATCTTTGTGACTTGGAAGAGGTTCTGTCAGTGCTTAGTAAAGGCAAGGGATGGGTGTTGAGTATCTTCAGCATCACACAATCCCTTGCTAGCAGACAATTATGGATTAAGTTTTTTCTACTTCAGTCCCAAGGTGCAATAGAAAAGTCAGTGGAATTTCCAGAACATCTTGTGCACTGTCCAAAAGTCCAGAGAAGCACAACTAAAATAATGAAGGAGCAGAGTAGGAGCCCTGTGAAAGGAACCTAAAAAAGGCAGGACTCCAGACGAGAGCTTGATCAGTATTTACAAAATCCATGAGGATGGATAAACTCATATTAAAAGATTCTCTAAAAGTCTCTAATGCAGTGGATGCTGAAGAAACATAAGGACAGACTGCATACTTGCTCACACAGTCTCCTGAGAGAGTCACAAGTAGGAGATGCTGTCCAAGAGACTGGATCACTGACGGGATAAATTTTTTTACATTAAGAACATAAATAAAAGCTTAACTTTTCGCTTCTGTTGTTGATACAGAATCCTGGAATGGTTTGGGTTGGAAGGGACCTTCAAGATTATCCAGTTCCATCCCCCTGCCATGGAACCTTCTACTAGACCAGGCTGCCCCAAGCCCCATCCGGCCTGGCCTCGAACACTTTCAGGGATGGGACATCCATAACCTCTGTGGGCAAACCTGTTGCCAGTCCCTCTCTAATCTCACAGTAAAGAATTTCTTCCTAATATCTAATCTAACCTCCTGTCCTTCATCCTAAGGTGATCCCTGCCCCTTGTTCTGTCAGTCCAGGCTCTTGTCCCAAGTCCCTCTCCAGCTCTCTTGGAGCCCCTTTAGGCATTGGAAGGGGCTCCAAGGTCTCCCTGGGACCTTTTCTTCTCCAGGCTGGACATCCCCAACTCTCCCAGCCTGTCTCCATAGCCAGGGTGCTCCAGCCCCATGATCAACTTAGTGGCCTCCCATGGACTTGTTCCAAAGGTCAAATATAACCCTTAGGGCTTCCAAAAAGTTCAGATGAAAATACAGAGGCACAGCTTTGGCAGTTTTCTCACAGACTGTATTCATCAAGCCAGTGGAAGATGATGATTTCCAGGCTTGGAAAAGCCTGACATCGAGTCAAAAAACTAAAAGAAGTCAAGTAATATTTTTATTACAGAACAAATCAGAAAAATAAACAACCCTATTTAAAAAAGCCATCTATGAACACATCCATAAAGCCTACACTGTATATACTGATCCTTAAAAGAGTTCATATAAGTCTATTTTAAAAACCCTAAGAAAATCAAAGATGTCCCATCACTCATGCAGTATTTTCCAAGTTTTTTTAAAAATATAAAATATTTTCTTGCACACAGTTTAAGTTCTCATGTATAGTTTGATGTCCAAATACCAATAAAGGAATTTGTCTGGTTTCTCAGACATGCCTCAGTAAGAAGCTACAAAATTGATAAATTATTATTTCTGAAGAGTGTATTTGTACAGAGGTTTGAGTTAATTTTTTAAAGGCAAGTAAGTTGTCACCACAGGCTGCTTCACCAACTTAATCATTTGTCCTTGCTGCTGCCAAAGCTGCAGAACTTGCTACCCTTTTCCTTCCTGCCAAGGGTTTTGTCATCCACTCTTCCCAACCATGGAGCCCTTGCTTCCCTCTCAGTCCTCCTGCTGCTGCTTAAATGATTTTTGAGTTGCTTTTACACATTAAGACAGAATAAATCAGTCCAGGCTTCTTTTTTTCTGGTTTTGGTGAGGGTTTAGTTTTCCTTGGGGTTCACAGTCCAAAACTGATGTATCTGATCCTCAAACACTAAACTATTAAATAACATTTACTGATTTTCAATACCTGCTCAAGAGGGAGGTGAAGGTGAGAGACAAAGAGGGGGCAGAGCACAGGTATGAGAGGAAGAGAAACTATTCCATTGGAATGATTAAAGAAGGCAAAAATATTTGGTTAAAATACCAGTATTAAAAATTTGAGGGTCATTTTCAACTTCCACCTTCTTTTTTTCCTCTTTATTTAAAGCCATTTATCAACTATTAGCTGGTACCCAGACAAGTTTGACCAACTAAATGGACAGACATGAATAAAAAGACCACGAATCTTTAGCACAGGCAGAAGTTGATGGAATGCTCCAGGAACAGGACAGGCAGGTAAGGCTTGTTTGCATCTGATAGGAAGGTAATGAACACCTGTAATTTGCACCAAAATCAACGGAACAGCCGATCATTGACTATCACAGCACCACCTACAGGGCTTCAGCCAGGCACCGGAATTTAAAGAGGTTATGGTACCTTTTAACAGGTAATGTGGTGTTTCTTTTTGGCCAGAGACCATTTGAACACACAATAGAACAAGTAACTACAATGTAGTGTAAAGGAAAAGGTTAATTTGAGCTACGCCAGCCAACGGCAGCATAAGCACAACCAACCACTAATTATTTCCCATTATTTTGCAAATGTCAAAGTATGGTCTTTAAAGATGCTCAGCATTTGTCAGAAACATGATTTCATTACATTTTAATCAGCTGCAGAATATTTCACTGAGCAAGAGAGTTTCATGGCTGGCAGGAATTTACGAGAAAAGCTCACTTAAAACGCAGTTATGTTCTTCTGTCAAAGACAACACCACTCAGAGGAGAATCTGAGACATTAAGAGTTAATACGATTTGCTCCGAAGAAATGAGCTGCAAATGATTTTCACACTCCAGAAGGAAATTAGTTTTCCCACTTCAAGAGGTGAACAGAAGAATACTTTGCTAATACAAAGAAGGGTACAGAGCAGCATACTTGATGAGACTTCATGGTTTCCTCTACCCCTTTCGGCAAAATAAATAATCTTTTTTTAAAAAATTAAATAAAGATCAAGCCCCTAAACAAACACCCTCAAGCCACTATATTCCACTTGCTGCAATGCTACGCATCTAAAAAGTTTTAAGAAAGGGCAAATTCTGATTCATTAATGGGCAACACTAATTCCTCATTTAAGATGTCAGTTAATAGAGACTGAAAACATCCCTGTTCCACCCTTCTTTGTGGAAAATGTATTTTTCACAGCAAGAACTTGAGCTGCACAGACTGTGACACTTAGAGCAGAAGTGAGATAGGCACAGAAAGGGTGATGCCATAAGAAAAAAAACCCTCCAGGAACAGATCCTGGCAGTTTCTCCACTGCAGAAGCGACAGCACAGCCCACCCCCATTTCCCCACTCATTTTAACCATCCTCTACCATGCTCAAGGTCAGAAAGCTCCACTTCTTTCAAGAATTCTTCATTAGATTTGAGATTTCTGTGGCCAACTCGAACTGTCAAAGACTTTTCTCAACACCAATCCATGCTCAATTTTTTTTTTTTTTTTTAAACTAGACAACACAAGATTCTTCGTTGTTTTAATTAATCAAAAGAAACTCACAGCATAAAGGTTTTGGAGACTTAGACAACTAATACCAAAACTAAATGCAATCCTA
Organism: Oriolus oriolus; assembly: GCA_013400235.1. Lineage (NCBI taxonomy): Eukaryota > Metazoa > Chordata > Aves > Passeriformes > Corvidae > Oriolus > Oriolus oriolus. The sequence continues at coordinate 382,104 of VXBT01004032.1, forward strand.
GTTCAGTTTCTATTTACTTCACTTTTATGATACACAAAGTAATTTATTAAAAACATCTCTTATCCATCTTCCCTTGTGTATTGCAATTCACTCATGGTAACAGCATCTAAAAGGACAGGACCTGAAAAAATGTAAACTGTTTCACTGGTGTGTCTGCCTTCATTGTTAAGTTTTGTCACCTGCAAAATCTGATATTCAAAGAAACAACGTAAAATCATAGTTGCTTTTACAAACTGCACAAATGTCCAGAAAAAAAATGCTAAATACTTTTTTCATCATTTTCCAAATGTAAGACATAAACTTAAAACTGGATTTGTTCTTTCAGAGTCTAATTTTAAAAAGACAATATATTGCTGTACAGCATATATTCAACTTAGAGATTGATCTTGATGTTTTAAAAGGCACTTAGCAAAGGTGTACACCAATATAGGGTATTTACAAAGAAATTATTTTGGGTGGAATTTGTCAATTCTTATAGGACATCTTGCAAGAGAAGCTTAAATTCCTTGTTTGTTTGTTTCAATGCAACAAAATTAAGATTAAAGAGATAACAAATTATGCTAGGACTACGCCTATGAACATGTTGTTTTGACAGAAAGCTCTGAACTTATAAATCAAGTTATTATAACATTTATATAATCTTCTCTTACATGCTTAACAAAACAGTTCACAGTCATAAAACAAACAGCACCCTCTGTGGCCTGAAAGGAAAGAGAAAAAAAACCCACAAAGAAGTAATAATTAAAGCAAAAAATAATAGTCCATCTAAAAATTCAGTACCAAATTACACTGTACCACCAATGTCAAAGAAAACACAGGCCATAATTAACAAATCAACAACCTAAAGTGTTCAAGATCCACCTTTCTTCTTCAGTAGGGCCTTAATTCTGCAAAGCAATGCCCATCCTTATGGACTTCCAGGAGGCTGGAACACACAAGTGTGTTAATGGATGGGTGGTGAGTGCTGGAATACCTGAGTGCATGTGGATGAGGAAGGAGGAAGCATTCAGCACCTGAAAGGACCCGGCCCTACAAAATCTGCTCAGTCACTCACAAAGGACACATTTTATGAGCAACTCTATTGCAGTGCAGGAGGTTGTCCTTGCGAGAACAGAAGGGCACAGCTCACGTCCTGCCTACTGCCTGATCTGAGAAATACTTTTCCTAGCTGAAAAAGGAAGTCAACCAGCACATTTTTATTTCTATTTAAAACAAAACTGGAGCAACATTAATAATGTGAGTGGAGACTGGATATACAGAGCAAGGAAAGTCCTAGTAAGAGAAAGAAAAATATTCAAGAATTTTATGGTAATAACCTACAAAAAGTTATAGATTAACTACTGCTTTGCATGATTATTCTAGAGCTGAAGCATCACATGTACCACAGATGGAAACAAAACAGAAATTCATGCTAATTCCCACATTAGGGAAAGAGAATGGCTCCCACTTCTCAGTCACGTAGCATTATTCCAAAAAATTGCAACCTCTTGTTTATGTTCCTACCACTGAACAGGAAAATACTGACGAGATTGAGGCATCAGTGACTGATTCATAAAATAAAATTATTATTCTTGGCAGACACGAAAAACCATTTCAAGTTGAGGTTTGGTGCTCTCCCTCTTGTTTTTATGTCTCCAAATACTGTGCTCATAACTACACTTTCCTGAATTTCCCAACACCATGCTAAGGAAAGACAGAAGATTTGTGACTGTAAGTTTCAAAGCTGCCTTCATTTCTCATTCTCCTGAAGATGCACAAGACATTGCAGCCACACAAATAACCAGAGACACCTGAACGTGTGTCTTCACACACATTACTTCAGCCAGTAATTTTGACCTCTGTGTACTCATAAATACAGACCCAAGTATGAGCCCATCTTACAGCCAGTTTCAAATACGAGAAATTTTACCCCATTTTGATGATTTTTTCTTGTTCCAGAGGTATTTACACCCAAACCCTCCCGCCTTGATTTATTTTACATTGGCTTGACTGTGATTTTTAACATTAAAAAACCAAACTGGAGATAAATCTGGACTGAACAGAAGTGACTGCTTGCCATTGCTTTTCTATACTGGATAAACATTAAGTGTGTTTTAACTTGCCCAGCTTTTCCTACAGGATGAAACAAGAATTGTGAACATGACCTTGCTGTGTACCCAGGAGCATCCAGGGTGTGCTTGTTCCTGACTGCAGATAATTCTCATTTCCAGCTCGTTCCTACTCCCATCTTCAACAGCCACTGCTCCCTCCCAGAACAGACCAGACACAGAAAAAGCACAACTGTTTTCCCTTCAAATTTTAAGGAGGAGCAATTTCAGAGATTCAAGACAAATTTCAGCATGAGCAATAAAGACTTGGATAATTCTGAGTAGAAGAGGACATGAAGGAGGGTTTATCACAGAAATTATTTGGCAGCCACACGTGTTCCTACTGCAACACCTTGGTTTTCATCAGTGTGGGACACTGTACTTAAACTGCACAAATGCATCACAGCCAGAGCTGGGAAGAGAAGTGAGATGTGGTAGGTAAGAGCATTATTCCAAATGCATTTTATTTCACCTCCAGACTGACAAAAGATATTTAAATTATACTTAGATATGCAAATCTGGTACTTCAAATATTAAGTCCAACACTACTGGTCAATGCAGGTACACAGCTTGTTCCAGGAAAACTAAATTAGTGTACCCAAACCCAGCAAAATGTTTGTTCAGTATCACATAAAACCAGAACCTATACAACCATCAAAATTACTCTGGAAAGAAGAGAAGTAATGGATATTTTCCTACCAAAGCACTGATGATGCCTTGCATCCATATATTCAGTTTATATATACTATGTCTATAAAACAGTATCTATAGTATGTAATATACTTCATATTTTATATTATATACTCTAGGAAATACTATGTGTATCTATTTTAAAAATATAAAAGTAAAAGCAAAAGATTGAAGGGGCAAATCTTTCACTTCAAGGACTGAACTGGAACAAGAAATTCTCTACTGTGAGGGTGGTGAGGCCCTGGCACAGACTGCCCAGAGAAGCTGTGGCTGCCCCATCCCTGGAAGTGTTCAAAGACAGGTTGGACGGGGCTTGGAACAACCTGGGATAGTGGAAGATGTCCCTGCCCACGGCTGAGGGGGTTGGAATGAAACGATCTTCGAGATTCCTTCCAACCCAAACCATTCTGGGATTCTATGCCATTCTCCCAACTCTGTGTAAGAAAACCCCAGGCATGAAGTCCTCACTATTATAACCAGAACAAAATTCCCTTAATTTTAGGTTCAAAAACGCATGCAGAAAAGCCCACCTTCTGCTAAACCTAGTTAGTTGATAGAACATTAACTTATTGACCTGACAGGCACCACCACTACGTGCTCATCCTACCCCCGTGCCAGAGGACACTGCCTGGAACTGCTCGGGATGCAAATCCTAATTTCTTTGCTGCTCGTGGGATAAACATGGCACAGGAATTAGCCCTGTACTGGGAACAGATACACAGCTCCCTGTCACCTGAGCATTGCCTTTTCCCCTCCCCTCCAGGGAAGGGGCCTGGATGGATATCTGCAACACACACATGTTCCTATTTGACAGGTACAGCTATATACAACCATAAATCTGGTTTCAATTCTGCCAGCATGAGTCAAGACTGCTGCAATCAAACACCTGTATGGACAAAAAGCTGCTGTTCAAGTCCCTGGCAATGCAATTTGTTGCATAGGAATCACTTGTTAGGATCAAATTGAAAAGGTTGCTCTAGTCTAAAGTATCTTTGTTGCAGTTCTTCAGATTATCTTGACCAACCATTGTGACACAGACGAGACAAAACCTTCTTTGAGCTGAACACACTGAGATTTCAGGAACATGATTCCTGCTATCTCCCCATATCAGCAAGAATAGATCACCGCTGAGTTGCAAACATTTACTAGAAAACCTGTGAGAAGAGTTTAAATCTTACTGACCCTTATCTTCCAAAATCAGCTAAGAAGCTGCAGGAACACACCCAGTTCCTTCCCACTCTCCTTCCCAGAAATAAAGATTTAACAGGACCGCAGACCATTACTCACCCTGCGATCACTTGTTTTGAAAATGTTCCTTGCTTCAATGACCTTTACGTGGATGTTAAAGGAGAAAACCCAACCAGTATGGGAATCCATGACCAAATACTGACAATTAAGTAATTAATTTAGCTTCATCAAGAGGTATTGTTCAAGTGAGGAAAGTCTGGTTTTACTTTTAGTTCCGCAGCACATCAAACTGAAGTAAAAAGTTCAGCTTTCAGTCTCAAAATGCCACACGTCAGTCCTTACACTCATCCCCTGCTGATGTCTCCCAGTCCAGAACATCACTCAGTTGCTCAGTTGCTGTGAGCAGCTGTCCCAAGTCACGGCAGAACTGAAGGTCACACTCCTGATTTTACTCCTGTACTTATTCAAGATGAGGAGACTTAGGCCATGGAAAAGCTGATTCTCCTTAGATATTTCCTCAGTAAAACAAGAGACAATACCTCATTTGCAGATTCCAATTTAAATAAAAAGACAGCACAAACCCCTAGTGCTTGCTGTTATGGATCTGCAATCTTTGGCAGGAGAAACACTACTTCAGAAAGCAGCGGCTATGCTTGGGAAAAGGATTAAGCAATCTCCCTTCTGGCAAAGTAACAAACCTTGGTTATCAAACAAATAAATGAAAAAAGGGAGTTTCTTTACAGGCTATTTTCAATGAAATGTCTCAGCAGGATTGAATACACACAGAAGTGCTTTTCTTATTATCTATGCTAAGCTACATTATATATCAGAAGAGGAAAACCCTCTTTCCATATGCCAATAAATACAGCATCACCCAGTGCTGGGCAGCCACCAGTTACCTCCATACCTCAGCAACCCCTGTCCTTGACAACCAGTCAGGAAAAACTGGCATTGGCAGTTCTCAACAAGGATTCAACAGGAGATATTGCAGTGATCTCAGGGCTTTAGCATTATGATGAAATCTTCATGAATGATACAACATTTTTGTAACTCCTATAATCAAATACATTTATGATGTCCTGTACTTAAGCTTCTTTTAATGTTACATTTACAAAGATATTTCCTTATGTCTGGCTTTTGTTTGTTGTGCCAGGTTATAGAATGTAGCAGATGGCACAGGTGTGCCTACTGTATTGTTATAGTGCATATTAATCTATAATGTCTCAAGTTTTTAATAATTACATGAAGAAATCCATAACAGGTCATGAATTTAGGAATACTAGTGAGGGGTTTTTTCCCAGGTAATTAATGAAAAGTACGTACTCTTTGCTGGCACATCAAAATTTTTACAAGACATGAATTTGCAACTATTCTATTTCAGCAACACTACAGCACGTGAAGGATTGAGACAAGCTAATGTATTTCTTACAAATGTAACACCAGTCACAAAAGCTAATTTCAGTACCACAGTTCTTCCAATAAAAGCTCTGCTGGAAGAGGTGTTGCCCAATGAACTGCATTTGCTAGAAGCACAAAAACAGGTAAGAGATCATCTTTGGTATCTAAGGATGCTAATTTTGAAATACTACAACTCTTGCCAGGTTAACTGGGCAAGGAAAATTATGCACATGTCTGTAGATGTATTTTACACACAAAAAATAAATATATACACACACAGTGGGACTTGTGATAAGAAGAGTTCAAATATAAACTGAATAAGAAAGCTATTAGGGCTGTAAACTCCTGGTTAACTTTTCTGCTTAATGCATCATTTTCAACAATGAAACATTCACTTGAGTGCCAACTTCCACACTTTGCTCTTAGGCCTTTTTTTCTAATGCTTCTTTAAAAGGATATTTAAAACATTTTGTTTTCCTTACTTAAGTTTTAGGGTTTTTTTCCAGGCAGCTCAGAATTTCATTCCAAGCTGGCTCACTGGCTCATTACCAGGTGCTACAATTGATAAGATCACACATCTCCATTACCCAGGGAACGCCAAATGCTCCCCCAGTCCTTAAAACAATCACTTTCCTTTCTCGTAAAAATATCTCAAGCTCCATCTTCCATTCCAGTCATCTTTGAATATGGAACAAATCACCCCAGTGGGAATGCAGCAGAATCCCAGAGCTGCATAGTTCCTGTATTTTTAAGAATATCGGGCTACCACACGCTGTGCTGCAACACTGAAGGGGAGAATCCCCCTTGCTTTTCCAGATACTTTTCACCTTTAAATATACACAGGCATATCAGGAATATGATACTCCAAGCAATCCAGTCTAGTGGAAGGTGTCCCTGCCCATGGCACGGAAGCTGGAACTAGACAGATAATCTTTAAGGTCCCTTCCAGCCCAAACCGTTCTGTGATTCTATGAATTTTTTTCAACTGCCTTTGAAAATTAGTGGTTTGATGAGATTAACATTGTATTTCTTCTTTCTACAAAAACCTCCAAAAAAACCCAGTGTTTGAAGAGATGCTTTTTATGGTTTGCAAGTCTCACAGCCCAAGAAGCTACAGAGTTAATATCAAGTTTAACAAAAGTTCAGGCAAGTTTAGGATTTAGAAAGAAATGGCTGATGCAGGCCATGCAGCCAGTCAACAACACTCTGTCAAATGACAGACCAGACTTCTCCTAGTTGTAATGCCCTCAGACACCAAGGAAAAAGTACTTAATAGCATTCCCAAACTACACCTATAGATCAACAAGAACTGCAAGAGCAGGCACTTGCCTCCAGTCACTTCAGCTGAAGCTCACTGTGAAGATTGCAGCAGAACACGCATACAAACAGAACAGCTTTTTTCCTTTGATACACAAGAACAATTATATTTCTATGTTACATATACAGTGCCTGTGTCAAAAAAGCAGGATATCTTGCTTTAGAGATTATTTACCTGCCTACAACCTTCACAGTATCAGCAACTTCTCTTACTCAGTTTTCCACCACCGTGTCCCTCTTAGTGATCACCTATCACCTAAAAACCTAAGGGCCTGTTGGACTGAAAGTTATCACTCTGTTTGCAAAACAGCAGAGATTTATGACATGCAGATGAAGAAGAAACAGCTCTGAACTTTACTCTTACGCATCCAACTGTCTTGCTTATATTCAACACATGACCAGCAGGTCCCATCTGAACACACCCCCTGAATCAGCAGGGCTCACCAGAAAATAAACCCACAACATTTAACTTGGAACTGCTTCTCTCTTTAAAAAAAGATTGCAACATTTGCAATACACAGGGCAGAACTCTTTCCCAGTAGATTCGATACATTTCACAACACAGGTTAAATTTTTTAGTATTTATTTTAATCAAGACAAGGTTTTTGACTGAATTTGGCTTAATTATATTAAGCCAGTGTAGACTTTCCATGTTAGTTTGAAGGGCTGAGTTCAAGGACTGTGATCATGCTGCACTAACAATTCGCATGGCACACACTGAACTACAACAACTAATTGTTCATCAATGACTAAACAGAGCTCTTCTCATGGAAGATATTCAAGAAACTTCCTCCTCCTTGTGGTGGATAATTCGCTGACCTATAGCAGAGCTGCCCAACTACCCTTGGCTGTCACGTTTACACTGCTTTCACCCAGTTACTGTGTAAGGTTAAAACGGCAGGAATTCACAGGAAACACAAGAAAAAAGTTGACCAGCAAAAGTATCTAAGCCAAAGTGCAATACATTATGCCATTCATGATCTTAACAAAGTTCAGAGGTGTTAGAGAAAAGTCTTTAATGATCCATGACTACTTTCTGGTCTGCTGTTACAGGCTGAAAGGAAACATTCCTGTATGATCCCAGCACAAAGTGTCAGCACTTAGCTGGGAAAGGAGTAGTGACTGCTCAGGGATCAAGACACCCACTTCAGCATCCCCCGAAGTTGTAACTGAGCTTCAGGATGATTATTCCACAAGACCTGACATTTTAAGTTTCAAGTTACTTAATGGGAGGGAGGAAGCAGCCAAAAATGTCTTATTCCTATCCTTACTAAAGTAATACACACTTACTTAGAAGAAATATGCCAGCAACAAAATACACATTTTCTCTTCATTCACCCACCAGAATACCCTCAAATCTGGAGTGTGCTGATCCAGACTAAATTATTCAATTCAGTAACTCTTCTTAGATTCGATTTACATGTGAAGAGGAGGCAAAAAAAACAACAACACAGATTTACACAAATACTTTCTAAAGCAAGCAAATATCATTCTCTGATGTAGCCCTACAGACAGAGCCGTGGAACTGGCTGCAATTAGGTCATCCCACGCTATCGCTAAGAAGATTTGACAATTTCAGATCTAAGAATGCTAAAAAAAAGTGGAAGCTCTGTATGAACACAGACTCACTGAAATATTTCAAAGCATTTTCAAAGAACAAACATTTGCCGAGATCCCACCTGGTACAATGAAAGCTTAATCTGTCCCGTTCAAAAGAGAACAGAGCACTTAGAAGTTATGGATAATAAAACATACGCATCAAAATAACATTTTACGACATTATAAAATACTTTAAAAGTTTTATCAGTTTTTGCTACAGGCAACCTGAAGCTTTAGCAGAAAAAACCAAAGAGCTGGAATAAAGACATCAGAACTAAATGGTTCTCTCATTAATACATTACCTTTCTCAGGCTGCAGATATCTCACAGCCCTTATCAAAGTAGGCCAGATCCGTCTCATTTCCCTAAGGTTAAGCCGGTGAACAGTACACAGAGTAATCATCGACTAAGGCATGGCCACCATTCAATGACAAATATAGCTCAAGCTATTTCTCATCTGTCCTATTTTTTTGGAAGGCTGTGATGTCGCTTTTTCTAGAAATCATCACAACTGGCAGCTGTGAAGATCCTGGTGACTTTGTCCTCTTATGCAACTCCTGGTGTCCCCCTTCTCGTCCCAACATGAAAAACAAGAGATTACAGGGCTGCCCTCCATATTTTGGGGCAGAGGGGATGGATAAGCAATCTTCCCTGAAGTTATGTTCTGAGAACACAGGTGACCAGAGGAAGAGGTGGGATCATTTTTCATTCATTTTAGTTGCTGGAATGGGTGGAGGGGAATCAATACCTTTTATTGTGGCCCAATGCAGCCATCCCCAGCCCTGCTAGGGGCATCCTCTGGGACTGGAGTAGGGGGGAGAAAACTGATACCTCAATACCAACCAGCCTGAACAGCAGATGTCCAAAACTTGCTTTTGCTTTCAGATTTTTCTTCCCTACTTTTAAAAGTTACTTTCTGGGAAGTACCTTCATCCTGACCCTCGCAATAGTCCAAGGAGATGAATCCCAATTTCATCCAATACTTTTGTTATCCAATTTACGACATGCAGATCTGGCACTGTCGTTACTCCTTCACGGTAAACAAGTTTTACTAAAAGCAAAGCACACTGTGTTTTAGCTTTGTTTCCAGCTATCGTTATTCATTGTTTACTAACTATTATTCCCCAGTGAGCTGACAGGTTCTGCACTTCATGAGACCAGGGTGTAGTGTTCCAAGTTCTCCCATTTCTAAGTCATTTCTACTCTATGTGCTACTATAATACGTCAATGTGTGGCAAGGACAAGTTTAGCCTGAACATTTCTGCAAGGTGCAGAAAGCAGGCAAGACAGACAGTGTTAAGTGCTTCTCCATGTGTCCTCCTAATCACGAGACAATAAAAACTGTAAATAAATTTAATGTTGCTTTTTTCAAGACAACTAACGATCAGCTATGCCTATCAAATCCTTAGTTCAGATACGTTTGCCCTGAACTTCTGAAGTAATTGGCTGTCCATGATCCAAGATTACGGTGACGCAATACTTCACTGCCAGTTTCTCTTCCAAAAAAGAAAGTACATTGAAATGAAAGCAAGCACGAGGAAAGTTATGCTTACAACCAGCAACACTCAACCTTTTACAGTTGTTTGCCATCTAAGGAAGATTTGATTCTTTGGCTACTAACAGAATTTCGACCTTAATCCCCATACACTCACACCCACAACTCCAATATACAAATACCGTTCAGATGATGATATGGTAAATATTAATGTCTTGGAGTGCAAATTAAGATTATCACGTGAATGACTTTCCCATGTCCATCTAACTATTGTTAAGCCTCAATTTCAAGTCCAACCCTCTTATTGTAATAAATTCATGCTCTGTGGCTACTTATTGTCTCGGTTTAGGGGTGGATAATAGGGGTGGCAAATTCGGAGACATCAAGTAAAAAGATGTGAGTCTTCTGCTGCAAACGCTCCCTATGATCAGGATCAGACACTCAAAAACTACTTCTTCTAAAAGGTGAGTGAAAGCAGAGTCATCTTCGCAGTGGCTTTAAATATACAAAGATCACAAACAAAGCCGTCAGATCCTCACATCAGTGCAAGTACAAACCAAACAGCTCAAGCGCTCTTTTCATTTCAAATCATTCTTAAAGGCAGAGGGAGGAAAAAAAAAAATCCCGAAGCATCCCAGCTGTCAGGTGAAGCAGCTCCTGCGGAGGGGCAGCTCCGCACTGCAAGCGCATGACCAGAATATTTTATTTTCTAGCTTGGCTTTGATAGGAAAAAACCCATAGAACCACAGGTGGTAAAACGTTAAATTAAGAGAGAGAGGGAAATACATTCATACACACACACACACACACATATATATAAATAAAAGGTCGGCGTACCTTTAGCCCAGCACATGGGGAATGGGCTGCAGCCGCTTTTCTCCATGCAGCCCGCACCTGCCCGCCTCGGGGGCTGCTGCCCGGCCACCTCCAGCAGCCACATACACAGAGCGCGCTCGACGCCGGCCAGCTCCGGCACACAATGTCCCGATTCAGCGCTCCGGGCTCCTGCGGGGGGAGGCTGGAGCCGCCTGGACGTGCCGGATCCCGAGGAGAGGAGGCAGCCCCGGCCCTCCCCGGGGCGGTGCGGCTTCACCTGGCTGCGGGGGGAGCGCGGTCCCCCGGTCCGCTCGGGGCTCCAGCGCGCTCCGCAGCGGGGAAGCCGCGCCGCTGCCTCATCTCCCCCCGCCCCGGAGCATCATCCACCTCGTCCTCGTCCTCCTCGGGAGCGGTGCCGAGGCGGAGTGAGCCCTGCGGAGGAGGGCGGGCAGGGGCGGGAGGCGATTACCCGGCTCCCATTAATATGCTAATCCCCGTCTGCTGCCCGCGCCCGGCAGCCTCCGGTTCACCCTCTGCGCAAAGACGCAGCGCTGGAAATGCCGCCCGGCCCGGCTGCGGAGCAGCCTCTCTTCGCAGCCGCTGATGTTCCTGTTCCCGGCTGCCCCGCACCGCCCCTTCCCCTCCCGCACCCGCGTTCTGCCATCACTTTTACACATTTGCTGTGTCCGCTAACTGACACAAGCGCCAGGCATCCTAAAACCGCAAAACTTCCCTATAAGCGCACGGGAACTTGCCTGTAAGTGCTGGGGAACTTCCCCAAACTTCAGCATGAACCGGGGTCACACCCTCCATCAGCACTTGCCTCACTCCACGAGATTATGGATGGAACAACCCTGGCAGTGTTGCTTTGCCTTAAAGAGTGAATATCGCAGCCCACGCCAGTCCTTACTCAGTGCCACATCCAGCCCTCTCTAAACCCGGGGCTTCTTTATTCACTTCTCATCAGAAGGCAAAGGTCACCTCAAACATTCCCCCCAGATGGTGAACGGCCTTTGTTTCTTAACTTTGCAGCACCTAACATCAAAACTGCTTACAAACAGTTTTCTTCTAAAATGGTGAGTATAAACACTGCAAAAGCCTATATTTATAATAAACACACATCCAGGCAGAATGTGTGTGCGGAAATAAAGCAAATATCTGTTTTACTCACAGCAAAGCATTTCACAAAAATTATAAATAACTGATTCAGCTAAAATACATATTAAAATTAACAGGAACAAGACTCACATTTATCATTAAAGCTCTTAATATATTCCACGGTAATCTCTTCTCACTCCCAGCCCTCAGCAGTAAGGCATAAGGCTTATCCAAGACTAGAACCAAAAGGGAATTAATCTAAAGCCAGCAGCCTTCAACTTAACCTATCTGCCTACTTGTAGCAGCATGCACTCGTCTACAGCATATGTTTAATTACCATTCTTTACTGCCATCTCATTTCTCAATATACTGACTGGCCTTGCAGAATTAGTGGTGTATGTCAAAATTCCTGATAAAAAAAAAAGAAGAAGAAAAGAAGCAGCAACTGCATTTAAGTATTGTCTGCTTCTCTACTTAAATGAGAAAAAATATTCACCGGAGAAAAAAAAAAAAAGAGAGAGAGATTAGGCTACAACCAGGCCCATCAGATGTTCTGCATCACTGCTCAGGCACAAAGCTCTTTCTGGGGCTGAAGAAAGCCAAAGGGAACTGAAGACATGCCTGGGTGCCTTCCTCCCCCCACCACGAAGTTTTCCAAGCCCCTCAGTGCTACACAGACAGACAAACACTTCTAGCGACAAGGTCGATTATATTTACCTTCAATAATAAAGCAAAACAAAACATGCTACAGTAATATTTAAACCCCCAATTATTGTAGTTGTGTGGGTACAGAAGAGGCACAGACAAGCTCAGTGCCTCTCTGGTTCACACTGCAGCTGGCAGGGCAGGAAAGCTGCTTTTACACATCCAGCTCTGCCACGGGCTTCCTTGGTGACCTTGAGCAAGTCAGACTTGTTTCCTTAGAAAAAGGAAAGCTGCAGATATTTCTTCAGTTTTCCTTAAATTGGTCTGATCTGTGGTCTAGGGTGTAAAATAAAAAAAAAAAAATTTTAAAAAAAGTGTTTCTTCCATAAAAAGAAAATGTTTTCCAGAAAAACAGATTTTAAAAATCAAGAGGTAAAAAGGGGAAGGTCTAAATTAAAGTTTATTCATGAAAACAAAACCCTTTAAATATCAACTGGTAAATGCATTGCCAAGGAGAGTTTTAATAAATAGAATGTGTGGACTCACTGTATTCTTTACACTTTTAACAGATGAGGCTAATACAGATTATCAATTCAAGTGTCAAGAGATACTGCCTGCTCATATCATACCAGTATTATATTAATTCTTCTCAAGGACATACCTTCTTGTTTTTGTATTAGACTACAAAATGAAGGTGAAAACTAAGTACTTCATAGCATGAGAATTTTTTAATTCGATTTTAGAAGCTATCCAGAATTTTACACTCTGAATATGTATTTTTTCATATAAGCCAAGTGCTTCCTTGATGCTAAGATTTTAAAGAAATACTTAGTATCTATTTGTTACTGTAAGAAGTACACAGTAGACATATGCTCATTCTCTTCTTTCAAATAACATGATAATCTTTTTCTGCACAAAACAAAAAGGCCAAAAGCATATGTTCTGGAGATATTCAGAAACCCCAAAATTCCAAGTTGCAGAGAGGAAGGCAGGCGGGGATGGACTAACAGACAAAGCACAAAGTAAAAAAACAAACTTGAGAAGTTAAATACGTCTCCAGTACACTTAATATCGAGTATTTACAACATTTTATAAATACTGCTCATCAAGTAGGTATCTGAGCAGCATTTATGTAAAGTAATCTGTTTTAAGTAATGCCAATCAGATTATACCATTGACTGAGGTAAGAAACATCTGTCAGAAATTAGGGCTGTGGAACAGAACGTTGGTTCTTGTTATGCAAGATGCATCTGCTGACACACACTGATAGTATCTGCATAGTAGTCTCTGTGTAAGCGATGATGATAGCAGCAATCAGAGAAAATCCTAAAAAAAAATACTTACTATAAAAAAGAATGCTCAAGTTTTTACTAAGAACATGTAGAAGCACTGGCCATTTTCCTGAAGCACACATTCTAACCAGAAAAAAAGCTCTGACTACCCCAATAACAACAAACAGACCAAGGTCGGCTAAGAAATGGCATTTTGCCCCAAGGAAATTCAAGTTAAGACTTTTCTGCTGTGACTATGATTTTGATTGCTCAATTTCAGCCTGCTTTTAAAGACTACAAATTATCAGCATCAGCTTTTGGAAAGTAAGGGGAGGAAAAAAGTCGGAAGCATTTTTTGAATTGTATCAAGGTATTTAGTTTTTATTTTAATTTTCCTTGCAGTGCTGAGCCTGTCTCCTATTGACACTGCCTTCAAAAATCACAAATCTTTGGGGAACAAAGGGTTACACTGATTTTTTTTTTAATTTTTTTTTTTTTTTACAGTTGGGAGACACACATGAGGTTGTCTAATTTTTTCCACTCAAGCTTATCCAAACAAAAATAAAGATCTAAAGCACCCATCAGACAAACCAGCAAACCTTGGCTTGCTCCACAGTTATGTCCAGAGCCAGAGCTCCTGGGGATGTCCCAGAGGTCTCATCAGCACAGAACTGACCACAGCTTCTCCCTCGGTAAATGGCATCATTAGGAACTCTCTGCTATTCAACTAATTGTTTTCACATCAGTTAATATCTCTATTCATCAAATCTTGATCAAACTGGCTGGCAAGTTGGAGCACTGGTGGGAAGGGGACCAGGACAGAACCAAACAGTGAATACTTGTCCAAATTCCACTGCCCTGAGAAACAAAACTGAGCTCAGGATTTGGAAACTGTGAAGAAAACAGACAGATCAGTACCAGAGCAGTGTTGGACAGCAGAACAGAAATTTGCTTCTCAGTTTCTCTTCTGTGACACCTCAGCCACCAGATGAACTCATCAGCAACAGAGATCTCCTCCAAGAGAGAAAAGAGCAACCCATTCACTTCTTACATCAAAAATGCAGAGCTACAGCCCAGAGCACAGCAATGACATCAGCATTAGGGCTGGAGGCACCTCTGCTCCAGAGACAGGATGAGAGAGTGGGGACTGTTCACCCTGAAGAAGAGAAAGCTCCAGGGAGACTGAGCCCCTTCCAGTGCCTGGAGAAGGACTTTTGACAAGGGGACATGGTGATAAGGACAAGGAGGAATGACTTTGAACTGAAAGAATGTGTTTAAAGTAAGTATTAGGAAGATATTCTTCACTATGAAGATGGTGAGACACATCCAAAGAAATTGTGGATGCCCCATCCCTGTAAGTGTTCAAGGCCAGGTTGGATAGAGCTTTGAACAACCTGGACTGGTATAAGGTGACTGTGTCCATAACAGGGGGGTGGAAGTAGATGATCTTGAAGGTCCCTTCCAACCTAAACCATCCCGTGATGATGATGCTTATTATTACTATTTTGGACTCAAATAATTCATAGTCTTAGCTGATGCCTTAGGTTTTACTTTTATACTTTTCAAATTCTGTACTGCTTAGTGTGTAACTCTGAAGTGTCTTGTGGCCTGTTAGCTGCTGTTCTCTCATGCTAAGATAGACATAACAAACTCTCTCTAGGTTTGCTCTCCAAGGACACCCAGACTGTCCTAGGCCCAAAATGTGTAAACCAACAGCTTGGAGAGGGGGGGAAGCTTGGGGAAATTATATCATTAACTGAAGCTTTAACTGGAGAATTAACCCTGATATGCAAATGGACCAAACCTATAAGAGTGTGCAGAACTCATGACCTGTCATCCATCTTGGGGGTCCTTTTTGGAGTAGCCTCTGGCTCCCCAAGGTGTACCTTTGAAGGCCTTTCAAATAAACAGCTACCTTTATTCCCTTCCTCCCACACCTAGTCTCTGTTTCTAGGTAGCCACTTCAGGCTTCATAGCCACTTCATGGGCTACTGCTTATCCCTCTAGTAATTACTAGAAGCTGAAGAACAAAGGCACTGTTTTGAAGGAGATCTGCATATTCATGTAAGACATGGAAGATGAGTTCATTGCATTCATCTTGCTGATAAAGAAAGTTTTCAAAGTTTACCCTCAGGACAAGTGCAGGATTTTTTTGGTAAAGCCACAAATGCTTTCTATCGTGACAATTGCAGCCAGTAAAGCTGAGACTGCCTGATTAATGTTCTAAAAATTAAAATATTCTTATTGATCAAGTGACAATCTTCTGCATCCAAATTAATTTGCTTTCCATATTAGCATCCAGAATTCGCCAAACACGCTGTCCAGACACTGTAACTGCACCATAATCTTCATTCATCTTCATTCCCTCAAGTTAGTTCTTTGTGTGGGTTTTTCCTAATTATTCTAATTATTCTTTGGGTGCATGTATTATTTAAGAGAGGAAAATATTATCTACCCTAAGTTTCCCCTAGCTAAAGTCACACAAGCATCATCTTTGTTCACAGGAACTACTGAGAAATGGGGCACTGCCATTACAACAAATCCAAAACTACAACACAACTCCTGACCTCTGCCTTACTCTAAACTCAGGTCTGCTAAGGCTGTTTTGGAAATCTACCTTGGGTTACCTGGTCTCTAAATCTACCATCCTTGCCCACAAGCAACCCCTTTCCCCTCCTAGCCACACCTTCTCTAGTTCAGTGTCCTCCTGAACACCCTTTGCCAAAGGGCACAGAGGAGAACAGGTTGATGGGGCCCCATGACCTCTGAGGGTCTCTGAAGACTGAGAAGCTCTGTCATCATTATCCTGCCACCAGAGATGGTCTTTCTTATTTAACTACAAGCATTCTGACAGGCACAACTGAAAGAAAAATGGTATTTTACTTTGAGTGTCAAAATCCAAGCCCAGTTTTTCAACAGAAATGATTCAGCGCAACTGAAGCAGCATCACCTCTGTGAATTCATTTTAGACTTCGCAATATGAGCAACTCTAATTCCATGCTCCAGAATACATTAGGCCATTTTTCTCCTGAAGAAAAAAGATAGAGAGTACTTACAGAAACTCATTCTAGAATATAAACTGCTGAGGATCTCTGCTTAAGACATTCTTCTGGCAAAAAGTCAGTCCAATACTGAATTTATTGTTATATTTCTCCATCTGGTGAGCTTAATAGTAGGATAATCTTTGGTATTCCCAAAAAGTGCAGTTTTAAAACAACACTTTGTGACCACCTGGACCACGGTCACCTGTTTAGCCTTATGATCATCTGAGCTACATTTCAAAATAGTAGTTGACAGAATTCACTGGTTTTATTTTCAAATCTTAACCTATTGGTAGTAGTGAGCTGGGGAGCAAAACAGATCAGGGTGTTGGGAGAGAGCAGGAGGAATGCACTGTTAATGAGGTTTCCCATACCTCCCCTTCCCAAGGGATTCTGTGATGCTGTGCAGCAGAGCAGACAGCAGTGCAGCCTCCCAGCCTATGCTGTTAAGACAACAGATGTTAAAAGGACCACTAAGTTAACTTTATTTTATTATTCCATAAATAAAGACTAGCCATTTTTTTAAACCCATATGGGTTGTATTAGTTTTCAGGCATGAAAGCTGTAGCAGATTTCCTTGTGGGTGGACTAAGACACTCATCTTCTCCCACTTCCTTCCATTTACTTTTTGAAGGCTTTACTGTAGAGAAGGATAAAGTCAATGCCATGAAAGTTGAAAAATGTTTAAAATTACTCCTTCCTTAGGACACTGATTCAAAACCTCTGTTTCTTCTTGTTCTAGGCTATTTACCAAAAAAAAAAAAAATCCACCCAACAAAACCATTTCTATCCTCAAGATATCTTTGAGAAGTTCATTCGCTATTCCATTGCTTAAAGCTAAAATCTGCTTCATGGAGACCTGGAGAGAAGAGGTGAAAAAAGAGAAAAAGTGAATCCTACACATAGTATTCCTTATTTTACTGCAAAATAAAATCTGATCATTTTGGTCTGTGACAGATTCACACTGCTTACCAGTTTGGCTTCTCTGATGTGGGGTGACTGGAGAAGGAATGAGACAAAGCAATCCAAATGGTCACCAGAACCTTCCTTGACCTTATAAAACTTACCTTACTTTATGGTGAAAACCTTCAATTTATGAGGTAAACAGAGTAGAAGGTATCTGAAGGGACCCCAGCCCCTTGATGCTGTTTAAAGGAACTGCATTCTGTGAGGATTACTTTTGTTCAGTGGAAGGGCTCCAGGAGTGGATCAGTTGACCTTACAGATGTTTCTTAAAATCCACCTTTATCAGTTCAAGGATAACCTAGAAATAATTAGCCGTATCTTCTGAGAGGGATATAGGAAAATGAAGTTGCTTATGGGTCAGCAAATCTCTTCAGTGTCTCTTTGTATCTGGGCTGCTTTCTCTCTCATCTATCTAAGAACCAATTGCACAAAAGAAAGTCAGAAAGCTGCGCAGCCACGTAGGGCCCAGTTATTTACCAGAAATGGTGTCATCTGGATGTGCCTTCCTTGTCCTGCTTCTCCTCCAGATACCAAATACAAAGTTAGAACAACAGCTCACCAAAACACTTTTAGTTGCAAACATCTTTTCAGCAAAAAGTTGTACCTGACTCCCAGTGTTACATAAACCACAGATAGAACATCAGCAACTCCTCAGACTCCCAAACTATTAAATGCCCTTACAAACTGAATAAAAGAGTAACCCAATGACCTCACAATGATGCAGTATTATTCAATTTATATATGAAAACACACTGGTGGAACAGTTCATATCGTATTTCTTAGTGAAGGATGAGCATAGCATAAATCCCTGATGTATAAACAAACTCTTACAGCTAAAACAAAGAGCTATTTAAGTTTTAAATTCCAGAGTCACAGAATAGATCAACAAGCAAGTGCTGATACCCTTCAAGTCTTATTAAAACAGAAAATTAAAAATTAATTATTAATTTTTACAGAACATCTTTTTAAAGTTTTATAACACAAACATTAAGGCTGCTCTGTTAACCAAGCAATTTCTGTGGCTGAGCTATTAAGCAAAGAAAAGCGTATTTTAAAAAATAACAAAATACTGTTAAATAAGCACAAATCCCCCTTTCTATTTGTAATTAGCAAAATTTGGATTGAAAAATTCCAAAAAACAGTTTGATGCTTTGTTTAGGAGAACCTCAAGTAACAGCCAGGTCTAGCTGAGCCTCTAAGCCACAGAAAATTCAATTCCTATTCACTTTAATCACCCCTCTTCCTATTTTGTACCAAGAAGGGACATTCACTTTTCAGGAGCTTTCAGCTACATCGCTGCTTCATGAGAACAGCAATAAACTTTCAAGGAGCAGCTCCTCAGGCAGTCATTTTATGCTGTTACAGGGAATCAAAGGTCATCCTCAGCTAACACAAAATCTCTTATTCAATGCAAAATCCACCACCTTAAATAGCCTCATTTGCTCCTCCAATTACACAAGACTGCACAGTTCTGCTGAACAAGTTCTGTTTACCTAAGAAAATGCCTGCAGAGTGGTATCAAAGAGCTCAGAAACACTAGAATTTGTTGCTTCGTTTTAAAAAAACCTTCCAGGAGTTCACCACCAAATGCAGCTCAAGTTAGTTGAGGTAACCAGCTGTGAAACGGGATGGAACAGCGCTCAGTGTGTCAAAGGCAGCACATATCCCCTCTCTGCATCCTTTTGTGGCAGTAAATTGATGAGCAGACCAATGCAACCTCTGCTCTGTAGCTGTAAACTCAGCTGAGCTTTCAGTGTACTGAACTTTACCCACTGACTTGACAACTTCAGCACAAAAGGAAGCGCTCTGGCGAAGCTGAAAACACATGTGCAAGAATGCTGTTAGAAAAATGAAAGTAGGCAAGACCAAGATGTACAAAACCAACTGATACAGCTGAGAAAGAGATGTTTGGGCACAGCCCTTCTTCAGATCTAAGGAAGGGAAGTTAAATAAATATCCTATCTCTTCAGATGGTAAACAAAACATCAAAAAATCCCCCAAAAAACCCTTTCGGATGGCAGCCTGAATGACCTACTTTACCAAGCATCACAGAGCCAACATTGTCAGCACGTAAGAACATCTGACAGGGCCAAGAGCTCACCTCTTGTACCATTCTGAGCTGCAAAACGCAGCTTCAAAAACCCTCTGGTACCACTCTCCACAACCTCATTTGATGCATTTCAACCAAGACTCAGTACTAAAACTTTTAAGTGAACATGAGACCAGGACAAAAAAAAGAATCAAAATAAAAAATCAGTGAATGCATAAACAAAGGAAGAATATAAACCTTGTCCTGCCACACAGACATGAAGAACAAGTGTCATAAACTTAAACTGGGAGCAGGGAAGTCCAAGGACCCTGAAATAAATGCATAGTAAGAATTTTTAAATTGCAGAAGATGATGTGAAACTGTCATCTTAATAGGTTAAACATCTTCAAGGAATGACTTAAGGCACATCTCTCTTGGGGTAGAAGGGCAGAATTCCTTCACCTCCTCAAGTTTTGAAGGACGCAGGTCATTAGACAAAGCCTGATCACTGTCCTTAAAATTTCTATTTAATACCCTACCTTAAGGAGTTCTGCACAAAAATCTCAATAATTATGTTATGGATGTTTCCAGAACCTCAGTGGTAGTCACTGCCTCTAACATCTCACTGTATCATTTGGCTCTCTCACCCTTCTCTATCGTAAAGCCTCAAATTTCAATAATACCTTTTACTCCACCTCTTGGAGGACACGTAGATGACCAGGGAACAGTCAGCAGCAATTTCCGTACTCATCAACCAATAATTTTTTACTGGGACTAAAAGCCTTAGTAGCATTCTAACCTTTCATTAGTAACATAAAGTATCCTGAATTGGAAGGGACCCACAAGGATCACTGAGTCCAACTCCTGGCCCAGCACAGGACAACCCAAACAATCCCATCCTGTGCCCGAGAGTGTTGTCCAAACACTCCCGGAACTGTCAGGCTTGGTGCTGTGACCATTCCCTGGGGAACCTGTTCCCCAACCACCCTCTGGGTGAAGAACCTTTTCCTAATATCCAACCTAAACCTCCCCTGACACAGCTTCAGGCCATTCCCTCAAGTCCTGTCACTGTCACCAAAAAGAAGAGATCTGTAGTAGAGATCAGAGATATTAGTTAAGCTGCTCTTCAAATCCACGAAAATTTGCTCCACTAAGACATCTGAAGACAATGTGAATCACAACATAAAGTCTATTAATCCTGGAAATACAGTTCCAGTATTTCTCTGTATTAAGGCTTTCACAAAAAGAGTTATCACAGATAACTCTCCCAGACTGCCATGGGAAAAAAAAAAATCTAACCATGTGAAACCACTCCAGTAAGTCATCTGAATGGACAGTAACTAGAAACTTTAAAGATCTTCTTAAAGGAATAATTGGTGCATGAAGATATAATCTGGAAAACATCTTTGTGCCAGAGTAAAACAATATAAGAACTTCTTAAGAAGTTTCACATCCATCTCAAGTGTACTTCCAGCCCACTAATGGAAGCACAGGCATTTAGCAGCCCACTTCTGTTATCCTGACCCTTCGTCAGAGTAGAGTCCTGAGGAAAAATGTACTTGCTGAAAGAACAGACTTTGTTGTTGTTAAGTTTGACTCTTCCATATGAAAACCTGAAGAACATCAGCTTTATATGTGACAAAACAATTTTTGCAGATTTTCATATTCAAATTAGTGATCCCCAGGGAAAAGGCCTGCAAGAGACACCACAACTATCATAAGATGATGGGATACTTTCTTAAATATGTTCTTAACCTTCTGAAAATAAAAAAGGGAAGGGGGGGAGCCATAGGTAATAATTTTTGTTATTACTTCCTTTGTTCTGCTGAGCAAACAAAGCCAGCACAAATAAGTTATGAGCTAAGGACACAAGGAGAGCATTCAAACCATACATTAAGAGCTGTCAAGGACATAAAAATAAACTAAAGCAAAGTTCATAGAATCCTTTATTTATGGTCATTTTAGGCGTAACTTACGACAAAATAGTTAAAGTTCACCATGCAGTGTTTTTCCTCTTGGTTCACTGTAGTCAGTGATGTTCCTCTTCAAACAAGCTCATGTGTATTTTGGGAGAAGATCCCAAGCCACTCCCAGCCCAGGTCTTGCAGAACAAAACACACACTAACATTTTGTATAAGCCAACTACACAAGATCCAGCTTGATATTCAGATTCTTTCTTTCAGTCTCACTGTTTTCCCCACCCTTCCTTTACTCCATAGCTGTTGCTGTGAAAACCCTGGGTAGTAACACACTCCAACACTACAGCAAGGAGTTACAGAAATTCACAGAAACTGCACTTTCTGTGGAACAGTTGGATAAAAACAAGAGAGAATGCATCACGGGCATCAGGAGAACAGACTAAAGAACACACATTTAGGTACCATGATTATTGGACTCCTCAGTTTGCCAAATTTCACCTTCTCCTTAAGTAATTCTGCAGCAGAACAAGACACTTTCAGTGACTGCCACTGAAGGTTGTGTGCTGCAAAAGAGCAACAGAATCTCATTCCCAATATCCTGATGCCCTGATTATAGCTCACTGCCCTCCATGTGTGAGGCTGTCTCTGCTCTTGGATTTGTTTTTTCTCCTCTAAAAGAAGATAGATGAATTCTCCAATCACTCTTGGCAGATACACATCCCCTAACTTGTCTATCCAAAAACTTTTATAAACCAAAAAAGCCTGCTACAACAAAAGTAAAAAACAATTGTGAAATTCCTAACCACTTACCAAAAACGCTTTAAAAAATCCTTCTAAAATTTGCAACCATACAATGTCCCATTTTTGTACCTTTGGAAGAGTCCAGAAAAAATTTTCATTCAGATCTCCAAGTACATCATTTGAATAACCCTTACCAACATCCCTCCAGCTGTTGCTGCACAACGACCACCAGTCAGTTTTCCAGCAAGTACATCCATGTGGAATGTGTGCAGAGTGGAATGAACCTCCCTCACTTAGGGAATGCCTCAGCTGACTCTGAACTGCCAGGTCCTGGATATCCACCCATTTTTAACAGCACAGAACCCACAAGGAACCACTTTTGCTCTGTATTCCTTTGACACCAAAACAGGTAAACATCTTCTCAGAGTACATAAGCCTCCCGTTCCAAGCAAAACATGACTACAAGTTATTTATTTTTTGACAGCATGTAGTACACAGCTCTAAGTTCCGCTGCAATTCCTCTGATATTGTACCAACAAAAATCTGTAGTTCAGATTCAATACTTTCTGCCCTAGGTGTCCCTTCCCCCACAAAAAAAACAATAAATGCCTAAGAATTTTCAAGGTTTTCTTCTTTTATATTTTGTTCGAAAGCTCTGTCAAAAACTTGCCTTTTTTTTTTTTTTTAAAAGAAGAATGCCAACTGTTAGTATATTTAAAATAAAGCACTGAATGATCCCTATTCCCTACACCCTTTTTTACACAAGACATAAATTACCCACCTCTCAGATGGAAGACTAACAAGCCTCTTCCTGGTAAACCTCACTGAGGAGTGTCACCAGGTGCCCACATGACACTGAGGCTCAAGTTTCTTGTCCATCATCCTCAGCGAGAAAATATAATATATAATTATTTCTAAAACAAACTTTCCAAACTAGGAATAAAATCACATACACTAGCTAAAAGAATGAAGAGTAACTTAGCAGCTGACTTAATTCAAAATTGAACTGCGTAACTGTAATTCAGGATATTTCAGGTTGTCCAGGGTGGAGCACCCATACCTTTTTTTGTCACTTGAAGAAAGAAGCAGAACAATTTTCCCAAGGAAAAGTATCCTTTATCCCTCCAAACAGCACAATTCCTAAAGATGTCGTTTGTTCTATCAATTTCTAAAGAAGCAGATAAAAATTTCCAATTTGTCTGAAACCAGAAATTAATTAAAACAAAGAAAAAGATCTTAGATACTATACATTCAAGTGGTACATTGCGTATGATGCACCCTTGATTACTGGAATTCTTCCACTTTGAGATGACTGCCCAGGAATAAGCAAGAACAATCCTCACAGCAGTGTGGATGTCTCAAAACCTTGGGAGCCAGAAATGGCTGTCCTACAGAGAGGAAATGGTAGAGGAATGTGCTGAACTGCTGATTTTTTTGTTTATTTTGAAGTGTCAGACTTTATTGATCCAGCTTGTTAACATTCATAGGGACACAGGGCAGAGGATTTCATGTCATCAAATCTTACTCCCTTCCCTCCTCATGCAATCATGCCATAGTCCCATTAAGTGACCAATACATCAAATTTCGCTTCCTTTGTGCATCAAACCAGACACTAGAGCAGACACCAGGGATGCCACATCATTCCCAATACACCTGGTTTACATCCTGAAATTTGTTTTATAATAATACTCTCAGTTCCCTACATCGAAACTTCTTTTCTTCTACCCCCTCTCCTCCTTTTTCCTCCATCCCTATACAAATTCTCAGAAAAACAATATTCTGCAGCCAGGGCAAGTTGCTTAACTAGAAACCATTTCACAGACTGCCCTGGCAAACGGGGGAGGTTCCTACAGCTGGAAGAAAGCAAATGGAACTTGAAGAAGAGAAGGTCTGGATGACTGAGGCTGGTCACCCCTACCTCCATTCCTGACAGTGATGGAACAAACAACTGTGGAAGCCACTTCTAAACAAATGAGGACAATAAGGTGATCACAAATAGTCAGCATGGATTTATGAAAGGGAAAACATGCCTGATCAACCTAATGAGCTTCTCTGATTAAAATACAAGCTTGGCAGATGAAGAGTTGTCATTTCTCTTAACTTCAGCAAGACTTTCAACACTGCGTCCCATGACAATATCCTAACAGACAAATTGATGAAGTTATGGACTGAATAAATGGACAGTGAGATGGCCTGGAAACTGTCTGGACTGTCAGGCTCAAATTTCTAAAGGAAAAACACTAAACCTTAGCTATCTTACAATTTCTTGACATGTTTAATACATCTCATCACCTCAATACTACTACTTAGGTCAGCCTCACTAATAAAAACATTTTTCTTACCAAACCATGCTGTTGCTTTTGCCCTGTCTGGGCAATTAGCCATAAAATATGGATGGGAATTTAGGGAAGAGGGCAGTGTCAAAAGCACAGCCAAAATAAGCCAAGAAAGTTTCACTGGAAAAGCTGGCACATACACAGATTTCATGTCAAGATCTTAGTGGTCATCTCCCCAAGCACTCAACAGAAAAAATGAGACATTCAACAGTGAGAGCTCACAAGGGATAAATACACTGCTTTTCCAAATATCAGAGGTATACAACAATGGGAAAATTCATTTTATGAGGTAGAGATTATTAACCTGTTAAGACTGTCCAACAGAATTTGAAACAGGAAGATCTAGTGCACAAATAACAAGAGAAACTTCGTCCAAGTGACATTTAAGCTTTGTCAGCAATAACCTCATCCAGCAGTAATAGCAGTTTCATGATACGAAATTTGGAAATCTAGAAATAGCACCTGCCCCACTGGTAGTGAAAGGAATTCAAACTATAGGGCACATCTGCATCAAAAAAAGAAAAGTCTTCTCACATCTTCAGAGCTGTACAGGGCATGCAGGCAGCTATTCTAACTTGACAGCACTAATATTTCATAAACTAAGATGTCTTCAGTTCCATGCTCATGTCACAAATAAAATCTTTATAACTCAAGCCATTAAAAAGATATGAAAATTAAGTCTACTGTTGCATAAAAATCAGAATTCTTAGTAACATTCACAAAGATTCCTAGAAGAAAAAAATGCTTGATTTTTGAAGGGATTACTGAAAATACAGCTTTTAGAGAAAAAGTGCATGTTTCCTTGTATAGTTCCTTCAGCACTGTGCCAGGCATTCTGAAATGAGAGGAACTGTTCAGTCTTAGTGCAGCTTGTATTTAATTCTTACTGAAAACTGAAGTGACAAATCAAAAAGCCACTATTTTGTACTTTTTTTACTTCTGCCTACACAGTTGGTTGCCTTTCCCCCCCCCTTTACGCAGGGATATTAAAAACAGTTTTCTGCTCATGCTACTGAGTTTATTCTCAGCTGCATGAATAATCGTTGCATAATTTATTACCCTCTGTAATACATGTGAACATTTATTTTAAGAATTCTGCATAACCTCAATTCTGTCAATTCTTGCCTACTGCAACTCTGGCAATACCCTCAACTGATTTTTAATTTTCCATCTTTTAACATCGTAGGAAGTACCCAACCCTTTGGGGCTTTGGAAATTCTGGTTGCTGTATTTAGGTTCATCACACAGGCAGGTGTAGATTTAGGGTAAGGAAGATCTATTACATGGCACAGCATTGAACACCCCATCTCTTGCCCAGTGGGTAAGAGGAAGGGGTAGCAGGAGGTTGTTCCAAGGCAACACTTGTGGAAAGTGCCAGGAGATGGATCTGATTTCATTAAGTGGATCAGGAGCAGGCCCAGTGTAAGCAGCAAGGCCAAACACACCAACAGACTGAATGAGGACATGCCTTTAATTCAGAATCAACTTTAGGCTGAGCTGAAATTGTGTAACTTTTTCTTTGTCCTAAATGAGGACTTGGAAGTAAAAATAGTTACAAAACCATTTACTATTTCAAGATAACAATGACAGTGCAAATGGTGCTTACCTAAATTGTACGTTATGCAGCAAAAAGTGAACACAAAACCATCAGACTTAAAATATGCTGCATGTCTGAAATTAGAACTAGGCAAAGGATGCTTATTTCCTATTAATTTTTCGATACTTTATTCAAGGAGTTAGCAAGATTTTATTTGACTCCCCAGCTACTATCTGGAGGAGTCAACGAGAACAAGCAACTGTACCTGAGATTCAATCTTGGCATAATGTTTTATTGAATTTTTAACCAAAAATATAGTATATGCTTGTTTCTTATATCTGTCTTTATTTTCCTCTAGTTCTTTGATCCAGTTTCTTGCTTCCTTACTATTTCTCGATTCTGGTAATGAAGACACATTTGCACTGCAGGATCAGGAACAAAGGACCAGCTCCTTGGAAAAGTCACCTACATCACACAGATGCTAGAGCTGTTTTAAATTCAGAGCGGGACAAAATCCAGGAGGGATTGTTTTTAATCCCAGCAGTGTCAACAGAGAAAGTTTAACTGCATTTACCAGAGGAAACCAGTCTTTCATGCCCCCAAGCATGTGTGAACACACTTGTGTTGCAAGAGAATATCACTTACAGACAGGAGAACTGTGTTCTCGATCCACCTTGGAAATGATAATATTTTATCAAATTGTTCTCCAAGCCCCTCCTGGTTCACATTTCAAAAATCCTCTATGCTCATCTCCATGGCCTCAATTACAAGGCAGCAAAAACCCAAGTTACCCAGGAACTTCAAAGCAGGGATACAGATTAATTCAGGATAACTCTCCTGAGTAATGATTTAACGAACGACCTCATCAACTAATGCATTCTCCAGCACAGAAACAATCCTTCTTTACAAGGTTTTGCTATGAAATAGGTGTTCTGGATGACCTTGATGTATCATTGACTGTACCAAATTTATGTATAATGCAACCTCAAACAAGACACTACAATAAAGACACCACCTGAAGTAGTCTCCTCCTTATGGCAAAGCCTTCAAACACTGCAAAAACTCCCATCTCCCCATATTATGATGAAAATTTAGAGCACTAAAACCAGGTGGCAAAAGTGAGAACATTTCTAGTGACATCTATTGTCCACTGCTGAAAGCAGCACCCAGGAGAAAAAAGTTCTTCAAAACTTGAAATAAGAAAATACCATTATTTATTGCAAAGGTGAGTTCTGATGATTAAAACTTCCCATCTGAATGCAAGACCTCATCTTTATTCAATTATATTATATCTTTTATACAGGCTGCTTTTCCAATTTATCAAATTTCTTTTGAATTTTAATCACATCATCCAGTGTGCTCGTAACTCTTTTTGTGTTGGTGTTACTGGCAGATAAAGGCACATCAAGTCCATTTTCATGGCCATTAATAAAAATACTGTAACACCAGAGGACAATTCAGACCTCTGTGAGACTCCAGCCTTCTCTTCTGACAATATTTTAAGTATGATTTTAAAACAAGTTTCCTTAGTTCCCTTACCAGGGGGCACTGCCAGATCTCTGCCATGGGTAAGCCATGGTGTGTAGTTTTTATATCCTCTATAAAGGCCTCTTACCATGCCACAGGAAAAGCTCATCCTTTGGAAATCCTGGGAAAACTTCTGCCCTCTATCAGTCCTTCCAAGACACTGTTAAGGAGTACAATTAGGACACTCCCACACACAGACTCAAATTGAAAACAATAATCTCATTGTGACTCAGATTCACAGCAGCCAAACTCTTCAAGTCTCAAATATAAACTCAGAAGTTGTTTCATCACACATCCTTGTCCCAGAAGCTGCAGAAAAAAACCCCTACAACAATACTTATCTTCCTGTCAGCCTGACCTAAACACCAGGTATTTATTTTCCCAATATTTTCCATAAGCACTTGCCTGCCTGACAACCACTCTCAGCATTCAAAAAAATTTTAAAGATGTCTTCCTTAAAAGAAAACTTTCACATTTAGACTTCTCTTCACTGCCTCAAGAAAACATGATATTTTTGCAGAAGAGCTGCTCTAAAGCTCTTGTGGAAAAGACTACAACACATCAGCTATCAAGCTCTTAATTGAAATTGCCATTTGATTCCAACAAGAAAGAGCAGCTACCTTCAGAGCAGGTATTGGTATCAGCAAGGAGAAATGAAAGAACGGGTACATCAGCAAAATCACCAAGGCAGAGGCAAGGATAAAAGGCAGCAGGCCTAACACCAAATATCCAAATCCCCTGATCAACCAGGAGTAAAAGTGCACTTCGGTCAGGATTCCAGAATTCACATTACAAACAGGGAATACATGGTCAAATTCCATCTGCCATGGAACAGGAGACATCCTCACTCTGAGTTCTGCACCACAACTCGAGCCCACGGCACAAATGAATGGATGAATTCTAAAACTTTGTTAAAGACCAAAGGTAACAAACAATAAACAAAAAATCCTATTTTTAAAAATCAGGTCAGCAGGGTTGGGGTTTTTTTGGTGAGATAGGTGGTTTTGGTGGGTTTTATTGTCTTTCTTTATGTTTAGGGTTTTTTTTTAATTTTTAAACACCACTGATAGAAGAGTCCAATAGAGCAGCTCGGATACAAGTCACCTGTGACCCCAGCCAAGTGAACACTCTGTCACCTTCCCAGGTATAACCCGTAGAAATTCCTTATATCCATAACCCCCCACCCCCATTTCCTTACACACTGTCCCTCTGAACCACCACTAATACTATTTGTGGCTGCTCCTAATCTGCTCCCCTGACAGCTGTATCCCACATTGTGCTGAGTCGCTTGAAGCATTAACTATCTCACCCTCATATTTAACAACTGCCTATAAATACACCTCAGTTACCTCCTCCCCTTGTCAAAATATACCATTTAAATGGAAAAAAATCTGTACCTCAACAGGTTTTGTTTTGACCTCAGATCCCCACATGACTAAGTACCATGACAGTGCCAGTAAGAACTGATATTCTGATTGTATAAATGCATGACTGTGTCATAAGCAAGCCCTTAAAGCTGCCTGCTGTCACATCAAGACGTAAATGAAAAAAAGGAGAACTTACCTGCTGGCAAGGGTAGTCTTGAAATATCTGTAACGATAAAGAAATACATTTAGAAACAGAAGAAAAAAATAGCTCTACAATTGCATCGGCCTAATAATTTTTCTGCAAGGCCATACTTGTTTAATAAAGCACATTATCTGAAGCAATTTGCTGGCTGCCAGGAATGCCACATGCAAATCAAAAGCATTTTCCTTGTCTGACCCTGTTCATTAACAGGATTATGCTTTGCTCACCTAACTGAAGGACAAAGATTATACTGAAGGCAATGAGTGCAATTACCGCAGCAGAATACACGTCACTACGCACAAATTAAGTGTTGCATACAAAATTCACCATCATCACCTACAGAATTTCAGAGCTCGAAGTGTCAGGGATAGCCTTTGCAAATGAAGAGGACTCTACAGAATTTTTTATTTATTCTTAAATCTTTAGAGAAGAAGTAGCCAAGCTTTCAAGTGGACAAGCATAGAACACAAGGAATAATATTAAAAGAAAGGATGCTGATTTTTGTCACCAAGGCATGTTAGACACAGTTGCTGAATATTTTTATAGTAAATGCTAAGGCTGTCTTGAGCTGCAAACAATGATCACTGTCTCAGAGTCTAAATAGAACATATTAAAAATTATACACTAAAAAAATATACATTATATTAAACTCTAAGCCATTATATTGCTCCTGCCTGCTTTTCTATTGTCACCTCAGTGCACCTCATCATGCCTGGGACCTGAGGTGCCCATCAGAGTTCAAAACAGAAACTGGAACCCACAAAGAACTAGAAAAAAAGAATTACTCAAGTCTGTAAGGACATGGTCTGGGGACACAGGTCAAGGGGTTAATGAAAACTGAAATAAATACAAGTGGGAGGGAATGAGAAAGGGGAACCAATAAAACAAGTGAGAGAAAAACTGAACTGAACCGAAGAAAAAGTTCTGCACAGTTATTTGGTTAAAGGAAACAGCAAAGTTGAGTAATAAATTGTCACACTGGGTACAAAATCCACATGGAAACTGAACTTTAACCACAGGTGTAGCAGCTGAAACAGATGCAGAGATTATCAGGGCAGATGGTCACTGCTTTGCTACCTACAAGAAGAAATAACAAGGCTTAATAAATTTATTAGCCCTGCTCTCACCAACAGATTGTTACTATTCATGTCTGTGGCTGGAAAACATGATGAAACTTGAATAACAAAGAGAATTACACCTGAAATTAAAGGCAGCCCACAAAAAATTTCAAAAATGAACTGCACTGCTCTGAGGAGCTGATGAAACAGCAACACAGAAAGTTGAAACACATTTAAAGTGTGAAATCAAAGTGGCAACAGAACACCACAAAAAAAAAAAAAATCCCAGAGAAAATACTGAATGCCTTAGTCTGGTAGAACACAATATTTAAAAAGACACATTTATAAGGTACATTTGTAAGGTACATTTAAAAGATGTTCATCATGCTGTCTGCTTAGGAACAAAACCATCTTATACATAAGAAATGCCTTGAGACAGGAGAAATGCAGCCAAGGAGACACAGAAACTGCGAGAAGCAAAAACCCAACAGCTCCTGCACAGAATCGAAACCAGCACATAGGGAACGGAGTTTTCTTCCATCAGAAAGAGAATTTGCAGTGACAATTAATTTGAAAAGTTACATGAAGATAAATGTTGCATCATTTTTGTTTGCATATGTTTCATTGTTTCCATGCTCTTTTTTTAATGAAGTCACAAAAAAATTCCTGCTTGTCACTAGGCTACACAATACCAACAACTGCAGCCACATGAGTAAAGCATCTAAAACTGTGGATTAGAAAATACCATTTTTGAATTTAATTTTTCACCAGTGATAGGAACTAATGTCTAAATTCCATTCATAATTAACAACTATTGAAAGATTTAAGTTACTACAAACACTTAAAAGTGCATTAAAAGCTTTTAATTTTTGTGTATTGGGAATCTTTTATCGCAGCACTTATTACCTTCGAAGCAGATTATTTAGTTAAATGTGCCTACACAACAGATGTCAGGAAAGTAAGAGTACACATAACCCCCAGAAAAATATTATATACACACAGGCAGAAAACAATCATTTACACCTCAGGATTTAAACAGGGAAAAGCTCTGCAGCTAAGACACACACACATATATTTTTAACCTAAGACCTGATCATATTCCAGAGTTTGTCCCAAACACCTGAGCCGCTGTTTCCGCTGTGATCTCTCCCTGCCAGCGTTCACACAGATCCTGTTACTGCACCAGGACCTTCCCAAATGGGGCACTGACACCATCAGCACTGCTGCTATATTTAAGTCAAACACTGAAGATTTCTTACTTCCATGTTCCACTGCAAATGAGTCCCACAAGTGCATTAACTGAAGAGCTGCTGCACCTCTGGGACAAGTCTGCTGAACAGCTTCCGGCAACTGTACCTTCTTCAATTTAGTGCAAGAGACTGTTTTCTGCCATTAATTGACATACATTAGACCTAAAAACAAGTTGGACAGAAGAAATTGAAGCCTGAAGGTCCTATCAGTACACTCAAAACTGCATATATGCACTTAGCAGGTTACTTGTATGGTATTTCTCAATTATTTCCATTAAGCACAAAGTCCTCTATAGGCTGATGTATCTTAATTCTAGCAGACACCAGCCACTACAGAAATGTCAATTCGTAAGAGCATAAATGAAATAAATATTTCACGATTGCAAAGAGAAAAGCAACAATTCCACTCCTTTGTGTATGCGGACACCACAACAGTAAGTGCAATGCTCATTACCTTCAGGTGTTCCTGTTAGCATGCAGTCACTTTAGGAATTTCTTATCATTGAGTTTACCCCAGCTCACTCTCATCTTTTCTGGCTTGAAACCTCTTAGCTTTATTCTCAAATATGGTTTTTCATTTAACATCTAACACTGAAAAAAGACGAGTGGATTCTGTCCACACTTTACAAACTTCCTTCATGGAGAGGTAAACAGAGTACACACTTAGGTTGCTACTCATTTCAGATTGCATTTACAAACTCGCCTTCTCTGGTGTGTAAAACTTCCCTCTTTTTGATGCACACTACAGCATTTCAATCTCTAGAGAGGAGAAACTCAACCAGTGCTGAGATTTGAAGAGGAAAAAACCCAAAGTTGGGGGTTTAATCTGGTTTGGGACTAAAATGAGAGGCTTGAGAGCATTTTGGAGAGCTGTCTTGTTGGGAAGGATTCCCTCACATCAGGGAGGCCTGGACTGACTTTTCTCCTACAACTCAGTTTCTGAATGCTTGGAGTGCTGTCACACAAACCACATTCACAGCAGCTGTACAACAGGAACCAATCTTACTTTTTTATCTGCTCCAAAGTAGTTCTTCAAAGTGAAATCTAAAGTGAATCATATTTCAAGTGCTTCTGCTCCTACTGATCCTTTCAAGGGATCACTCGTGTTCTGCATTTATATTCTTAAGTATCTCACTGTGCTACTTGGCAGGGAGCAAACTGCCAGTTTGAACAAGCAGAAAGAAAAATTACTTTCACATCATATTCTTTATCATGGCCAAACTTTTACATACTTTGTAAAGGCTAATCAGTTCTCAGAGAAAACTGGTTTTATCCCATGTAGATATTGGGAAGATGGAGCAGATGGCCTCAAGAGCTCCTTTCCAAGCAAGGTTTCTGTAATATTGGACACAGATGATTGTAACAGACCAGGAACAAGCTGAAATGACATTATAGGTGCTACAAAATAAGAAAGTTCCTCAGCTGAAGAAAAGTTTCCAAGTAAACCAGTTACGTGCATGAATTCACTGAGGAACAGAAAGGACAGTATTTTAAAGAAAGACTACGACTGTTAATTCTGTATGCACTGAGATGGGTTGGGGGCACTCCAGTCCTCAAACAGGCTGTGTGGATCCCAGCACCAATAGTTTTTTCTATGATTTATGGATGCCCTGAGGACAGGATCTCTCTACCACTGTATTTGCTTTTATAAAACTATGCACTCTACATTGCAGAGTTTCGCCAAACGTTTTCTTAGAAATGGAGTCGCAACTTTAAATCTTCCATCCAAGAGTAACATCTAATCATCGAAAACAGGAATGTTTTGTGAGCTCCCTATTCCTGCCTCAAGGTAAAATGAGAATATGGCTCCATGGACAACTCCAGAGGCTCAGACTCGGCCCCATCTGCAGCACTGATCTCTTTCCAGAGCTGTGGTAAGCAGCAGACCACAAGAAATTTAATCCTGTTCTTCTGTAGCAGGAGCTGGCTGATTCCAGCCTAACAGCATTCCCTTGAAATTAATTCAGATATTCAGTTCACAAACCAACCTCTCTTTCCAAGGAAGAGTGAAGGCTCGCAGCACACAAGGAACCACAGACCACAGTCTCCAAGAAGCGAAGCAGCACATGTCATTGGACAACAATCCTTCCAGCTAAATGAGGACTATCACAGACTCAACATAAAATGCAATTTTCCTATATAGCCACAGTACCAAAATAATTTAGGAATACAGATACATATTCAGCTTTTAGCCTTTGTGTGGCTGGTCCTGAAAGATGTTGTCTTAGAAGCTGGATCCAACCACCTGAAAGTCTCCTTTCCTATATTCTCTGGCAGGCTAAAAGGGATGTTCCTCCTGTCTTTAATGAAGTAGAGATCTCATCATCCATGTAAAAGAATTTTTCCTTTTTAAAAGAGCAAAGAAGTAAACAGAAAATACAAGTCATCTTTCAAGAAAAGTGCTTTGTAAAATTACATTTGTTGAGCAACGCAAGGATTTATCCATGACCATCTGATCTACCGAACAAAGACCCTGGAGATGCAATGAATTCATCCTGACAGCACACCCGTTAAGGAAGAGCTATTAAAAAGTTTTACAGTATGATTAAAAGATTGTATAAACCACTAGTCGCATTGTTCCATATATGTGTTTTTTCCCCTTCATTATTAAAAGCACATCCCATTTGTAACCTACATCTAACCTACTTCTAATTTAGCAATCTGCAGGTCTGAATGGTAACAACCTTTTATTATATCATTTCACATTAAGGCAATTTTTTAGGGCAATTTTCAATGCAACTCAGTAAAATCTTTTCAAATACTAGCTATGTAAAATGAGAGGCAGAAGTGCCTCACTGTAAAGGCTCATTTTTCCTAAACATTTTATTATCTTTACAAGTCTTTAAATGCTTCAACTGTTTTGGCTTTCAGTAGCTGCCCCGATTTGCAAACACCAGTACCTGACACAGTATTCACATGTCAATCATAACAGCACTAAAACCACCATTTGCTTACTTAGATTAGAGTTTTTTCCCCCTATTGACATATTTATTGCATTTGCCTTAGGCACAGCAGCAGCTGAATATCCAGCTTAGCTGCAAATCTTCATCTGTTACCCTGGGGAGAGATGGAGGGGGACAATTATAGGACAGACACCTCCACCCACTAAACCTGGCACCAGTTTTTTTGTGCTTTGGCCAGATTAGAAGAAATTCAGCATACAAAACCACACATCTTGTGTTTACAGCCCTACTTCACAGGAGATCCACGTTGCACTGGAGTCCCTTATTATCTCGGTTTAAATCTTTGCTTCAGCTGTGAGTATCAGTAGTAATGATTTAATGCTCTCATTTCTGTCTGCTGAAAAGGTTAACGAGCAAGCGGCCAACAATGAACTGCTGTGACACCCTGCAACGTGCACAGCCTGTGCTGTGCTTTTAAGAAGTTCTCTTTAACCAGTTGTTAGTTCTAAGGCAAAGCTGCTGCCTCTGAAACACAAAAGCAACACAGAATTCAGCAAGGAAAAATGAAAGGACCAACTGAAATACTGCACAGAACACTAAGGGTTTTTTTCAAATTATATGTTTGGTTGATAAAACAGGTACTAGGCACATCTGTGGTTTGATGATCACCACATCTGACATACCTCACATGGCTTTAAATATGCAAAAGCATTGAGGATTTACACCAGTAAAACCACATCAGCTAACTCATCCCATCTGGGGGAACGCCTTCAGTTCATATCTGCTTCAATAATTTCTCATTTTGTTGTCAATTTACTATCACATTCCTCTCACTACCCCACTCTTTTGTTTGTACCTGCTTTCCTCCGCCCATTTGAAAACAAAATCAGTATTGAGTCTCCTTAAATTATAGCATCTACACAAAAAGATAAAATCATGCAACAGTTTGAAATCTCAATTTGTCCTCTCCTACTGATACTCCTCCAAAATCACTGTGCTTATGCTTCTTAAATAATTTATGAAATTGAAGAAATCCAAATTCTGATTAAGACCCTCGGAATAATCCACCTGTGTTTTCCTCCATCTCAGCTGAACTCTGCATGCACCTTGACACTTCAGATTCATTTATACCACATCACTGAGCATGACCACTGAGTTATCTATGCAGCCACTAGCAGCCAAATTCTCAACCAGGCACGCTGAACAGTAAGATATTAAATGAAAACGTTCTGGTGAAAGTTACATTTAAGGAGATTAAGAAGAGCAAGAGAAATCACTCAGTCATTACTCAGGGCAGGTGGGATCAATCTCATTACATACTGAGTTACAGAACATGCAGTATCTAAGCAACTCAGATAAAGAATTTAGTCTCAATGTCTACACAAGTACTATATGCACCTTCTGCCTATGGGGAAGAGAGATTTGGATAGAGAAGACGATGGAGTAGTTCCCCAATAATTGGTTTTATTCAGCATCACAAAATGGGTAAGTGAACTCTGTAAGTCTGCAGGTGATATTAAGCTCTTATAGGTCAGCAAAAGTCGTATCAGCGGGGGGGAAAAACCAACAAGGATGTCACAAAACGAAGCAAGTTGCTAAGACAGCAGCTACACTTCAGCACAGAGCTGTGATGTAATGCATCTGGGGAAAAAATTCTGAGCAATACCTCCTTAACCAAGTAACACTTGCACCTTCTCCAGTTCCAACTGCAGGAGGAAGGCTGAGTCACTGTTTTCTCTGAAATCATCAGCTCAAAGTGGAGTAGCTGGCCAAAGGCAATAAAACACTGTGTCTCATTAGGAAGGGTACTCAAAACATGGTACTTAAACATATTACAACATGTGCAAAACAATAAAGCATCAACATGTTGTGTCCAGTTCTAGTCTCTGCATCAGAAGGAGGTAAAGATGTCTGGAGCTGGGCAGCTGAAGTGATTGAGGGATGGAGCAGCTGCCAAGGAAGGCCAGATTACCAAATCTGGGGCCTCTCAGCAGGGAGGACATGAGGCTCAGGGTGAACATGATCACAGCACAAGTGGAGGGGGTGGAGAAGGAAGAGAGGAAAAAAATAGAAAAAGGAAAAGCAAATCAATGCAGCACCACCATTCCACAAATCCTGCCTGTCTGAGCAGTAAGGAGCATTTGAGGAAACTACTTGAGATTAGGTTCAAACCAGTAAGAGTGTCTTCTCCACAGCTAGCACTGAGCTCCCTGCAATTCCTGCAAGAGAAAAGCGTGGAGAAAGGTGCCACCAGCCACTGGGCCAAGCATGCAAACTCTATGTAAATAACATTTTCTGCTGCCATCGAGGCCCAGTGCTGGGCTGGGCAGTCAATGGTCTCATTTAACAGCATCTCTTGTATCGGCAACACTGTGGTCCGTGAATGTCCCCCTGTGCTGGGCACTGGGAAGGCCAAACCTCAAAACCTCTGCTCAGATTTGGGCCCCTCATGACAAGACAGACACTGAGGGCCTGGAGCGTGTCCAGGGAAGGGAACAGAGCTGGGGAAGGGGCTGGAGCACGAGGCTGATGAGGAGCAACTGAGCGAGCTGGGGATGCTCAGCGTGGAGAAAAGGAGGCTCAGGGGGGACCTTCTCTCTGCAACTCCCTGACAGAGGGTTGGAGACAGGTGAGGGTCAGTTTCTTTCCCAAGTAACAAACAACAGGACAAGGGGAAATGGCATCAGGTTGTGCCAGGGTAGGTTTAGATTGGGTATAAGGAAAAATTATTTCACAGAAAGGGCAGTCAAACACTGGAAGAGGCTGCCCACAGAAGTGGC
This sequence comes from Oriolus oriolus, assembly GCA_013400235.1. Lineage (NCBI taxonomy): Eukaryota > Metazoa > Chordata > Aves > Passeriformes > Corvidae > Oriolus > Oriolus oriolus. The sequence goes on from VXBT01004032.1 coordinate 419,363, forward strand.
GGAGGCATCACCCCAGGAGGTGTTCAAAAGATGTGCAGATGTGGCACTTGGGGACATGGTTGAATGGTGGCCCTGGCACTGCTGGGTTAACAGCTGGAACCAACAATCTTAAAGGTCTTTTCAAACTAAAATGATTTTATGATTCTCATGTTCTTAAACTCCCTGTCATGGCTCTGTGAAGTCACGAGCTTAAACATCACCTATAAGAACACCTACTCAATCAAAAGTACTGTTCTAAGAATGTCAGCCACATTACATTACAGGAGCATTCTTATCCTTTAATGGTTTATCACAAAAGGAGATGTGTTTAAACAAGCCCAGGAAATTTTAAAAGCACTTAAGATGTTTAAGGAGGGACATGTGTGGGCTGGCAGTGGTTCAGATCTATCAGGAATATCTCCAGCACTATGATCTGTGATCAGATAATCCTGATGGAAATATTGTGACATTTTATGAACATAACAATTCAGGCCCGCAGGCAGGCTTAGGGAAAGCTGTAGACATGTATTCTATACGTGTGTAGCTACCCTCTATTTGTACTACAGAGTGCTTGTTCTTCCAAGTGATAGCTTTAGTGGATGTTTTTCTTTCAAGAAACATTGTCTTGACATTGCTTGCTATGATTGAAGCTCCCTTGTCATTTCCCATGACGGACTTGTGACACACAATGTGCCACCACAAGTCACCCACGCCTTCAAAAGGTGACAGGATTGTGTAGTTCCTGCACTGAAATACAAATTAGCTCTGCATGTCAGTGAAGGCTGGTTTGTGCTTTAGGTATGACAGGAACTCAGCACAGAGCACGGAGGTGTTCCAGAATTTAAAAGAAATGTGTTTCCAGGGACAGAAATGAGTGCCACGGGCACAACCAGGAAGGGGAGAGAATGAGGAGAAATTACCTCACGCAAAATATTAAAAAGCTCAAAACAGAGCTGCACATCCCACACCACAAGATAAGAGAAAACTGCTTTCTTGGGTGTTTTTTTAGCGGGGGGAGGTGAGGGTTTTGCTGTCATTTTAAAACTATAACTAGTTAGAAAGACTTAGAGTAACAGATTAATAAAATACCCAAATTTCTTTGTGGGATACTAGACCAGTATTTTGCAAGTTTTGGGTGTTTTTTTTGTTTAAACACAAATTCTTAGAAAGTTGGGCGAGTCACTTCCTTTCATGTTTCAACACTAAAATTATGCTGTTTCCATGGTTCTGGCCCACACACGGATTCCATTGTTACAGCAGTTTTTCAGGAGCTGGAATTAAAGTTTAAAGTTTTTCTTATTTGAAGTTACAGATGGGTGAAAGGAGGTTGAAGATAATCAATGCAGCCAGCACAGAGTGAGGGAGAAAAAGTTAAAGAGTTTTCCAGTAAAGAACACACACGAAGTAGTTAGTCAGAAGTTTAACAAAAGATTATCACCTTTGCACACACATTGCCCTCACCTAAAAAAA
>VXBT01004032.1:420908-451837 GCA_013400235.1 Oriolus oriolus
ATTTTATTGCTCACAGTGAGATTCCTCCGACATGTTCACCGTGAGTTTGACAGCAGCTGCACGAGTTTTGCTCTATACAGAAACCTGCCCCAATAAATAAGACGAAATCTATTTGTAACAAGAATACCGGGGTTTTCTTAGCCCAACCGTGACACTCTGGCTGGAGAAAGAAATTGCTTCAGCTGGAGCTTGTTCTCAAAGTGAAGCACAACATCCCTTCACAACAAATGGGCATTTATAGCCAGAGCTACAGAGGCTGAAATCAGTTCTGCAGTGAGACATGACAGTTTTGGATGTTAATCATGTAAGAAATAAGAGAACTGAGGGCACTCTGTGCTAGAAAAAGTCCAATAAACTCACCACCATATGCATGGGAACAACTCCTTTAATGTCACCTGCAGGTTTTCACAAGTCTTACAAATCCCTCCCAGGGGCACAGATTACACCACTTCCAGCTACTGTGATGTTTGGGGGCACAACATGCTGCAAGGTGTCATTCTGGTGGTTTTTTGTTGGGTTTTTTTTGGTTTTGTTTTTTTTTTGTTGTTGTTTTTTTAATAAAAAGTCAAAAAATATTTCCAAAACCAAGGTTACAAAAACACATTGATTCAAGAATCATCTAGATCGAGTAAATCATTTGTTAAACACCACAGCAGACACAAAGCAATGAGAATTAGCAAGGAGATAAAACCAAATTTCTATCATTACACAAGAATACACAATTCTTTGTAAGCCAAAAAGACACAGAGCCTATGTCAGGGTGTAGATAGGAATTTAGGGGCAACAGAAGTAAAGACAACAAATCAGGAAATGGCAGAAGAGTCATTATAGAGCAATACATTATGTATTCAACTAAACTGACAAAATTATTTTTTCTTAATATGTTGTGTGTTAGCAGTAGTTGTGTTAGGCTGGTTCCCTCTCACACCACAAGGCTGATGCACCAGCAAAAATAGAGAAAAAACTTTTCCCTGGCATCTCCTCTGCTTTCTCTCTCCCCTTTACAAAGTTTTCCAGATGGAAAATAGACCAAGAATGAATTAAGACAGCAAAAAAGATGACAAGTGAGGCAGAGAGGAACCACGAGCAGAATAAAAAAAAAAATTTAAAAAAAAAAAAATCAGGAGAAGAAAAATACACACATACATCAGCACAAAGAAACCCAAAGAGATGACTGACAAAACTAGATTATGAAAGTAAAGAGGGGGTAGTGGGGGAACAAGAGTGCAGACAGAAGAACTGCAGCACACAACATGAGACGAGCTTTCTTCTCCTAATTGGTTCTGTCATGTAGTCGTCAGAGAGCGGCTCAAAAGACAGCGGCGCTGGTGTTAACAGGAAACCCCCCAACACGTCTGTTCTCCGCAAGAACCTGATCAAACAGGAGACCCAGTTGGTTTGACAGAACACAACACACGTGCAGCTTCCACATCCCGTTGGCTGCGCCTTCCCAGCTCGGCCGTCACTCATCTCGGCAAAGGGAACAAGGCAAAGAGTTTGTTTCCAATCCGGCACCACGCGAAGTCGAGCGCGTTTGATTAATGGATTCTCATTTCCACAAACCCTCTGAAAAATTTCAGCTTGGCATCATTAAGATTCTATCAGCCCTGAATTGCAACTTAAGATAGTATTTTTCGCCTTAATCTGCTGCTCTATTTAATCAATTTAATGCACAGTAAAAACTTAATTTGACAAAATTGAAAGCATTATTTCTCCCTGCCTCTGGCATGAAACAGATTAAGACCACCAGAAATACTTGCGGAAAGATTTAAGATTCATCACACGTTGGGTGGCAGATAAATATTAGATATGCTATAAACTCTAAGTCTAAAAGCTGTGGGTTTTAGTTAATGATGCAATTACCCCCCAGCAGCTAACCCGAGTCACGCTTCCTACACAAGCCATAACTGTGATTTTTGAAGTTAGGTCTCCTAAAACACTATTTTGTACAATGGTGACAAACTCCACGGACAGTAGGGAGAAGGAACAAGGACAGCAAAGATAACGTCTCATTTATACACACTTTACACCTCCTGTGTAGGTTCTTGGCCAAACTCAGGCTGGATAAAGGCACGGGTCAGAACAGAACACATTCTAGGTCCAGCATGAAATAACAAACACCTTACACCCCTGCCCAAAATTCAATTTAAACCAGTTAAATTATCCACAGAAGGTGGAAAGACAGTGACAGAAAGCTGCCACATAAATATGTTTGGAGGTCTCTACAGTCTGAAGCTCCAAGGTAACTCAAGTTGCAGCAGACACATCCACAGTTCAGCCCCAGAGCTGGAAGTACCCAAATGGTCCCAAGTTGGGGTTGGAGCTGATTCTCCAAGAAGCAGCTCCTCTCATCCCATGGCCAGGGCTACAGCATGATGGCTCTACTTGTACTGTGAATGGAACACTTCTGCCTTCAGGGCTGTCAAACCCATTTTCCTCATAAATAACTAACAAGCCAATTTAAAGGGCAGTGGCAAGGAGAGGAATCCTGATGGCATGCTGCTCACAAAGCACACTCATTACTTTCTTCGCTAACAATCACTAAGTCCCTTAGAAACTCTGACTTGCCTTTGTAAGTATTTAAGTAGAGTATTACAACTTTATTTGAAATGGATTTTAAAGCTATTATAAATTTGTACCTAGACATGACTTCTTAGAAAAGAAAAATCAAATACAAAATGCATCTACTGTTAAAACAGTCTGCAATTTACTATTCCTGCTGATGTTAAGAAACAGTGCTGCTTCACTTGAAGAGCACATATATTTCAGTAACAGCTCTCTCCATTTATGTTAAGGGATTACATAGTGTATACACTTGTACAATTGCATCTTACTTCAACTTGCTTTGTTGATACATAAAATGCAATACTGATGGTGAATACCTACCTGGCTGATGTGTAACAATTCCTTATCAGCAAGCCAAGCTAGATGGAGCATAAAGGAAATCATGATGCAGTCCTTTAAGAATAAACAGAAAAGAGCCACAAATATCCTAATTATATAAGCGTATGTGGTACAGTCCTGTGTAGGCTGGACTCAGTGAACAAATATTTTCTGCACAAAGATAAGAATTCAAGACCACAAAGAAGTGTACAGTATAAATGTGGTTTTTTCCTCAGCAATGAGTGCTGGGCGGCAGAAAAACGTAAATCTTTTGTACTACAATATAATCCATAAGAAAGGACAGCAACAGTAATAAGGCCTAAACCAAGAAAAACATTGTTAAGCTTTTAAAATTCTTCACTGATACTGTAGTTTATTCCTTTCCCCACCATTTCACAAGAATGAAAAAACACCAGCTCACTCTTTTGTTATTTCAAATAAGGATATATTATTTGAGGATTATTCTCTGAAAAGCTTTTCCATTTCTGGTCATTCGTTGGTCATGGAAGCAAGGAAGATGAGCAAAAAGAAACCTGTCCAGCTTTCTCTGCTTCTGATGCAACTTGGACAGAGTCAGATGCCACTAAATCCCCCCAGAGTGAGAACAAAGAACTGAACTTGGTCACAATGATGATCCAGAGCTGAACTGACAGTTGTTTCACGCACTTCCAACCTCAGTAACATGAAAAAGGTGAACATTTGTTAATTACTCTATGATCTAGTTTTCAATTTATTGTGTATGAAGTGTCAGGTACCCCAAGCACACTAAATTATTCAGCATACATTGTAAGTGTATCTTGTCTCACATAATGTGCAGAATACATATTCAATGCTTATTAAAAATTTTGAATTAAAATAATGAAAAAAACACTGAGTTCATCAAGGTCTCCAGCTCCCCAATCTTCCCTCTCCAAATTGCTCCTGAACATATCATAAGATGCACCCTGAAAAATATCATTTGAGTTCAAGCTTGAGGCATAAATGAGAAAGAAAATGGTCCAAATTAAAAACCTTATTCAAATTTCCAATAATTATCAAAGAGACTCATTTTCAAGCCCTTCAAGACCTAATCAGGTTCAGAGCGGACGCAAACTTAAATTCGCTTGAATACATTAAAGTAATTCTGGCACAAAATCAGGCAGGTACTGTCCGAGGACGCCAGTATTTCAGGAACTTCTGAACACATCTTTTTTCACTGATATGAAGAAAGAGATCAAATTAGAGAACTGCAGCGGGTACTTATGTCAGTGTCAGCTCTGGTACAGTTAATATTTATTTCGTCATCCTGCAAACTAAGTATTTGTGACAATACAAAGGAATTTCAGGCTGCATATGCAAACAACTTGTCAGAGAACTGGAGCTGGAATAATTTCTACTTGTATTTGTCTGCTGCAGCCCTACAGAAGAAGAAACGCACAAGTTCTTAGTAACAGGACACTGAAAGCTCAGAGCAAACCTCAGGAAGCTCAGAGGACCAAAACGAATTATTTTCAACCGAAGCAACAGGGATGTTAACTCTGCTGGCCACATCAACGCAATTTAACTAAATCCATTTATCTCCTTTTTCCCCAATTCCTGAATCAGAGTAACAAAAGCCATGAGGCCCAAAGGAAAACTGTGAAGTGTGTCTCCATAGCCAAGAGAAAAACCACAGAAATCCACCAGAAGAGTTTGGGGTAAACCGGGCAACTCTGACCTCTGAACTCCTCAGGTCCCTGGAGCAGATCTGGCTGGATTAGGTCTCTCAGATGCCTAAAGCATTCCCCAGTAATCCAGCAAGGCTGGAATCACAGAATGGTTTGGGCTGGAAGGGACCTTTAAAGGTCACCTAAGTTCCAACCCACCCACCACAGGCAGGGGCACCTTCCCCTAGACCAGGTTGTTCCAAGCCACATCCAACCTGGCCTTGAACACTTCCAGGGATGGGCCATTCACAGCTTCTCTGAGCAACCTCTGCCACTGACTCACCACCAACATGATTTTGCCTTCTCAAAATATTAAAATACTTCAACGCATTGCTATGAAATGCCAAACTTAAATTTAAAATTGAGAAACTTTTCTGACTAGATTAGTAAAGCATTATTTACCACACACCCTTATATTCAACACCATGGCAGTGTTCAGAACACCCTTGAGCAAGGAGAAGGCACCACCAGCATCACTGTGGCCCCTTTATCCCAAAACAGCTCATGAAACTCACCTGACTCCCCAACCCCCCTCCTTCAGTGCTCTGGATGATTTAAAGTTCCAAGTGTCCCAAGTTTTGGGGACATCCAAGGGGAAATCACAGAATCATCTAGGTTGGAAAAGACCTCTGCAACTGATGATCTCAGAGGTCTTTTCCAACCTAAATGATTCCATGATCCTGGGTGTGAATGCTGCCGTCAGCGGCCTGAAATCAGCAGCTCTGTTCAGCTGTGGTTTGAAGCTTCTGCCTCTGTGCAGAGTTTGGTAGGAACCAGCTCATGGCCAAAAAAATATGGGGGAGAGGATAACAGTGAGATGGCAAGCAGCACAAGCCTTGTTATTTAGGAAACAGAGGTAACAACAGATAATATTGTCATAAATAACACAACCATAGAGAGGCTAAGTGTGACGTCAGGGGTGATGACTTGCAGTGGTTTCATCCTGTCCAGGGGAGTTTCTGTGCAGGGAACAAGGGCATCATCTGGTCCAAACTACCTCTGACAGAGAACAGACACTAAAAGGCTTAACCCAGTGATGTATGACTGCAATGTTAACAGCTACAACTCAGTTCACCTCAGAAAAAGCAAAAACAAAAAGGATTTTAAGTACTTCCCACACAGACTTTTCTAATGAAGACATTGTCACATCTGTCTGTAGACATTAGACAGTGTCAACAGGTTTGGTAATTACCTACGGCTCTAAAATTTAAAGTCTACAAATTAATTAAACACTGTTCAAAAAAACCACGAAGTGCAGCTTTGAGGTTGGGCAGTGATTTTGCCACGACTCAACCCAAAAGCTCCTGCCAAAGCACTTGAACGCAAAAACCACTGAGTTTCACCTCCCTGAAGTGTCCTACATCCAGAACGTCCATTTCTGAAAAGTTTGGCTTTTGAAGAAGTTAATACTAATATTATAAAGTTCCAACTCCTCCATATCTTCCTCAAAGTACAAAAATACCAAGATACACTGAGAAACAAAGGACTGACTTTATTCTTCCAGGATTTTAAGTTCCACAGGATTTGACTCCCCATTGTCTCCTCGGCCTCTATTCCAAACCCTAAAGCTACGGTCATTCAAAATGCAAATATGCTGGGTTTTGCAGTGGGGGTAAGGAAATACAGACTTTTTACCACGAACCAGTTTTAATGACACTCCTTTCCATAGAGATCATGAATGGACACCTTTGTCTCCTTATAAACTGCTGGTGGATGGAGCTCCAGCTATTGTCCTCTGGCCAACTGTAACACTATTAAGAACCAAATGAACACACATCCAAATACTTTTAAGTAGCATAAAGTATTAAAAACAACTCATATGGCCTCAGACAGCAGCCACAAAAATTTATTTTTAGGGACAAAATCCTCTCATTCAAGAAAAACATGACAGATGATGAAATTCGTTTAATTCCTGTGTATTAAGTTGTGAGACTAAGTGAGCGGAAACCTATATTGGGAACATTCCTGGACTGGATTTGCAGCCCTGATTAGTGCCTAAATACTGACATTTGTGACTGAAAGCTCCGGAAAAATCAAGGTCTTTGGGAAACTGAATGACACGAGAGGGGCAGTGTCAATGGTACGAGCGTGCGGTTTTCAAATATTTTACATGCAAATAAAACCACTTTTGCATTAGAAAACTTGCCAGCAGTATCTTGTTTCTGATTTTGTTCTATCCTTGTTTTCCCTTCATATTTACAGGCATTTCAAAAAACAAATTGCACAACAAACCTAGTTAATCGTAAGTTTGTGAAAGTGGTTAAATACATGAACCACGTGTGTAGAACATACAGTAATTTGTAATTCAGATGCCTTGGTCTCAGAACCTCCATGTGTTAGTCTGGAGTTGGAGATCAATTAACCACAACTCAGAAGTGCTTTGAAGCTCAAACCCAGCAATGCACAAATCAATATTTAATTTGCAGTCAGTGTAGGAGTTAAAAATGTATCAGAAGCTATGTAAAAAGTATGTATCATAAACCACAAAATGGAATAAATACCAACATGCACTACCAACAGCCTCAGCAATTATAGATGAATATTTCAATGCAATTTCTTTTAATGCCTCCTGATTTTAACAAAAATTTGTGAACAACCACCGCATTTAAGTTACAAATTGTTCATGTGCATCATTATTTGCATCATGCAAGCCCATATTTTTCCTGCATATTTCTCTTTCTACCACAAGGAATATCATAGGACTGGAGAGGTTTTCTAGTCCTTGGGCTGTTCACATCCCTGACTCCATCCCTCCTTCAAATTTCTGCATTCTTCAGAAATCTGAGATACAGCGGGCAGATCAAGACATGTCCTTGCTTCAAAACACATTTCAGGCATTTTAATGACATGAAAGAACTGTAAAAATAAGAAAATGCAAAGTTACCAGGATTTCCTGAACAGACTGTGTGTGACCTCAATTAGTCACCAGATCAGCTACACAGAAACATGGATGCCTAAAGACATGAAAACCAGGATTAACTGCATTGGGCCAATTTGCAGAAATTCTACATTGCTGCCACTTAACAGGCCTGAGAAAAATAATACCTCTACCACCCCAAAAGCAACCAGCCTTTTGTTCAGCTTCTGTAATCTTCTAGAATTAACTAGAAAAATTTTAGCCCTGAGGCCTAACTTTGTGTCCTTCCTACAAACTGCTTTTCAAATGTCCACAGGTTCATGCTAATTTATCTTGAAAAATTATTTCAAAAACACAGGAAAAAAGAGGTACATACTAAAGCAATGATTTTAAACTCCATCTAGCTCTCCAAAATAACACAGAAATTAGGTTTTTTTTCTGACAAAAATATTTCACAGTTCAGATGCAAATTGAGGAATTAAATGTTTTCTTTAAAAATATAAACCAGGTGAGGAATTTGATTGAAGTGACTTTGTAGAGCAATCCAGTTGAGTGCAACACTCTTTTCCCACCTCAGTGCTTCCACACCTTGCCCACTAAAAATTAGGGGATGCAGAACTTCCATCAGAAAAGCATTAGATGCCAATAGAAAAACAAACTCTGTATTTGTACATTTCAGCTACTTTTTCAGTCTGTGATGCTCCCCTGAATATGACAAGCATAAATTTTCTTTGATTCTTCAGCAGGAGTTTTAGTCAGAAAAGCTAAAGTGGCATCTTCTGACCCCTGTTCTCACACTCCTGGTATACAGATAATGCAGGGATGGCAGCAGCATTCTGTGCAGGTTTCTCTGGACATGTGGATATATGAATACAGAGACCATCAGGATATTAAGCAAAGTAATTTACTCTTTCCGTTATGTCCTTCTTTCTCCTTTATGGGGGGAGAGCTGCATCAGGTTATGTCTTCAAAGCTAAGTGTTTAATATCGAAAGTAACACTAAAAACACCAATTCCTTGTATTAATATCAGGATTCAGTAATTTTTATGTCACTCTAACTCTGGATTTATTATGGAGTTCTTACTTAACCCTTCCCTTCAAAAAGCTGAGGAGTAGCTGGTGGAAGTTTCACACCACATATGTTTATACACACACACACACACACACACACACACACACACACACACACAACCCCCCCCACCCGCAAAGAAAATCTTACAGGTAGCTTTGGCTTGGCTTCTCTTCAGACCTTATCAAGAGGAAAACTCTGAACTGAAGCCCAGATTTCACAACCAACACCAAATGTTGTATTCTTCATTGACTACTTACATGCCTACAGATCACTGACTACTTACTACTTACAGATCTCCTGGAGAAAGTGGGCCTCGAATTAAAAACAAAGTCACCAAAAAAACTGCCTACCCCCCAGAAAAAGATGCAGAAGTCACTGTTCAATGACCACCTTCATTCAGGGTCACTCCTGTTTAGGATTTAGCATAGAGTGGAAGCATAAGGCTCAAACTGGATACAAACACATTCTATGCCTAGGAAATTTTTTTTAAGGTATCAAAGAAGGATTCATACAGAGCCCCTAACACCACACAAAAAAGAGGTGCAAATTAACATCCTGCTTGCTTCGGATTTTTTCCAAACCAAAAACAATTATGCAGAGGCTTCTAAGGTAAATTATTCACTATTTTAAGAGTCCAATGCAAAATTATATGTAGAGAGATTTATAAGAGTCAGCATCAGTCACATTAAAGGCATAGGAATACAGCTGAGTTGTTCTCTTTAAAATAACTAGGATACAATAGGGTTTAGACTACCAGGAATACTGCTACTAGCAAAACAACACAAAAAGACTTTCAGAAACAGAAGGAAGTATAATACTCATGTATTTTTACTATTAGAAAAAGTCTACCACTCCTTTTGGATGTTGCTCTTAACAGAGACCATTTAGAACAAAGGAATAGGCTGAAGGAATAACTCCATGATTACAGCGTCCAAATTCCTTTAGACCTTAAACTCTCTCTATGATTCTGCCAAGCTTTTACCATCCTACCCTGAAAGTTCAGCTGAGCAGACTGATCCTGAAAGAGGGAAATGACAACACAGCCACCTGCTTACAATACATACAAAAATAACCTGGAATGCCAAACTTGGAGTCCTGTTGACAACCGTGACTTTTTATGTGCCCTTTTGCTCTGCACAATCTAAATACTAAAATAAGAAATGACCTTTTTTTTAATGGGAAACCTGGTTAGCAATCTAAAGACTGCACCTTCCACAACACAGCTGGGAGTGGACTGTTAACAATAAACCTTCCACTTGCTGCTCAAGGGCAGCATTTCAGTGGCACCTGGAACAGCTATTAACTCCTGCTAGGTGATCAAGGCTCCCTCTTGGTAAAGAAGACTTCATCTCATTTAATGAATTCCTTTTCACATGCAGTTATAGACTCTTATTGCCTCTTTGTGTACTCTTCATCCTCCTTAATAAAAAAATGCTGCCCAAGCTGCCATTTGTCTGGACTCTTGACAGAGAATTCAAGTTTTCTGCTTTACTTCTTGTCATGGAAAAGAGAGTACTGATACACAGCCACTGGTCAGAAAGAAATAAAAGAAATCACATCACTTCTCAGGGTCACCTACTCTATACTCAAGACAGCAGTATGTGTGGACAGTACACAAAAGCATAAAAAACAAACCACTATTTTTGCTAATTCTTGTTATTGAAAATTGATTTCATGAAACTCAAGCACATGAAAACACTGCATTCTTCAAAAACGCAATAGTTTCAGAAGGAATTGGCACCTAAGGAATTGTGATGCATCAGAAAAACTTAGGCAACATCTCAAAGGAATAGAGAATAACCAAACCAAATTATCTACAGGCATCTAAGCATGAAGGGGAGTCAGGCTGACTGACTGTAAAACCTGAAAGGTTTTACACCCGGTGTTCACAAATAACTGGTGAGTTTTAGAAACACATGAGAAGGAAAGGAGTCACATCAGAAGCTTTCAACATTATCCCATGATTTTCCACCAGCTTTAAAACTAGGCAAGAATAACCAACCTTGCATAAACAAAATGAGATTACCAGCAAGACAGTAATACCAGAGAAACCCGGGAGGGTTTAGTAAATCAAAAGTGAACAACGACTACTGGCTCAGTTGGTCAGGGTTTGATGCTGATAAAACCAAGGTTGTGGGTTTGATCTCCATATGGGCCATTCACTTTACAGTTGGATTGGATGATCCTTGTGAGTTCCTTCAGACTTGAGTATTTTGTGATTCTAATGAGACTACTGAGATAAGGGGAAAAATAAATAAAAAAGCAGTATTATGCTGGTACTTGTGAACAGGGTGTGCCAAACATGAGGGAGACAAGTAATGGTTTCACTTTGTACAGTGCTGATAAGGGCTAGGCTAAAATACCAGGACTGAAATTCCTTGCCTCCCAGGCACTGCTAATTAAAACACGTTTCAGGAAGTGCACTTGAGCCAGCTTCCCTTCAGAGGAAGTTCTCCATGAATGTCTGCCAGGAAATAACCCAGATCCTTCCCTTACCACAGCACACACAAACCAACCTTGGCAACCCCTGGGCTGTCACTTGCTGGACCTGCTGCCTATCAAGCAGGCCTTCTTGGGTTTTTTTCCCCAAATATTTTATGAAAGGTCAGTACATTTGTATCGCCTAATGTTCCTTCTCTTGTAAGGACACTCATTACAACCTGCTCCATAACTACAACTAGAGATGCTACACCAGTAACAAACACTGCCATAAAAGAGAGCAGGAAGCCTGGGAAGCCTCACTCAGTTTTACAGGTAAAAAACGAAATTTTCAAGCCTTGAAAAGATTTGAATCCATTTGGTTTGAATTTTGGTCTTTTTATGTTTTCAGAAAATTCTCTTCAGGTTTTCTTTTTACAACACCAAGGTAACATATTTGGATGAGCAAGGTTGATAGGGAGTTGATTCGCTGAATATCTGAAATCCGGACATACTGGAAAGTTAAGAAATCTACCTCTAGCAGTGAGGAGCACATTATCATTGATTATTTTGTATAAGAATAGTCTTGTTCAAAGATTCGGAATATCCTGCTGCTTTTAGAAACTTTCCTAGGCCAGTGTTAAACATTTTTGTGCATTTCCTGTAGTAAACAACAGCCAATACAGACCTTAACCCATTAACCAAGATGCAGGATCAAAGGCCAACTATACATTACCATTGAGCAAGCTAAGTGTTCTCAAAGAAGCAGAGATACAAACTTTACCTCAAATAACAACTAGAATATCATTATTTAAATCTGCCATTTAAACAGCCTGGAAGGGAGCAGCAGCAGCACTGCATGGTTATCCCTGGCACCATCAGAATGTGCTGCTACAGGCCCATCCAAGCTGCATTACAAAGCGGTACTATTTACAGAGTCAGACTTCATTTTCTGCTTGATGTTCCCCTATTCACATTTACCAGAGGGCTAACAACCAAAACAAATATTTTGTTTGGTATACAGAAAACCTTTGGCACCTCCAGAGGGAAGACTAAAGCTCTACTTCATTCTATGTCGAGAACATATTCCGAGACACTCCAGGAAAAGACCAGTTTTATTGAACTCCACCAAGGGATGAGACAATGAAGGAGAATACCCCAAACACTGAAATTTATTTCCCCAAGCCCACTTACTTCCCTGTAAGAGACAACAGTTGCTCTGGGGACAGGCTGAGGAGTATCACCTATTCCAAGCAAAGGCCAGGACAGAGCTCATAAAGACATCAGGCATCACATGGAGTGGTTTGTGTTCCTTACACCCAGGCTCATTGCTTTGAAAACCCTGGTGGTGCCTGTCAGCACAGACAGCACAGAGCCCTTGGAAGGGCCCAGCCTGAAAGAAGAGGATGTTCTGTACTGAACTCGCACATGTGTGAGCCCAGCCTGCCTGGAAGAAGCTGAAGTTTATCATAACTTTGGTGGCAAAGTAAATCTTTCTGCAATGACCCAGAAGTCCAGAATAACAAACCAGTCCGGAAGCCCAGTAAAATTCCACTTCCAGAAGCCAGGAGGAGCTATAAGCATGTAGGTCTTACGGGCAAGGAGAAACATCCATTAATTAGCTTTACACTTGAGCACAGAGTGGTTGTTCTTTACACCTTTAAGTGCCAACTGAAATCTTTTGAAACAAATTTTGTATCAAGAGAAAAGCCCCAAATGTATTAAAACAAACCCACATGCATAGCATCCAAAATACACAAAGAACCCAAATCTCTGAGATTTCACTAGGGAAGTAATTCTAACCATAAAAGATAAAAAGGAACATTAATTTCTCTATCTGCAATACTATATTTAAACAAGTGTTATGCTGGAAACAAGGTTTCTCATCCAATACTAGGTTTAATTCCACCTGAAATAAAACCGTGAAGTAAAACTGAAGTCACTTGCAGTAGAGATACAATCTAGAGAACATCCTTTGGAAGCTGCCCCTTAGGTGGAAGTGCTGGCAGCACCTACTGTCAGTGGCTGACCAGCATCTTTGAAATCACACAATAAGTAGCCATAAAATCACACCTACTTTTATCTACAGAATGCCTGCACCAATTCCATGCTCAAACAGCGGCCTGAGGAATAAGTCAGAATTATAAAGCTAAACAGAACCACTGCTTATAATCCCTTCCTATTGATAACGTGTCTTCTGCACTCACTAATTGAGAATCATAGAATTATTTTGGTTGGAAAAGACCTCTAAGACCATTGAGTCCAAGCATCAACCCAGCACTGCCAAGGCCACCACTAAACCATGTAACCAAGTGTCACACCTACACATCTTCTGAATATTTCCAGGGATGGGGACTCAACCACTTCCCTGAGCAGCCTGTTCCAATGCTTAACCACTCTTCTGGTGAAGGCATTTTCCCCAATATATAATCTAAACTGCCCTTGATACAACTTGAGGCCATTTCCTCTCATCCTGTCCCTTGTTACCTGGGAGAAGAAACAGACCCCACCTGGCTACTACCTCCTGTCAAGGAGTTGTGGAGAGCAATAAGGTCCCCCCCAGCCTCCTTCCCTCCAGGCATTCAGGGCTTCTGGATGATGTTAGCAGAGTCATTTTGTCAAGTTTCCTGCTTTCTTTTATGGCCTTGCTACCTGGGGAGTTAAACACAGAACTGCCAAGTGATTTCAGGTGCTGTTCAAATCAGCAAGAGATCTGCTCTGAGTGTGAATTTTAAATGCTACAACAAAACCAGGCATGTCAGAGCACAGATCCAAAACTGAAACATCCTAAGTTCTGTGACTTCATCCTAAGTTCTGTGACTCCATCCAGTACAAATACTAATAAAACCATGAGATGAATGGGTGAAGGCAGCACTACCACAGCATACTTAACAGGAAAAACTCCATCCTGTAAGAGGTGGGCTTGAATACTGCCATGAATAGACAAGGGTATTTTGGGAGCAAACGGGTCATGATTCTGTGGAACAAAGTATGTGATCACGTAATGAAAAGACTATCATGGTCCAAGTAACAGCTTGATTTTTTGCAATATGAATATGAAAGGTAACAGTTTATAAAGCAGCTAGATAAGTAAGAGATACAGGACATTTTTTTGTCACTTCCACTGGAACTGTTATTTCAGTATTTGCATATACAATACTACTTTCAAAGAGTAAATAGCACTAATCCCTTCCTCCTACCAAATCCTCAGCCAGAAAAAAAAAATTCACAGACTTCAATGTAAACCTGACAAGTCAGAAGCACTTGCAATTTACATTCAAGATTTTTCACTGTTTCCTCTTACTCTATGTTATATTTCACAACCTTGTTATTCACTGGGCTGGTTTTCTATAAAGTCTTATCTAGGCAGGTACTGCAAGATATTTACCTAACAAACCAATAAATACTTTGTTGTCATGGTTTTACCAGGATATGACTCACTTGGAACCATGTACTCCAGGGAGCAAACAACCTCAGTTCACAAAACACACAAGTGCACTTTTTCGCTCATGACATCACAACAGTCAGAGCTGTTCCTTTCAAAAGGTCAAACAAAATTAAAGGAAGCATTAAAAACCCCCTGAAATCACAGATCTGATTTGCAGGCCTTTACAGATGATAAAATGTTTTGCTCCCACCCCCCAGCTCCTTGCTTTCTGGATTTCCCACACTATTAGTTTTCCATGTCCAGGAAGTATTTTTCAAGTGTCTGGGTTTCCATCTGAATCGTAAGTCAGAATGAACACGAGGCAAAAGGCTAAAAATTTTGGTTTTAACTGATAAAAATATCAGTACTGGTTCCAACTGAAATACTTTGGGTTTTTTCCCATTTAAGTGACAAAACAGAATACTACTATTTTTTAAACCATTCAAACTTGTTCCTTGGAGTGGTGAGAGTAGATGGAATTCCTTGGAAAAATCTAACTGTGTAACATAAACAAACATTATCTCAGACCAGAAAAGGGAAGAGAGAAATTGGAGAGGAGAAGCAATTATTCACCATAAAGTTGAAAACTGAAGTTTAAAAAAAGCTGACAACATCCAGAAGTAAGCTAGTGAAGAATAAAGATATCTACCCCTGCAAGTTTAGATGGTCAGGAGACATTAAGTGACCCGCTGCTGATTCCTGAAGATGAAAATATGGATACAAGATCACAGCCTGAAGTCCTGTTAGGGGCCTGCTCCATGTGAAATGCAAGCAGCCATATCTCCTTTGCTCTCAAGTATATCACAGTCCAGGCAAGAACATTAATGACTCTAAATCAGGTGATATCAAAGTTTTAAATGAGGGTAACCACATTCATAAGTTAGATTCAAAAGTGTTCTTGAAGTAGCAGGAGATGAATTTTGTTAGCTGCCAAAGCCTAAGCAATAGGGAAAAAAAAAAACACAATTTAATACAGGTTCCCAAACCACCAACCACAGGGAAGGTTGTAGAAAGGGGAGAAACCAAACCACAAAGAAAAAATAAGGATCCAACAAGTTATTCTAGCCACACTCAAATGTAAGAATATTCCAAACATCCATCTACATGAGCAGCAATAAAGGCAGAAGTCAAATATCAACAACACTGAGGAGTAAAGCTGAAGTTTGCAAATATAAACATTCACCCTGGGAAGGGGGTGGGTCAAAAGGAATCAAAAATATGCAGAGCAGAAATAAATTCCTATAATACAAAGAATACTGTGGCTGTAACTTCTCTACTCCTGCTTTCAGCTAAACTTCTTCAGGTTAGGCCAAGTGCCCCCACAGCAAAGATTTTGCTTTATTAAGACCCGTTTTTTTCCCTGCACTACAGAAAAGCAGAACATGAGAATAGAGAATTATTAGTATTTTGCTCCAAAAGGCAGCACATGGGACTGGTCAGACAATTTTCAGCCAAGGGACTTTGGTAGGTGAGGAAAAAAAGCACCTCACAAAGTCCTCCCATGCACCATAAATTAACTGCTGCCCAGGTCTGCCCACCTCTGTACCCTCAGGCTGAATGGAAGGACCATGAACAGGCTGTCAGAGAAAAGCCAGTTCCAGGACGGTCAGGAAAAGAAACAAACCAAGAAATTCTGTTTTAACACCCACTGTTTAACAATCAGGATTTTCAACAATAATTATAGGGAAAGAACAACAACAACAACAAAATCTCATCTTGACCTGCTTTACCCAGAGTAAAACTCCGTGTGAAATTGAAATCATTAGCCGTCGTACATACCCTAAGTAGACTTTCCAGCTCTCAGCAGCAAGTGCTCAATACAGGATGAAACATGAAATCTGAAACAAACATTTAGAATTCATTAGGATATTTTCTTAACTAATGTCAAAGCAGTCAAACATCCAAAAAACTTAAGAGCAAATTAACTTACATTCTTGTTATGAAGACAAGATAACCTCCCTAAGGAACCAGCTACAGTACATACCCTATTTTACAAGTGCAGATTATTTAGCTGGAAATCCTTAGGAAAAGAACAAAAAAACCCACCCTAAAACAAAACACAGAAGAAGTTTGTAGAAGTAGAAGCCAGGGACTTATATTTGAACTCAAAACAGACATCTTACAAAGCAAGTTGCCTGAAATCCTGTTGGTCCTATGAAAGGAAACTACAAATTTCCCAAGTTATATGGATTTGTTACTCTGAAGAAGGAGGAGGGTTAAAGGATTCTGAAATGAACTTTATTACTGATAATATACATTTAATGGTAAAAACAAGTGAGTGCTGAAAACCCTGATGAGTGATTCAAAACATTAGCAGCATCCAGATCTAGAATTAGAAAGCTCTTCCCTGGAAAATAAAAAGCGTGTGGGAGGAACTAGTGAAAAGCATTTATTTCCTCAGGGTATGTGCATCACAGGGCAGCTGAGCCAGTTCTCAGCTGAAGTAACAAATATATACAGATATTGCTCAATGCACACATAATGCACAGAAAGTTGTCAGTTTGTTTCCTAAAGAAAACAATTAATCTAAAAGAATTCCAGAGCCAAGTAATGTAGAGAGTTGAGTTTACTACTTTGTTAGTTGTTTTTCTTCTTTCCCTTTTGAACAAATATGTACTATAGGGACAAAGGCAGTACCAGTAGAAAGCCCAAGCTCATATATTACGCACTTAAAATTAGATTTCTAAGAACTGTTTCCCAAACTTTATTAATCTTCGATACTTCATTTTCCACACACACAAAGGCCACCAAAAGATTTCCACAAAAGAATCTCAGGAGATAAAGTAACATAAAAAGCTCAAATAATCTCTGCACAGTTTCTTTTAAGGTTTCATCTAAGCTGTAACAAACTGGGGGTGGAAGAAAAGTAAAATACTTTAATTTCAACACGAAAACCAGAAAAAAGAGTCACAGACATTTACCTGAAACACACCTCCACACCATGGAGAAAAAAAAAAATCAGTGGGAACTTGAGCTGCTTTTATGGTGCTACGTAAGATGAATGGCACTGCCTCCAAATACTGATTTTATGGTTAACACAGAATCTGCTAAGTCAGGCTGTCCCACCATCTCTGCCAGACTGAGTGGCAAATGACAGCTTTCCCCAGAATCATGCCTGCTCTGAATGTTTTTATGGAATTAGTCATGATTTGGGACAATTTGTAAAAACACCGATGATTAGCACAATGGGAATGTATCAAGTCCTTTATGAAAAGGCAAATTGCTCATTAGACTGTTTCTCACACTGAGAAACCTGTGCACTTATTGATTTAACTAAAGATGTTTTCTGATAAGGCAAAAGCTACTTTTCATTTCCAAGGCCAGTAGTAATGACCTTTCCCTACTCCGGGAAGTTACATCAGTAGCACCCTTAAAACATTTGTTACAATACCTGTGTGTGTAATACCATGGCACTTACATGCAGCATCAAAAAAGCACCAAAGACTAGAAAAATATTATTTTAATTGCTGAGGCATCAATAATGCAAACACTTACAGGCATGTTAAATTTTCCACACAAGTTGTGCCACTGATTTTCAATAGAACCACTCATGTGTGTAAAATTCAGTGTACAAATGCATGGCACTGTGATTTGATGCTGGAAGGCAATCCCAGAGGACAGATAAAGGGCCTCTCGTCTGCTCATTAGCTCCTACGAGTAATGTAGTCAGGACAATCTAAACACTGATCATTTCTTCTCCCTTACACCAACAGCCTTTTCCAGGCACACCTTCCCAGTATTTGTTTTCACAGGTTACTTACTGATTTGCTTCATTCATCAATTACTTAGGAAGCAAGTGGTGACAAGAACTCTCCTACGCTAACTCAAGTCCAACCAGTTGTAACACTTCTTAAAACATCAATTAGTCTCCTTCTAATAGGGATAAAATGCTGAAAGCTTCTAAAGTGGTCAAAAGGAGATTAAACATAAAAAATGGTTTGGGTTGAAGATTTGTGCTTTTATTTCAACTTTTTGTAAATAATTTTCAAAATTTACATATCTTACAAAATGGTTTCTTTAAAGTAATAGAAACAAACATGTACATCTGCTCAGGGGGAAAAAAAGTTACAGGGGAGAGGGATTTTTCATAGCTTTTGAAAGTTCTCTACCTTTTTCCACATGGGAGAGGTTTTCAGTAAAGTGACGATATTTAAATCTTAAATTTAACATGTTTTTGTGGTGGAAAACTATTCCTTTCTAGACTTTTCCCAACCAGCTGCAAGTCACCCACTTGGTCCAGTTTTGCTTCCTTATTTTTCTTAATCTGTTTTATCTATCACTGTATTACCTTATTCTCCTCTTAAAATCAATGCAGAATCCTACCTATTTGTAGTTAAGAGACAACTTACTTGTAGATCTAAACAACATCCACATACAAAGCCTGAAAGTTTAAGTTTCGTCCTCCAGGATCATTCTGTTCCCTTTCCAATTTGACTCCTTCCCCAAGCACACCACTGAGCCATTAGACAACTACCAGTATCCAGGAGTAAAAATCTTAATTTATCCTCTAGGCGCGGATCTCCTTCCTCAGCTTCCTTATGTTTCTAGCGAACTTTAAAGCTCTCTGATCATACTCTTCAAGAAAATTTGTCCTCTTCACTCTTTTCACACGCAAATACCTCTCCTTCACCGCTTTCCCGGATTCTCCACTCTATTTCAACACAGCAACAGCCTCAATCTCCACAAAGCCAAAGATGGACCACTAAAGACCAACATTACTTGTTTCACTTCCCTCTCCTAATTCTGATCCACAGCAACAAAGCAAATAAACAGCTTCATGCAATGCAACGTTTTTATCCTTACAAAGCATTTAATGTGGTCTCTGACGATGCCCCTTTGGCTCTACAGTGAGGCAAAGGAAAACTCCACAAAGATCACAGTGGACAGGAAAGACTCGAAGAGCTCTGTTAGTGCAGGGAAAGAACAGAACAGCTGGACACAAGTAGTATCTTCTTTAGCAGAGATGAGACAATTATAGCCAAGTTATCTGCAATGTTATTGTTCCTGTAGCTGTACTCTCCTGTATCTTGCACAAACAACTGAATCAAGTGAACTTTGGCAGTCACTGAGCAACCACAAACAAATTTCCATTAGGGAATTGTACACTCTTCATTGGGAATTATTCTCCAGCCACTTGTTTCAAGGCAGCAGAAAGGATCTAAGCTTTCATTTTTTAACAAGATAGAAGCGAAGCATTCCCAGAGGTGTTTTGAAAAAATATAGTCTGGATGAACATATATATTCAGGACACAAAAAAAGGGGATGAAGCTGCATCAGGGAGAATTCAGACTGGACGTTAGGAAAAGGTTCTTTACAGGGAGGGTGGTCAGTCACTGGAACAGGCTCTCCAAGGAAGCAGTCATGGCATCAAGCCTTAGTTGGACTCGATACTTTTGGGTCCCTTCCAAATTGTACATGCATGGAACCATAGATTATCTCACCACTCCCCTACACCTCAAGCAATGAGGGCAGCAGACCTGGAGCAGTGCCTGGAGCACATCCAGCAGCAGCACCAAAAACACACCCATGCAAAAGAATAATTACAACACAGCCCTGAGTACAATGTATTAACAAATGACCCCTGGCCTTCAGGAGAAGCCCCAGAACAGTCAGGGCACTTACTGAATTCTAGACCGACTCAAAAGCAGTGTCTGTACAGACAATGCTGTGAGGATTTAATAGTCTTGTTTCAGGATAATTGGCACACAAGCACTGATTTCATCTCGCCACTGCTTTGTGGCTTGGCCACCAGAAGAATATAGTTCATAAAGCAGAACTTGGACACCTCACTGGATCCAAACATAGAGCCTAAGCACATCACCCCAAAAGACAGCCCCCTATGGCCACCGTCAGCTGCACCACCAGCACTTGGGCAGAAACTTTTAACTAGATTGCTATAGCTAAATTGAGGAAAGAAGTGCAAACTTCAGTAAGATCTCAATTACATATCATACTAAAAACACACACACACAAAAAAAATGAGTCCATACGTCCTGTCACTCCCTATTCACATGAGCCATCAGACAAAGTGAGCCAAAAAGACAAAGCTTTAACAACACAGAACATAAGTTCAACATAACACTTCAAACTGCTGTAACACAGACTCAGTCCAAAAAACTATCATATTTCAAGCGACAGCTGTGCATTAAGTACTCACATTATATGCACATGGGCACCACTCTCCCCCTCCCCACTTCATTTTGACTGTGCTCCAAATCCTTTCTCTAACTCACCACTTTCATCTTGCCTTTCCAAAACTGATCTCGACCCAGCTACCCACAAGGTCTTGCCTTGTTTTTCTACTTCTATCAACTTCAAGAGTAAGGTATTAAAGGAAATGTGTTTTATGTACATTTATTTTCACAACTTGTGCAGTCCTCACCCTTCTTCTACTTTCACTCTATGATCTCTTCCTCGGTATAATGTGACCGATGTTCCTACTCCCACTTGAGAATACTGGGGCTCAGTGTCTATTTCAATAGAGGTAACAAAGGCTTTTAAAAGAGAGAACTTCAATGCAATCCCCATTTAACACCAAAAAGCCACACAGATAAATACATTACAGAACTCCAAAATCTGTTTCCTACTAAGGGAAGCTCTGTTCAATACTCTCTTCAGATTGCGAAACAGTTTAAAGGTTTTATTTGCCTTTAAGAGAAGAAAACGCTGATTCAGTTGTAAAATGAAGCCAACGTTACACACTCCTGTCTTGAAGAATTCCCTCTCCTCTCCTGATGAAAGGAGAGCAAGGCCCAATACTGGCTGCTGGAAGCCCAGGAACAGCGTGAGACGAGCAGTGCTGCTGTCACACAAAGAAACCTCCCCTTCACTGAGCTGAATGAGCAGGGGCTTGGAGCCTGTGACACAACTAAACTTTCGCTTCATTTAAATCCCCATCCGAGGATTAATCATGTGTGCTGCACACCAGCTTCTTCTAAAGGGGCCTAATATTCTAAAAATATTCACTTGGTTGTCTAATAAGTTCATGTAGGTAGCAAATTTTCAGAGGACCAAAGCTCAGTTTCTTACACAAATGAAATACTGTCAGGAACTCCACGCAGGAAATGGAACAGAAGTGAATTCAGTCTTACATCCCACTTCCCCTTTTGACTCCATTCTTTGACTAAGTTTTACAGAGGTTCTGCTTGATATTTTTTTTTCCATCCACAAGCCAAAAACCAGAGGTATTAAACTCAATCTAATATTCACAAAGTGTTCAAGAAGAGACCAAGTCAGAATATTCCCCCTGAGAACCACATCCCATACACTTTTTTCCACTATTTCTCTTATAAACTTCAATCCTCAAACTTTACCACCAAAATACACGGGCAAAATAAAAATAGTATTATTCACTAACAGAAATTGATTGATTTTTCCTGACAACCATTGATTAATATGTGCAAAACAATTTCTGTATATATGCACTAAGGAGTACAGTAACTGCAATCCTCCTTGGAGGAGATCCCCCCCCAGCCACCAGTCGAAATCCCACAATTTACAAAGGTAATCCTAAACAAGAAAACCATGTAAATCTGAAATTATTAGATTTTCCTGATAACAAAAAGTTGGTACCTAGTCTGGCTAGGTGTTTTTAGAGCTGATTAAACAGGTTTTAATGCAGATGACAAGGAAAAGGCTTCCCTTTACTTCCACACCAATTGGGGGGTTCTTAAATGACATTTATTTCCCCAGATCACAGCAGTTTACACAAATTCACACACATTGCCCAGATGCACACTCCTAGCTTCACCTTTTAGCCCAAAGGCACCACAAAAACTCAGATGCAGCACTGAAGTGTTAATTTCAACAGCTTCTGCCTCTAATTTTTAACATAGTGATTAAAAAGCTACCAGATCCATGCATTTACTTTATCCTAAGGATCATCTCAAATGCAGGCTGCTCCATTAATCCCAGCTTTCAGCAGCAGCTGTACCAGGTACAGCCATTATTACCACATTTTGTCTTCATACACATTTCCACTAAAGACTACTTAATTCTGCTTCCCCATGTCAATACCAACTTGCTCCTTCCATGGCAAAATGCTGAGAAACACCCTGACTCGCTTTAAAACAGATTCGTGTGAGTTACGACTAAGACAAAGCCTAGTGGTAAAACATCAAATACAAACTGTCATACTGAAGAGTGAAAGAGTGACAGAAAAACAAAGAAACAAAGCTTGTCGTATTAATATATAATAATATATTGTAATTAATTAAAGAACAACACTAAAAGAAATAAGAAAAGTCATCCTAAGGCCACTCTATCAACTTATTTGTACAATTTAAAAGTCTCACCAGTTTTACTCCTTGAAATTGGGTAAAACAGCAACTAAACTAATTGTTGTAATATCAGTAACCAGTTTATAACTCTGTTTTCCAAGCCATATCTAAGTAACATCTGCATCTGTACAAGACCACGACAGTTTCATTTACAGAAAAGGTCTTCTCCCCATAACCTTTCCAGCCTTCCACAAAGGAAACACAACCTGCTTTGCCTGCAACAGAGTCACATCAAAGCTGCCCAGTCTTGGGCAATTGCAGAGATAACAGAGAGCACACGAGCTCAGGAAGAACTCTCAGCTACCTTTTGACTGTCACCATAATCCTGCAAATCACAACCCCACCTGTGCTCATCACTAAAATCAGTGCTGGACAGGATTGAAGAGGTCACCTTGTCAAGCTGCCACTCCTGAGGGAGGAATGAACAGTATCCCCTTTCTGACCGATGTCTGATTTGTTCTTAAAGACTGTCAGGGATGAATCCCTTCCCTAATCTATTCCAATGGTTTGTTATTCTTGGAATTAGAAGTCTTCCTCCCCAAGTAGCAGCCCAAGTCTTTGGTCCTATTATTTAAGTCAATTAATTCTCATTTTAGTCCCTGTAATCCTTTATCTTCATCCTCATAGTAGCCTAACGCATGGGAATAACTTAACTTCTTATCTCTTCATAGTCTTAACATCTTAATTTGTCCAGTTCTTGTATATCATATTCTCAGGCATCTGCTACTAAAAGCATACAAAAGAGGAAAACCCTTTTTTGATGTCCAGTGCCCAAAACTAAACACAAAAATCTAATAAAATCCTACCAGTGCTGAATGCAGAAGAAAAATTATTTACCCCCTCCACCACACCACAGCAGAGCATTTCTTTACCTGCACCCGCAGAACACGGTTAATCACAAACTGAGCACCCATCAATCAATCAATAACCTGCATTCCCCAGTTCACTCAGCTCTTGTAGGATTTTAAAAGCATACTTTGATCAGAACATTTGAACAACAAAATTCAAAATGCATTAAACACAGAGTAGGAACAGAGGCTGTAGAGCTGAACAAGTGCAGAAAACAGCCGGCTTTGTGATTTATACAAACTGAAGTGGAAATGACAAGATAATTAATAAACCAACTGAAATCTAGAAGCCTCTAGGATATAGTGCTTAAGCCTGAAATAGAAAATGAGAGCTGATAAAAATTCAGAATTACTTCTTTAGCCATTAATTAACAGTGTTCCCATAATGGAGCTGTTAACACCAGCATAAGAACTGAAACTGTAATTTGTAACATTTGCAAAGAGCTTCACTGAGAGTGAGAGACCAACACATGTCAGCAGTCTGTGAAGGTTTCCTGGGTGAAAGTTGGCAATGGAAAACAAGTTAAAAATATAACAATATTAAATAGTTTTTGATACAATTAAAAATGGAACTCAAGAGATTTAAATTCTCCAACTTGTGGCTCATTACTTGGGAGGTACAATTCTATATATACTATCTATCAGCTCTTTTTCTGCCATACCTGTAAAACAAAATGTATTTTATTTAGCAAATGCAGTTCTGAGTTAGGCATGATGAGGCGTAAACAGCATAAGCTGTAAGATGGCACCTTAAATTAACAACTTGGATCCAACATCATGGTTTTTTGCTTCTCCTTGTGACAGGCACTTCAAACCCTCCACAGGAAGCATCCCAGAACTGAGGTGTTTTTGTGCCAGAGTTCACCATCCTTATATTAAAGGGAAACAAACAACAGCAGAGCAGCTGAATTAGTTCTGCCATTGAAAGGAAAAGAAGAAGCCACAGGGGAAAAATAAAATTCATCCCAACTTCTGATACTGTGGCTGTGTCAGTGGTTCACACCTCTCTGCACTACTGGTGAACAAAAGCAGCGTTACCAGGCACGAAGGGTCCCTAGACAGCGGCAAAAATATAGGAACACCTCCACCAAGTTCTGGAACTTGATGGGGGAAAAGGGCGAAGAAAGAGGGGATAGGACTTCAATAAAGTGTGAAGTTCACCTCTTTACAAAAAGTTAGTTCCAACAACTGAACGACAAAGGTCCCTGTTACACACCCCTTTTGTGCCTGGAATGTGAAACCCATTAAGAACAATTACCTCTGCCTGTAAACAGCTTCCACTACAAGAGCATCAGTAAAGCAGCAAAGGGGATGGAGGAGGAGACTGCTAAAACTTGAGGTACACCCAGGCATAAAAGAACCACAAGAGCATTCAGCAAAAGGAATTTCTGCTTGAAAAGTGTATTAGAAACAGCAGGGGGAAAAACTGGTAAACAACTTGGTTGGTTAACCAAAAATTAAAAGGAATTGTACTCTTTTAAACGTTAACTTTATTTTTCTTCTTTCTGTATTAACCTTGACTTGAAAAAAGCAGGCAGTAAAAATTCCAGCATACTAACCCAGAACACAGACTATTTTCCTCTCTGAGGACAGAAAGATTGGAACCACTCAATTCAAAAGAAAAAGAAATCAAGAACAGTTACCTATGTGCAAATAGGAAAATGGTGGCAGATTTTATGTTTTCATGCTATTTTTCATAGAAAAAGAACTTAAAAGATTGCCTGAAATCAGTAAGAGGAAATTCTCTTTTGAAGATCACAGAATTTCTGAATCTCAAAGCTGCAGAGTATTACTGACAACAAACTTGCCTCAGCATTCATGCTGAACAAAAAACCTACAACAGACAGGATGAAACAGGCATTGATTGATGTAAATCTCCACCACTGGGTGAAATTCAGACACTGGGATTTCTAAGTCTCTCACTAGTACCTTCAATAGCAGTAATCTTGGATGCACTGCTAGAAAATTACCTATTAAATGCTGATGGAGCAGAGACCTTACTGGCTACTGTACATCCCGCAGATTGTATCAGTAAAGATTCCAGGCATTGCTTAAGGTGTGGGAAAAGAAGTGGGTACCTGGTTAAAGAGGTGCATTCACAGCTGCAAAATACATCATTTAACTCATTCTGTACCTCTGCTAAATTAAACTTCTGCTATCCCCTTGAAACCTAATTATTTGCAGCAAGAAAACAGGAAAAAAGAAAAAAAAAGAAAAAGAAAGGGAAAAAAAATCATCTGCTGCTTCAAATCCTTCCTACAAACTTCAATGGAACTACAGGAAAAATTATCTCTGCCTTCCAAAGACACTTTAGAGGCCCAAATAGTCTGCACTTTCTCCCCTCCTCCAAACCAAAATAAAACAAAAGCAGGAATTGCACATTTTTATGTGTGGGTAAACAATGCAAGGCCTGAGCATGGCAGCAGGAAGCAGGAGCAGTTCAGAGTCAGCAGAGCCCTCTGACCCCTTTCTCGCTGTCCCAAGCACTAGAACAACTTCAGCCCAGTCACTTCTACCTCTGCAAAGGCAACAAGTGCCTCATTTAAGGACTCTTAACACATACACGGGCTAAATCTTCCAAATTTATTGTACAACATAGCTGAAACAGCAGCAGTGGCTGCAGGACACTGCAGGACAGGTTTTGCTTACACACTTCTGGGCAAAAGGAAGGAAATTAGTCTGGGGTCTTGAAATGAGTTAACTTACAGTTCCATGGGCAGAGAAAAGGTCAGCATTAGAGGGATTAACTCTAAACTGACCTATATTACACTGTTACCACGTTGGAACCCTGCAGCAAAATGAAACACAGTTGAGTGCTTGAAGTCACCTTCCCAGAAGAAAAGCAAAAAGTTATGCTTCCATGCAACAGGAAGCTAATAAAAACTACTAAAACTTCTTCCATATACCCCTTCTGCACTGAACGCAATACAATGGGGCAGAGGAATGATGCAGAAAATCAGAGGGCGGGAAAAAGGTCTTGAAGTCACAGGCAACAAAGGAAATCCAATCCAGGAGAGTTTTGCCAGTTCAGTCATGGACTGTTGCAGAGCTAAAGAACATTTAAATGCACCCAGAATTCACACCAATGCAAGTGAATCAGACGTTCTCTAAAAAAGCCTGTTGCCTTCAGCATTTGTTAGTTACCTCTTCCATTCTGATTTTCACTTGACAGAAGTTGCATTCAAATGCTGTAAACCAGCTTTCACAAACTATTCTCCATTTCCTTCTCAATCTATGAACCACTGACACCACCACTGAGCTGAATCTCCACGTTTCAAGCACTGTCAGAGCCAGAGAGAATCAGTTTCTGTGGCTCTCCTGCCACCTCTGAAACTTTTTCTTCCACACACTATTCCCTGAGTCAACTCCCTCCAACAACACATCCCCCTGATGAGCTGAAAGGTGCACGAACTGCTAAAATTTGCATGGAGATGCTTGGAAAGCTACCACACACCTGGGTAATCACAGCTGTCTCGCTTGTATCTGCTTTAAGACAAAACCAGAAAACCAGATCAAGCCACACAAAGTTTTTTGTGCTTTTGGTTGTTTGATTATATTTTTGTGGGGTTTTTTTTAAAGAAAAGACCTAACACTCAGAAGTCTGCCCAAATACAAGACTTGTATCCCAGCACCAGGAACACAATGCTGAACAAGCAACAAACTCCTATTTAGGAAGATTACATGGTGGAAAGAACACAGAAGTTACACAGGAACGGGATAGGGAACATAAATTTTAAACCTACAAACCCAAACTTGCAGGTCTTTAAACTGTTTAGTCCCTAAACAACCACCTTCTTCAACAGTTTTTCGTATTAGCCATCAAGCACTGCCTGATTATGGAGAGCAGGACATGAGGAATGAAAGCTTTCAGAAAGATCTACTTGATCATCTTCCACATAAGTTCTTCCTCTCCCACACACAAAAAAACCCTGTTTGAAACCAGGTATCTATCTGGATAGCACGTTTTCCACTTAATTTCCCATTCTTTCAGCTTCTTGTCTTTGTAACAGACACAATAAACCACATTCACTGAACACTGGTAGAACACACAACTTTCAAGGCTTTTAAGTGCCATTATGTACAAACCAAGAGATTCACCTGAAATTGCTAACAATCCACAAACTCTGCTCTTGCATTGATCATCTGCATCAGGTCCTAGGTTTGGGTTTTCTCCCTCAAACACTTAGAATTAAAAAGACAGCTTTTAGCACATAACTATTCTATGAAAGCTACCACTCAGGGAGACAAGGATCACTGCAGTTCGAGTGCTAAATAAATGCATTCTAAATTGACTTTTAGAGTGTTTCTCCATCATTTCTGCTCTTATTCCATACAAGAACTCAAAGTGATGCAGTAAGGATTTCTTTGCCGCAGTTTTAAAAATTCTAATCTCTAATTAAAACTTTTTCAAGAACTTAAAGTCAATATATCCATGTCTTCAGTGGTACTTGAAACTTTAGAATTACACTAACACCAGACAAGAGGAAACACACATTTAGTCTGGAAACCACATCTGATGGAGCTAAATATCAGTCACACCAGGGAATAGATCCGGAATATGAATTCCAGTATGAGAGTGTCCTTGTTTAATGCCTTCTTCCCATTTACTGACATTTATCCAGAATGTGAAAATACACTTTAGGCAATAATCTACATAAAATGTAAAGGTACAAAGGTCCAATTTAAGACAAATAAAACCACATGAGACTATTCAAATCTTGTATGTTTTTATAGAGATTTAATAGCGAAATTACAACCTATTTATAGTTACCAATATTCTTCAAAACTACGCTCTGAGAAGACAGAAGGCTCTTTTTCATAGGGAAAAGGACTTTTCCGTTAATCCTACAAGATGTAAAATGAATGGGAAAAGTCTGTATTGTCATTATGAATATTGTATCAAAATAAAGACCATTCTGCTACACACAGCAGTACCTACCGGGGGGGGGAAGATCATTTTTTAATACAGATGGCAAGAAATAAATTATTGATTCTTGAGTTACCCTCCTAATGGAGAGAAAAAAAAAAAAACAAAACCACCACATCCATAGATGCATTAAAAAAACAGAAGACAATTTCCTAAACCATCAAAGCCACCTCTTGTACTACTTAATCTCTAGAGAGCACTCCTGCTTTTCTCTCCTCCTATCATCCTCCCCAAAACACCTATCAGTTTGGTGGAATT
Organism: Oriolus oriolus; assembly: GCA_013400235.1. Taxonomy (NCBI): domain Eukaryota; kingdom Metazoa; phylum Chordata; class Aves; order Passeriformes; family Corvidae; genus Oriolus; species Oriolus oriolus. The sequence goes on from VXBT01004032.1 coordinate 449,563, forward strand.
CATAACATTGAGATCCCCCATTCATCTATTACTCATATGGTAAATCATTATATTACCAAAAAAACCCAAAAGAAGCCCTTTCCACAACAGGTAACATACTCTGAAGCAAAGTCACATCACTAGATATCTTGAAAGAATTTTTAAAGCTGTTTCAGCAAATTACCCATTCAAGACATGAGTGCTAGTCTAAGAATATTCTTTTCTGGATGAAGTATTCCAATAAGCTACCAGTTGATTGCTGTGTCACTACACATGCTTAGTACCTTTAATAATACCCAAGGCTGAGGCCAAAAAAAGCTTGGAGCTTTTGACAAATAAGCACTATGTCATTTTCCTTTCATGTATACATTTCAACCTTCCTGCAAAATAAAAGGTCAACCAACACAAACATCAGTCCCAGCCATGTTCCACGAAAACTGCATTTAAGACATAATAGCACAAAAGACAAATTAATTTCAGAACTGTTTTTCTCTTGTTGAGCTGCCTGTAGAGTTTTACAGTCCTGTGAGAGGCAATCTTTCCAGCAACCAGTGTCTCTTTCTTTTTTGTTCTGTTAACAGGATCCCAGATTTTAGGACCATTAAATTTCCTGCATGGATCGATCTCAAAGAATACACACGCACACACTCCATACAGAATCTCAGCCACAAACCCTGCTTTAAGAAACCCAAGGGCTGTGTTCCCCATCTGCAAATCACACCACACAGGCAAAGGTGTTCCCACAAAGGGGGTAGGGTAACAGCCTGATTTCAGGGCTAGGAAAAAAAGGGCCAGGTGGAGAAAGGAAGGGGTGGAATTTCGGACGTGGACAACATCAGTGAGACAACAAACCGTTCCAAATAACTGTGTAACATTTAATATTTTCTGGCCCCAATCCAGTTGTGCTCCTGACCTTAGCCAGGTTTAACAGAACCAGAGACAACAAAAGCAGATTAGCTTCGAGGAATGTGGGACTTTTCAATTAATCCAGGAGGGGGAAAAAATATATCAAGCAACTTAATGCCAAAGGAGTGTGAATTTTAAAGGGACACTGCAGTATCACTTCACTCTTACACTAACATTTAAATTAAATACTTCAATATGAATTCCCAAATGTTTCTCTTTTCAAGTGAACTTTTTGTTTAATGCCTTTCCTCCAGCACTGCTCTTATCCCAGTGAAACTGCCAAAAACTGGGCTCCAGGCTGACGCTGCTGCAGTGCCAGGGCCTGCAGGATACTCTGCTCCCAGGACACTGGAATAAGACTGACTTTGAGGCAGCAAACACAGAAACAACATAGCCAACACTGTTCCAGCCAGAAAACAACAAAAAAAGAACGGGAAATCAAAGAGAAAAGTCTACCCCTTGTCCCAAAAAAAGCATCATCAGAGCACAGGAGGTCTGGGAAGAGAGTGGATTTGAGAACTGGCAATGCACAGCATATGTTTCAGAATTAGTCGCGGGGATTTGAGGAGAACGATTCTCTGTTACAGCTGCAATTCTCACTGTACTCCAAAATCAGGTTTACAACCGGAAAACCAAAAAATACCGGATTTCTCCAAGAAGTGCAAAGGCTCCTCTGTGTGATCCAACTTCTGTGGCACCACCGGGCCGACCACGAGCCGCGCTGAGCGGACACCCGCTCCCCTTCCCCGCTGCAGACGCCAGGGGCTGTCCCCGGGTTAAGGGACCGGAGCGCTGCCCCGATTCTCTTTGGATCACACGGTCCCAGCGAGCGCAGTACCAGAACAAACCAAAAATAAATCCCCAAAGCCCACACACCTAAAAAAAGCCCCAAATCCTAAAGAGAAGAAACCTCAGCCACTTCCCCTGCGCTCCCGCTCCGGCTCCAAGAGGCAGCCACGGATTTACGCGCTCGCCTGAGGAGGGGAAGGGGCAAAGCCAGGCGGTCCGGCTCCGGCAGCGAGGGGACACCTCCTGCTCCTCCTCCTCCCTTCCCTTTCCCTTTGTTTACTTTACGGACCGTCCCGCTCCACCTCGCCGCCTCCCGACACATCCGGTGGGACCGGCCGGGGCTGCGGGGCGGGCAGGGCGCAGGGGGCGGCCGGATCCCCCGGGGAGGGGGACGGGGCAGGCGGGGCACCAGATGACCTCTCCCCGCAGCCTCCTCCTCTCCCATCCCCTTCCCATTCTGCCTTCCCGGGGAGGGAAGCGGCTGTGCCCGGAGAGACCCCCAGCCCACAGTGCGGTGCCTCCTGCGCCCCGGTGTCCGCGGCAGCCCCTCCCCGGGCACACAGGAACGGGCGGCACCACGGACGATGTTCCCTTCCCTGCG
>VXBT01004043.1:0-16661 GCA_013400235.1 Oriolus oriolus
AGTGTCGCACACTGCCACACTAAGCCAGCTTCTTCTTTTATGAATTTATTTCTTTCCATTATACATAATTTTTTTTTCCACTATGGATCCTCACATAAGGCAATGGTTTATTTTAAGGCCTTTCTCCTATTTCTTGCTAGGATTTAAAACTTGACTCGTTATATTTTATATAATGCACATCACTGTAAGTGCTGTAACTTGATTACTCTCCAGAGGTCTCTTCATGTTGATCACATTGGGATAGCTTTCTTCATGTGGCTAGGGCAATTATATTAAAGTCTCAAGAACCAAGACTGTATGCTTTGAAAAGTGGCTGTTTTAACTGGATCTGAAAGTATAAGCTATTCCATAGAGTAGTAAATGCCATATAATGGAAATATAAAAATAACTAACTTGAAAGATTCAAAATTATATATGCTTTTCTTGCAGCTCACAAAATAACTTAATAATTGCTGGTACAGCTGTTACAAATAAAGTATGTTTTCTGATTCAGTTGCATGCATTTTTTGGATGACAAAGTTACTTAATAGACAGCCCTTTGCTTTCAAAGAAATTAAAAATTCTGCAGAATTAAATACGTATCTATCTATTTATTGTAAAGAGAATTAAGCATCTATCTATTTCAACTAAGATACTTGATTCACTCTCTGAATGCCTACAGCAAAGTTTACTACTTTGTGCAGGTGAAAATTCTGACTGTTTTTTTCCTAATCCTCAACTCCCGTTTTATTCTCTTTTCTCTTGTACCAAATACAAAAGGCCCGTCTGTCTTTAATGAATGAATGAAGCATGCATTGTGTATAGTGCATGTCCATTGTGCCTTTTTAGTAGCCTGTAGTAGTTTGTAGTTTTAGTAGCCTCTAGCTGTTGCTTCTACTCGTTATTTCTCAGAATTTTTAGTAGCCTTTAGTTATTGTCCCTACTCAGGATTACCTTGCCTTACCTGCCTGGAGAAGGGCTCTGTCTGTGTCACAGAATGCTCTTCAGAGCTGGATAGACTTTATCAAACATGACATCACTCCTTTATAAAGCCTCCTGCTGAGTCTTGTCATTCGTGCATGAGGGATTGCAGACTGCTCATCAGTCTGAGATTCTGTGCTGACTGCTTGTGCCAAAGTGTCTCCTGCCTCTCTTCCCCTGTCCTGGGAGGACTCAGCCTTAGCAATCCACTAAAAAGTGCAAGGCTAAGGCAGATAAGCTGCAAGACAAAGTGGAAATGAAAAGGAGCTCCTGAGATGAGTTGCAGAGACAGATGCAGTGTAGAAAGTGTGAAAGTGTAATTCAAGACAACAACCTTGTGTTGCTCCTCAGTTTTTTATAGGACCTGGGACATGCCAGTACATCCTCAAACAGTATCTCTGCTCTTCCCTGACCTCTGAGCATAGAAAAGGTTTGCTGGCCTGTGAAACTGGCTGTACCCTACAACTGTAGAGCTTAGCTGTGTTTTGATGTGTTTGGCTTTATTGGTTACTGAACAACAGCATGTAAATCTTGGGCTATGCTTTCTCCCCAAGGCTCTCTATTCCCATGATTCCCTGTCTGCAAAGTCTTCCACTGCTAAGACCATGGTCTCATCCTCACTTGTCAAACCCAGATAAATTAACCACAGGATCACTGAACCCAAAGAGACCTCGTGTCTTTCCTGGTATTACAGCTGAATGAACCTGATGACTACATCAGTCATACTACTGGAGCAGTTTTCAGGTGTTTTCTAAATATTCATCTGCCCTGTGCTGTCCATTGTAAGCAACAACAATTTAGTATGCAGAGAGCCAAATGACAGGCCTTTATGGATACTCCCAGGCAGTATATGCTGTATATGATCCTCTTCCTGAGGAGTTTGGGCATGCAGCCAGTTTATTTAAAGGCAACTGAGACTAGGGTAAAGTTTTCTCCATTAAACAGCCTAAAATGATAAATGCTGAAGTGGTAAAATGCTAAAATGAATAGGTCTGGAACCGAGTGTCTCCAAACACGTGGTAAAGTCAGCATTGTGCCTCCACCAACTGCTCTGTTTTTCTTACCATGTGCTGGCAAGGAGTCTGTGGCTGTTTCTGTATATCCTGTCTCTTGATCAAAAACAAAAGCTTGCTGTGGCCTGTACATTGTGCAGAAGCCTTCTCAACCATTCCATAAATCCCTTACATTTTTCCACATACAGATGGTTTACATTTTCCATTCTCTCTTATATCTGCATTGGATAAAGTTTTTTATCTTACAGTGACTTCAACTGAAAAATAGGCACCCATCCATATAACATTTTACCATGTGTCTTCATTTGAGAAACAGTCTGAGAAGAACTCTTTTAAGTTTATTACTTTTGCCTTGGAAAGCTTGGGACTTTGAAAACCTGTTTGACATGAAGTACTCATTGGAGGCGGTGTAAAAGTTAAGAATCAATAATTTTTGTGGGGTTTCTTCTGCACTTCCTAGTCAAAAACCTCAGAGGTGGAGGATAGTATTTTTTCTTGATTTTTCTGGGCTCAGAAGAAATTGTAATATTGATGTGGTTCAGAAAAAGATGATTCCGTACCCTTCCCACTTGCTCCTCCAAGAGTGCTTTCTTTGTTTTGATGCTATAACAAGACAAGTGCCTTCTTCAGCCAGTGCTGCCAAGAAGTGGGTGTAGCCCCCATGCAGGTCATTAATTCATTAATTCAACAGAGTCTAAACATAAAGTTTAGAAGTCATATCACTTGCAGTAATTTGGCTTTATCCCAGTATTCATGACAAGAAACAGTTTTGTTACGCTAACCCAGGGTTTGGTTTGGCTTGTCAGCCCTTGAAGGTCTGGATTTTAACTGGGAAGAGTACCATGCTAGAGTGTCACTCAGAAAATGATACTGCACAGGCATTGGCAGTATTTACATGGAATTTAGAGAAGCAAATAATTCATTAAATGTGAATTGAAAGGGGACAATTATCACTTCATCATTGTTTCCCTTTTCCCACTCTCTGTATTTCCTCTTCAAGGGGATGGGGGATGTTCATATGCTTTTCCTTTGCTCTCACAGATCGTAACACTGGCTCAGTGCAGGAGGGGGTGAACAGCTGCATGAAGGCAGGAATAAATAGTCAAGGCTGAAGGAGGACAGGGAATTTAATAACCAGTGCTGCCACTAGAGATGTGTAAGATGAAATTGCACCTTCCACAGAGCTGAAGATTTGTTAATGTACGAGAGCTCTCACGGAGAGGTTCTGCATATGTGTATATATCACATGCCCAGAAAGCACAGAGCTGGCTGCAGCAATAAATCGAACTGGTGAAAAGTTCCAGCATTTCTACATATTTTTCTTTTTGCTTTAGTTGAAGGGTCTTTGCTGAACTCTAAATGCTTCACTTCAAATTTAGAGCTTTGTGGATTTTTTGGTGCCTTTTTCTAATAGTAACTCTATTTTAAGTTATCATTTATCTGTTAATAATGGTTTTTCATTAGAAGTACTGTAGATATTTTAGTAATAAGTATATTAAACTTTATTCAGTAAATTAATTACAGAAGTTAGGAATTTATAGTCATTATTTAATTTTTCACTGTTTCATAACTGATACAAAAAATGATAATATAACTGTGTAAAAAAATAGTGAACCATTTAAAACACTTTTCAAAATTAAAACAACTTTGAAATGTTACAGTCTGATACTTTTGAAATGTTTTGCTTCACATTAACTCAAAGTATCGCTTTAATATTTCTCACCAAAATTAATGTTTCCTGTTTTTTGCTCAAGGTACACACAGATTCTACCTCTTCTATGTAGCAAGATTTGCCTGGGTAGGTGTGTTAGCTAACAGCTGTACCTATGAACTTCTGTCTGCCGTGGGCAAGAGTAGAGCTAAGGATGCAGCCTTGAGCATGCCATCTCAGTTGTGAGAGGCTTTTGAAGAAGTAAAGAAAAAATAGAATAAAAAAAAGTCAGAGGAGAAGAAAAAGCTGTGATACCAGCATGCTGGATGCAAGCCCCTAGTATTATTTTGCTACTTACAGTCTCTGTTGCTGCTTATTTGGTGCTTACCTGTTTTGCTGGACCTCAGCAAGCTGTGAACTTGCACAGCTTTTCTTCATTTCACCAGAGAGTTCCAGTGAATTTCATGGTCAAGATCTGATTCCCAAGGCTGTTAGAGGGGCTGGTCCTTTCTGGCTGGTAAGATGCTTACTTAGCTCTGTCCATTTTCTGATTCCGCAGTCATTTTGTCATGCCAATCAATTTTACATGAAAGAGGTTAGATTCTTTTGGAAGCAACCACAAAAACTTTCTAGGTTAACTAGAGAAAAGTATGTTTCCATGAAGTATTCAGTGTAAAAGTTGTAACATTAGACTTCTACTAATTTCTCTTTTGGTTTTGAGGCAACAATCTTTCTACAAACATTAAAACATGTAATGCAAATAAGGGATCAGTCATACAGAATTTCCTCTCTTTTTTTTCCAAGCCTCCTGTTGGAACTCTGTTGTTCCAGTTCTCTGATTATCTGGACCATTCCTGGAATTCTTGTTTTTAATTTGGAAGTTCCAGAAATGTTGTTGTGCAGCTTGTCTGTTGTGCATGCTTGTCTGCATCTTTTTTTGCAATTGCAAATGAAATCACTTTGCTGACAGAATTTACACTATAGAATGAGAGAATCTCTAACTGTCCTAACCAGCTGTGTATGCTCACATTCAGTGTTTTTCTTTCAAATATAGAAGTGTGTGCATAAGTTGTGGCATTTTGTGAAGGTATGCTGAGATCTCTTTCAGTGTCAGACAGCAGAAAAGTAATAATGTGCATATACTTAGAGCAGCATGACGCCAGAGTTCTAAAAAGGGGTTATCAAAAATTTTGCTCTTTTAATTGGCAACATATATGACATTCCTCTCAGTTAGAGATACGTGGACACCTTCCTTTTACCTGTAACATTTATACTCTGACGTGCCTTCATCCCATACTTCTTTCCAGTTCCAAATCTGTCACTCAGTTCCCACTACACAACCTCTTTCCCCTTCTGCTAATTTCAGGAAAGCCACTTTTTTTGGCACAACAGTCATGGCAATGGCAAGTGTTGGTGTGTCAAACCCCTACGCCAGCCATGACAGGCACCCTCAGATTCTGCATGTGAGGCATTTGTGCCTGGCAGGTTAGACGGCAGACGAGGCAATAGGCTCTTTTTGGTGTCTATGACCCGTTTTCTTCAGCCTGCTGGTATCCTTATTTCACAGCTGTTGGATAGATATGTGGATGATTAAAACTGTGAGTTCCTCTACAGCACTGGATATATAAGCAACACTCTAACAAGAGTTCAGGCAAGGAAAACTGATGGCTCCAGAAGTGAGAGATGTCTCCCCTAGGAGAACTTCTACCTAGGCCTTATCTTCCCTATGCAGTGGTTCATTGTCTCACTGAGCTGTGAGCTCCTGAGGTAGTGAGGAACCTTCCTGAATCAACCCTCTCTGATGGTATTAAGGGATACAGCACAGCAACAGAGATATCAATAGCAGTAAACATAGTTGTTAGGCAAAAGTTAGCTTGTTTGCAGTTTTACGAGGACAGTCATGAAGTTAAAATGAAGTTACCATTCCCCCGGTAAAGTCTTCAGCTCTTGCCTACTGTGATCACATCACTTTGTTTTAGGGTTGACGCAATGAATTTGGGAAGAGTACTGAGATAATTCTTGGGATACACTCCAAACTTCATTTTTTCTGCTACATACCCACAGCAAGGAATCATTAAGAAATTTGAAGCAATCCCTGACTGCCATTTTATGATACAATAAAATATGTTTATGCAACTGGAGTGTCTATTATGTGACAGAAGGAAAAGAATGATTAAGTAGTATAACAAAAGTGGCATACTGCCAGGGATTTGGCCCACTTACACTTTTTATAAATACAACTGTGTTAACAAAACTTTGAAAACATTGTCAGTTTGAGACATAAAATCCACAAAGAGTGAATATATGCAGTAGTTCTGGTTTTGAGATGGAGTCCTGATTAGCTGCATTTGGTTCAGTATGTTTGTTTGGGATATTCCCCCTAACACTCTTTGGAAAAACAACTTCTTGTTGTAGAAGATTCTCTAGGAAGAGGATTAGCCCTGTAATATACAGAATGTGATCAGAGGGAAGTGAAGAAGCTGAAAATGGAGCAAACCATTACAGTAAGTATAACTTGGTGTGCATTACCATTCAAACAGAATTATCTAAGGGAAACTTAATTACCAAGGGAAAAGAAGACATGTATCAGGAGAGGCAGCTACTGAAGATGTAATGGAAGGGGACATGAGACAGCTGTTTCTTTGGAAGGTGTATTGTCCACTGTGCTCTGCATTGCTTTTTACACTCGACAATGTCTTCCTGGCCCAGAGAAGTAGTGGTTAAACCTTGTACACCCATATAACACCAAATTAATTGCATTGCTGTCTATATAATTTCCTGACTAGTCAGCACCCACACTCTATCTTCTGACAGCATTGGCCAGGGATCATGATCCAGAGACTCGCAGAAAGAACTCTGCTGGGATGAGATCTGCATTTGCCCTTTGTGCTTCCTAAGTCTAAATGCAGGCAAGATGATAGGGTTCAATGTTTGGGATTTCCACATGAAATTAAATTTCTATTTGAAATTAAATAGGACAGATTGTTGTAAAAGTTCTAATGTACTCTTGTTTGTATCCAGCTTTAAGAAACTGCTCACAAAGGTCTCTTTGTTGAATAATGGTGATATGTCTCAGCCTTCACCTGCACAATACTTGGGAGAAATCTTTGCTGAATATGTTTTAATGTAATCTATGTGATATAGGGGTGTTCCAATTACATGTTGTGTGTCATGTTTACCTTTAAATATGTTATTTCTGGTCTGACCAAGATGCAGAACAGGCAAAAAGGGAATCAGCAAAATGTATGTAATGTTACTCTGCACAGTGGTTTCCAAAAATTTGCTGCAGTAGAAGGCCAGTGCTGGTGTCATTTTTTGACAGCCCTGGAATTATTTTCTTGCCTTTCAAAATTCATGCCAAAATCATTCCATGTTTTAGTACTTTTACTTTCCTTGTTTCTCTTTCCTCTGCATTTTGAAATATCGTGATTTATGGAAGAATACCCTACTGAGGCTCAAGGTAGTTATAAACTACCTTGAGATGGGTAGTTGTTGCTGATGTGTACTCTCTATGCTGAGCTTCATCTTTGTCTATCAACCATAGCAGGAAAAAACCTTTCCTGTGAAGTATCTGTTCATAACCTCTAAGGTGCCATCAGCTTAAGCAGAGTATGGAACAGTAGTCCACTGAAGGGGAAAAAGAACACTTTGTTCTGTTACAGAAAGGAACACTTCAGAGTTCACATTTTATTGGCACATACATTATTTTGTGCACATGGTGAGGGAAGAAGTCATGCAACGAGGGACCAAGGGAATATTAAATGAGTCAATGGATTAAGGAGGTGCTTGAAGGGGTAATCAAAACCAGGAGGGTTTGTTACTTCAGAAAAGGAAACACTACAAAGAATAGACTGTTCATCCTGGACATCATTTGAAATGTGCATGAAATGGGTGTGGGTTTGGTAATAAAAGCTGAATTTGCTTGACAATCTTCCAATAGCTTCCCATGAGTTCCCAGAACAAAAGTTATTTAAAACTTCCCTTTTGTAAATGAGTCCATGATAATCCTGGAATAGTTATGCTGGACATCTGCTTGGGCTTTGAGGTTTATCTCTTCTAAAGTGTCACCTTCAGGGGGTGGGACATGGATCATGTGGGGTTCAGTTTTAAATTCTGGTTAAATTTGCAGTTGGGATCAGACATCCTTCATTCCAGTCAGAAGTGACCCCAGGCAAGAAAATTAAGACCCATTCATAATGCAAGGGACAGGAACTGAAAGTGTGTGCCATGTCCTATGATCTGTGATGTGTGCACTGGTCCCTCCAGAACCAGGTGGACTGATGTGAGGACAAGGGAGGTGCACAATGCTAGTGAGTGAGATTTAGTGATATGCTGGTATTTAAAATGGCTCAGAGTCAGTATGATCAGGCCAGTAAAGGAATTATAGTGAGCCAAAGAGTTCCTTCAAGATGTGAATGAAACCAGTTTGGGACCACTGTGGGATAAGAATCTGAAGGACTAAAGTACACCAAAAATACATCAAGGGTTTTTCTCTCCAAGTTACTGAGTGTATTATAAATTTACCAGAAGTCACTAACTAACACTTTAACAAATAACTCTGGCATGTGAGGCCCAGTCAGTGCAACAGATCATCCCAAAGGCTTGCCAGGTGGTGGGAAGGGGCCCCTCTTCTTTTGAGTGGCTAGCACTACAAAACCATGCTCTTCTGCAATGTCAGCATTGAGCTTCTTATGGCCTGAAGCTTTGAATACTTTGCCAGGACATCCTTGCTTTTTCCATGGTATTTGTTTTATCTGCCTGCTAGGCTCCCCTCTTCCTTTACCTCATAACTAGATTTGCTAATTTCAGTGAAGACTGTGACTAGCAGCCCATTTCTGTACTTTACTGATGTCATTCTTTCTGTTTCCAGAACAAACTAACAGCATATGTTGCATGCACCCAAACTTTCTCAGGTGGAACTTGTCTTAGTTTTCAGTCATTTCTCTGTTGTGGCTTTTTCTGTGTTTTGGCACAGAGACTGTGCTTCTTTCGCCTCTGTACCAGACATGAAGAATTTGGGATGCTCCTTTTTGTGACATGTCCCTCTGTACCTCATAGAGATTTGATAATTTCATGGTTTAGATTGATCATAATGGCACAGGTTCCTCATCTTGACTTGATAATAAAACTAGCACTCCTGCAGCTTGGCTTCAATGATTCAGAAATTATCCCCTGAATGAACTAGTGGTATAGCCTGCTGCCTTCTAGGCCCTGTGCCTTCCTACCATTTCTCCTCACCTTGCCAATCAGTTCAAAGTCGTCTTCTCACTGATCTTCAAGTCACTATTGCCATCTTCCTCAGAAGTGCATCCTGATTGTGCTGTCCTGAGACTTTTCCCAAATAATCTCAAAAACCACCACAGCACACTTAGAAGTTGATGGCATGGGTCAGCCTGCAGTCCCACACAACTCTACAAAGAGATCAGAAATACTTCCCAACTCTATTATTGTCACTGAGCAGTTCTCAAAGGCGTCAACTGTATCATTAGTCCTGAAAGAAAATCTTGCTTTTGTAGCTCTAGCTTTTCAAACACAGACAAATGCACACAAATGTTGTGTTGGGTTTCTTCTTTGTTTGGCTTTTGGGGTTTTGTTTTGGGTTGTTTGGTTGGGTTTTGTGTTCGTTTGTTTGATTAATATAAACAGCTATCCAAAGGCCCATCCACATCCTTTATTTTGTTATGATCTTTTCTGCACCAAAGACAGGGTCTAGTAGCCAGCAGCATTATTATTTTACAGACATTAATTTGAAGTGATAAATGTATTCCTATCCTCTTGTGAGTAGGGATGTCCTATTTCCGTATCTTATTTTACGTCACATTCTTCGTAGAAAACTGATTTGTACAAGAGCTCACGGTACATTCCTTCCTCAAGTCCATCCATGCAAAAGATTTATTAATTATATTTTGTAATTTATGCATTTTGAGGCTCTTCCATGATATATGTTTCCTTGAGACAGGTCACATGTCACCAAGTACAGAGATTTGCCAAAAATATTGAAACCAGCCAATCATACAGGCTTCAGGAGAGATTTTTTTAAATTGTCTTATTGGCTCAGAGCATTTGGAGATCAGATGAGATTAGACTTAAGATCTGTCAGTGCAAACCTGGCAAGTAGAAATGAAGAACTGCAATGGGATTGCAAGCTGCACCACGACAAGAATTCTAAACTGGTGCTGTGCTCTGAGATGCTGGAAGAAAATGCTAAGGGGTTAAACTGGAGAACTGATTTATTGACTTTATTCCGTTTATAAATCAGGCTCAAACCTTAGTACATTTCTGCCAAGGGCCCGCCAGAAAGAGGCCCTGGAAAACAGGCTGTCTGGGGTCTGTAGGGAGATACAGAGCTCTGGCTGATTTGATCACAAGTTGACACATAGCCACATTCTGCAGTGAAGCACAGGTTTGTTGGACCAATAAAGAAGGGAATGTTTTGTGAACTTCTTCAAGAAGTCTTTTCTTTCAAAATATGAAACCCAGAATCTGGAGATAAAGATGATGTGTAAGCTTTACATCTTTTGAAGTCTTGGGTGTTTAAGTCTCTGTCAGCACGGGAATTCCCACCAGTAATCTTCAGCTCTGACTGGCTTAGTGAAGATTTTAATGGGAAAAAAAAATGTGAGGAAACAACTGTCTTTGTTTCTCAGTAATTTTTGAAAATCTGACACATCTCAAAACGCAGCAAACAGTTTATAATCTTAGAGGACAGATTTAAAACAATATTTCAGAATGTGAAGTGTATATATATATATAGAGAGAGAGAGCTTGCTGTAGATGTGCAGTAATAGGGCTCTGTTGCACAGCTAACTCCCAGTACAGAAAAAGCAAGTATTTTCTTAGGAAAATGGGCTAAGAAAGATTAAGTTGACATTTATAGATATGGTGACCCTAAAGAAGTGGATCTGTAAGCAAAGCAGTCAGTACAGAGGACCCCATCCCTGAAGCATGTGCATTTCCAGGGAGTTAACTTTGGATTAGTTGTGATGCCTTGGACCTCTCTCTTCTGTGTCCTGGACTGAAAGCCCATGAGTGGCTGGAGTGCACAATGAGAGCGGCTTCGAAAGTCCTGACAAAGACTGAGCAAGGCCCACTTTCTGGACAGCTGGGCTGGCTGGCACCAGCCTAGTGCAGATGAAGAGGTTGTTTCCAGCAGGAACAGCNAGCAGGAACAGCTATGGCTTTCTCTTCTGCTATCCTCCTGTCCTAATAGGAAAGCAAGCCGGACACGCTAAGGTTCTGCTTGTTTCCCTTTCAGCTCCCTCAACAGCTCTAGGGCTGAAGTAAGCTTTGTGAAGCATTTCCTGTACTTGGCTGTTGCAATCTTAGGCTTGCATCCATCCAAGAGCCCTCTTTGCAACAAAAGCAGATGAAATGAGAGAAGACATGTGGGTCTTCGATCCAACTCCATTGGTCCAACTCCATGGGTGAGAAAAAGTTTACAGTATCCCAATGCATCAATTTTTCTAAGTTTTACTTGATATTCCTCCTAGAGAGCTGATAAATCTCAGTATGACAAGCACTCAGGGGACAAGTATTACATTCCTGGTAAATATCAGTGAAGCTGCCAGAAAAATAATGGGCTTCTAAAAGCTTGTAAAACATATAATAAAAAGAGCCAACAATTTTTAAAATGACACCATTCATCATATTAAGCAATTTCAATCTACTAACCACTTTCATACAGTCTGACAGGATGCAAGCCTGAAAATGTTGGCATATTTGGAGAGAAGCTGATACCCCTACAAGTTGTTTTTAAGTGCAGTAACAATCAGAAAACAGTAAACTTCACAAGAGAAGAAGTTAAATGGTGTCTGGAACAAAGTTTCACAGATACACTCATCCTTTTTTTATTAAATCCTCAATGATTTTCTTTCAAAACTTAATTCCAAAGGACATTGTTCCAATGTGGTTTTTTTCTTGCTAAGTGGACTGGTGAAAATGTGATGTTTCTTTGCCATAGAGCCTCAGTTGCAAGACTTAGTTTATCAGTCCTATCAACTGCCTGCCATAGCTTCAAGGCCAGCTGATAGAATCACCAGCTATTAAAAAAAAAATCTTATAAAAATGCAGGCTCCTTAATTGTCATCTTCTGCTCACATTCTGGTTAGTGGTTTTCCTGTCAGCTGTGCATACTTCTTGGTTACTTTCTATACTGTTCTGTGGATCTCTTCAGGTTTCCTGGAAATGCTTTCCTGACCCTCCTTGAGGAGGAGGTGGCTCTCCCATGTGTCCTACCTTCAAACAGGGCTGCAGGTCTTGCTGGCTTCTTTGAGTACCCTCAGCTCTTTGGAGGGAGTCTTCAGCACTGTGACTCTGCTCACTGGACACATTTTCATTTTGTCCCCCCATGTTATAGGATTAATCATTATTCTATTTTACCCATACCATTTAGGGACTACTCTGTCGTCCTCCACAAGCAGAAGTACCCAAAGAAATAGCTTTGTTTTGCTCTAGTGGCTGTTCTTTCCCCAGTGCTGAGAGCTGTTGCTCCTAGCCACATTTGCTCTGCAGACCTAAACCATCTCAGTAGGGCATAGATCTACAGAGGCAGTCAGCTAGGCCCTGGCAAACAGCTCACAGCTTGTCCATCAAATGAGAACAGAACTTGTAAACAAATTTTTGCATGGTTTCATCATCTTCAAGACAGGATCATCAGCGGTCTGTCAGTCTGAAACACCAAGGAACATATTTTAATTAAAGCTTGGGTGAAAAATTACTCCAGTTATAGATCATACAGCATTACCAATAATGGTAGTATTTCAAGCATGCTTCCCTTCATACAACTTTTTAATTAGATGTATTACTTGTGGCGAAAGCGCTTTATTTGCTCATATAGTGACTGCCACACAATGACACCTCACTAAAAACCATTAATCTGAATTTTCATTTTCATGCTTTTTGATGACATTGCAATGCTTGGTCAAATTTGACCCTTTTAAATTTGAAATCTTCTCCACTTTGCCTTTCTGTACTGCACTGTACTGCCCAGTTAAGACAGTCTTGTCAACACAAATACAGATCCATGTTCGGTTGCTACTGTGGCAACTTGTAAACTTTATATCCACTCACAGTTCTGTAGCAGGAGTGTCCAAAATCTCTTGAGGGCAAAAACAGTGAAACAGAGTCTGGTGGTGGGTTCATTTTTTGTTTGTTTGTTTGCTTGCTTGTTTGTTTTGTGGTGGTGGTGTTGATTTGGTTTGGTTTGTTGGGGTATTTTTCTTATTATGGAAAGAAGCCTTATTTTTTCAAGTCTAATTCTAGTTACTTGGTAACAAGTATCACCTGTGTTGAGTTTGATATTGAAGATACATACTCCAGAAAAAATGACATATTCATCCTGAGTCCATAGGAAAGCTGAGAACTTCTTTAACGTGTCCAGACAGAAGATAAGGTCCTCAGCTGCTCATGCTTTGTTCATCTGTATAAAACTCATTTGCAGCCATGCTAACTGTGCATGTCCACCTGTAGGTAACCCTCTTCCTACTTCAGATGGCTGCGAAACATCCTGAAGGATCCACTTATTCGGACCTTCAGAGTGATAGTAAAAGTTTGCAGCTTCAGCATCTTCTGTGGAAGAGCTCCTGCCACAGATACTCCCAGGCATTATGACATTTTGATACATTATTGCTAAAGAAGGAGAATAAATGATGCAGAGCAAATTACACTGTGTGAAATGAGCAGACCAAGTTAAAAAAAAAAGGGCGGGGGAGGGGATTTCATGGTGGGCATGGATTCCTCGTGCCTAGAAGTTCTGACCTTGTAAATACAGAATATGATACAGAAATGATCAGGCACTTCCCCAGAACCTGAAGAAGAAACACGATCAGATCTGTTGTAAACAAAGTTTTGGGAGGGCTGATCACCCTCAGCTGAATGCTGGAATTGCCATACAAGCCCATCACTCATTGTCAAATTAGACTGAACAAATCACTAAGAATGTAATTTAGGGAATCATCTTTCAGCATAAAAATTATTTCACATTGCTTAAACATGTGATTGTCCTTTTTCTACATGTCTATTTTCCCTTATTCACTATATATGACTTATGATGATATTACAGTATTTTTTAAGAAAGCAGTACTATTAACCTTAAAATCTTGAAAAACTTTAGGGGAGGTTCCCTGTAATATTTTGCTACTTGAAATAGTCAGATTTCCTGGCCAGCTTCCACAGGAAGTGTTGTTTACCTTACTGCACCTTAATGGACAGTAGATTCCATGCTGTCATATGTGACCTTTCTCTGTTGTTCAAAATTCAGGGGACACCAACAGGACCTTGAACAGGTGGTGAGCATGGCACAGACTCCATCATCTGAAACAAGATAGTAAAGTTTGTCAGATGCTTTGGTACTCTTCAAAGCAACAGAACTGTCTGATTTCTATCATAATGGGTGATATGCTTCTACCTTCACATATGCATTAAAAGCTTCTTCTGACTTAAATACAAGCCTCTTGTTTCTGTCCAAGGTCAGGATTTGATCTGCGCTATGGCCTGAATAAAAAACCGTGCGCCACTTGCCATGGCCAGAGTGCCTGGCTTGTCCAGGACCTCCTGCATCTTCAGCTCCACGAGCATGTCATTCAGATGTCTTAACTTTGCCAAGTTCAGCAGAAGAGATGAACTGTAACATTTGCACCAGAAGCTCCTCACATGTTTTGTACTGCATGTGATGCCATGATGACTTTTTGCTTTTTCTTTTATACCCCTTTTATACACTCTTTTATATAGCTTTATGTATTCTTAGTGCTTTTAACCTACATAGCCATAATTCTTTAAGTTTGATAACTCTCCTTAGACCTAGTATCCCATTAAGTTTAGAGACCAAACATTCTAAAAACCCCAGAAAGCAAGGTCCTCTCCAGAACACATTATGTAAACAAAGATAGGCCCATCCAGGGGGAAAGTTCCTCGGATGAGGGGTCTCGCTGGAGTCCTTCACTGGGGAATCTTTGATAGATATGCTAATTTTTGCAAGGCCTATAATTGTATACTCATCACATCGGGGGTGGCCATTTTCTTCGGTGGGCATTTCGGGGTGCATTTCGATGTGCATTTCAGCGCACCTGAGGATCCTTAAATAAATACCAGGGTAAAACCATTTTCCCTCTTAACTGTGTTGAGCTCTCTTAATTTTAAGACCAGGAAAAGGCATCACATGCAAACTATTTTCCCATTTCTAACACTCCCTGGTAGATGTGTTCCCACTGGGGGGGAATGTCCAGTTGTGGCCTTCACCCATCAGTCACCTTGCGACATTATAAATTATTTAAGAGGAAAAGATAGTTAAACACATATTTAAACATTTATTCTAAGTCATAACTATTGTGGGTTTATTATGCGTTAATGGAGGAAAGTAGCAGGTTTGAATTCTCCAATGAAAATAAGAGAAAATAAACATATGTCTGTTTTACAGACATGAACTGGAAAGTTTGGAACATATCCCACACTGTTAATAAGGGCAACCTTCCCATGGGGTCTGCACTACTCACTTATCACTAAAAAGTTCTGCTTCATTTCACAGACATGGAACGAAATGCCTCAGTTTTGATTTTGCCTTGTTTTGAGGAGTTGAGTGGATGAGAATAGCTTTACTGAACATTGTTGAGGATAAACTGTTGCGGCAGGCAGATGGTGAGGTGCCGCAACCTTGCGTAAGCGTCTCCACAGGGAAGCCACCTGGCAGGGCAGACACGAACTCACATACGCTCACGCACACACCAGATAGCAGTAATCCAATAAAGAGGCTGGCAGCAAAGAGTTGCAGGAAGAGCCTTCGTCTGGGGTTCCACAGAGTAGGTTCATTGACACTACACTTGTGAAGGGTTCCAGCCACGAAGACAAGGGAACAAACGATGGCTTAGCTTTGTATATGGGGGCAGAGAGAGCATCAGGAACCAATGGTCTGAGGGTAAGGGGGCGGCACATAGGCGGGGCTAGGGTATGGGATCCAATAGGGAAATGGGAAGGGAGGAGCCGAGGGGCGAGGGCCAATGGGGGAACCGGGAAGGGAGAACTTTCTAAGACAGGGACACATAGGGCATAAAGGGGCAGGGAAGCCAACGGGCCAACCAGGGAAGCACAACTGGGGTAAATTAACATAAAACCACAAAGCTTCTTGGGAGGAACCATTCTGGTCTTCGTAACCTTGGGAGAACAACTGGCCTTAAGGCTCATCTCTCATCATCTCTCTACAAGCCGCAGGAAATTGTCTTGGGTTCAAGACAATGTGGGGGGTGTATGTTGTTTAGAAGTAAATTAAAAATTTAAAAAGGGGGGAGGGGGGGGAAGGAGGGGGAAACCCTACTTGTAATCATAATTACAAAGTGTCCAAGGCAATGGCACCCAAGAGCCACTGTTCCTGGCTTCTGCTCCTGTTAATGCACAGCTCATTGTGACTTAAAAAGGAGTTGCAACTGAGAAGAAACACCAGGCAAATTTTACAAGGTTTCATTTTTCAATCTGGCTGGCAATCCGGCCCCAACTGGCAAGCCCATCAAGTATGTGTTTAACTGGGAACACGGGATTCATCCTATTGATTGTAATGGGGTTAACTATGTATGGACAGCACAGTGATGTTTATAGCCTCAACTGAACAACACAGGAAATGAGACTCTAAACGAGGACTATTTATTAAAAACTCACTTTGGTCACGCCTTTATGTACCGAAGATTTTTCAGACTCAATCTTCTAACATGTAGATTTCCCTCGACAAGAGATATGCTCTAACCACAACACTTTGCACACCTCAAACAGTGACCCCGCCATTTTCTCATCTTTTCTGCTGCTACAGTGGCAAAAGACGTAGGAATATTTGTGAGTTTTGGGGTTTTTTAATTCTTCCGGCCGGTGCATGGGGAATCTCTCAATGCCCAATGGCCGCCTCCGGTACCAGGGCTTTCTGCAGCCCCGAGCCGCCGCCCTGCGCTGAGACACGGCCGGGACCAGCGTGGGGCTGTTCCGTCTGTCCGGGCAGCGCCGTTATCCCTCATCCCCGGGGGATCCTCGGCATCCAGCATCTCCCGCCCACCCTCGCCGCC
>VXBT01004043.1:17527-59191 GCA_013400235.1 Oriolus oriolus
AGGTAGGCGGCGGCGGCCGCTGGGGGCACCCCGCGCCCTGCGCCGACGGCAGCGCGGCTGCCACGGCCTCGCGGCGGGGTCGGCCGTGGCGCGGAGGCTGCGGGCGCTGTCACCGCGCCGGGCGGAGCCTCTCGCTGCCTGGGCGCGGAAAGGCGGCCGCTCCGCTCGGCGAGAGCGCCTCCCTGGGACCGCATCGCGGGCTCCGAAGGGGGAGTGTGCTTCGAACTCCGGCCTGTGCCCAAGCCGGCCGCTCCGCTCGCCAGAGAGCATCGGCCGGGCTGCTGTGGCTCTCCGTCGTCCGGTGACTTCACCTGCAGCACTGGCTGGACAATATCTGGCCTCTCAGTGCGTTTGACTGGCAGCGAGGGGGTCAGACAGTACCTGTCTGGGAGACAGGTGCCTGGGAGATGGAGCCTGTCTCAGAATCTTCATCCCGGCCCCACACATGTCCGTGTAGCACTGCCAACTCCCCACCTCCTCAACCTGTATCTGTGAGGAGCATGTCTTTATCAAGAACTCGGGATTCTGACTGTGTTTTTGGGCGTGAGTTTAGAGACGCTGGCCACATGCAGTTTCAGAAGTATGATGGAGTATGATCGGTGGCTGCTTTAAACAGCTGTACCTTGTAGGTGCTATTGCACATGAACTTGTTCAGCTGTCACCAGACTACCCGTGCTTTGCCTAGTGGGTGCTATTAGGATGCTTTCCTTCTCTTTTGAGCTGCAAAAGTGCTGGGACAGTGTGAGCGTATCAAATAGTCAATCATCTCAAACATTTTCACCCTCAAAATAATCCTTTTCTTTTTTCTTTTTTTTTTCTTTTCTTTTCTTTTCTTTTCTTTTCTTTTCTTTTCTTTTCTTTTCTTTTCTTTTCTTTTCTTTTCTTTTCTTTTCTTTTCTTTTCTTTTCTTTTCTTTTCTTTCCTTTTAGTTTCTTTTCTTTTCGTTTCTTTTCTTTTCTTTGCTTTTTCTCCTTTTCTTTTTTCTTTTCTTTTTGTTTTTTCTTTTCTGAAACTTGCTAAAGAGAAGTGAAATTTAAGATTAAGATTTAAGTACTTCAGCTGGAAGACAAATTTCTCAAAATAGAAGTTTGAAGAAGAGGCAGATGGATTGCTTGTTTTAAAGTTACCTCATTTTTAATAATTAAAGATGTGGTGATTTGCTGAGCAAACACCATGTCAAAAGGAAACCCAGAGTTAAAATGCAAGTATTCTTGGCTCCAGCCTATCAATGAGTCCAGAATAAACTATATCTCAGCAGTTCATAGTCTCCTTGTTCGAGCAGGTGAAATGCAGTCAATCACAAGACCCATACATTCAAGCCTCTGTATAAGTAGTAACAGTAACATGAAACCACAAAATGAAGTGAATAGTTTTTATTGAGATGGAGGAGGACTGTGTGGCTTTTCTCAACAAGTTGGTTTTTCACCTGCCAGCTCTTGTGTCAGTCTTGATGCCACTGTGTGCCACATCTGGAAAATGTAACTTATACAGACCTTTTCTTTTTTTTTTTTTTTTAAGAGAAAGGTGGTAATTTGGTAAACCTTAGAGAAAAATGCAGTATGACAAGAAGTTTTTAGGTAGCACAGTCTCTTTTTCTTTAATTGCTATTTCTTCATTCACTGATTGTTGTTCACAGGATTATTTGTGGAATTTAAGATAAGAAAAATCTAGACTCTTTTTATTTACATAGTTTTATGCGCCGGTTTGACGCAAAATTGGAGGAAAATATCCTCTGATAGAAGGCAATTACAGCCGCCCCTCACCCACCAGGTTCGGGAAATAAATACTCCCGGAGGAAAGTGAAGGAAAAAACTATTTATTTAGCAAACACACAGGAAAAAGAATAATAATGCTAAATAATAAAATCTCTCGCTGTGGAGAGAAAACCTGGAAGATTTTAAGAGTCGTTCTGTGTGTGTGGTCTCTCTCCTCCTCCTCGGAGCTGGGTCGGCGTGGGGGCCCCCCCTCCGGACCGGGGTAAGGTTTCCCGGTGAAGTTCTGATGTTCTGATGCTCTGAACAAGTCCAGAAGAGAAGTAGAAAAAACCAAAGTCCCAGGAAAACAAAGTTTAACTCTCCGTCTCTCTCCAAAAAAGCAGAGCCGAAAAAAACTGGCTGAAAAAAAGCAAGAAGAGTGCTTGATCCTGCTCCGTTCCCCTCAGAAGCACACAGAGCGAGATGGCAGTGTCCTTGGAGCACAGAACTGCTTTGAAAAAAGTTCACCTGGCTTTTTTTCTCTCTCGCACCCAGTTTTAAAGGCACAGAAAGGCACAGGATTCATATCTGGGTGATATGGGGTACAACATCATGAAGTCACCCTAAGACATTTTATAAAAATCCAAATAAGAGAGGAACAAATGCTTAATTACTTAATACTGTGTCAGTGTGCTTTCTGGTGCTGTATTAATTCAATTAAGTCCTGTCTAAGTGATGCCTGAAGATTTTTGCTTTTTATGTATTTTTCATATATTTGGAGCTTATATTTTCTTATATTTGTAGACCATTACTACATGATTATACAGATCCTGGTGTTTTTCCTACCCTTTCTCTGAAATTTTAGAGGAATAAGCTAACCTTCTAACACATTCCTGAAATACTGTTTAGTCTTATCTTCAAGTAGAGAACCTACAAGAAGAACATTTTGTTTTCCAATCAGAATCTGAGAAGACATAACAAGAAGTGGGGCAAAGAAGCCCTGGACCAACTCCAGAGGGGCATGACCAAGGGGAAAAATTACCTAACCAACTGCTCTTCTAATAGGACAATGTTTGTTATATATGACAATTTGTTAAACCCATAAAAATTGCAGAAATCTGATACTGATGTGCCCACAGCCTGTAACTGTGGATGCACCTGGAAGCTTCCAATAAATAACTGCTTTTTTATCTTACCATTTTAATACTGTTGCAAGGGTTTTTGTCTTTTGATATCAGGCAATATAAGAAACACTGAATTAGATGCTGATGTTTTTTGATTCAGACTGTATAAAATTCAGAGTGTCTGGAAAAAACAAAAGCTGTCATCAGCTTTGCTGCAACAGTAGAAAATAAGAAAAAAAGGTTTTAAGTCATTCAAATGACATGTATAGTTAAATTTCCAGTTGTTTAGAGGGTTTATGACAAATGTTCCATTTCATTCTTAGTTCATCACGAAGCACTAATGAAATGTGAGATTGCAGTCTGGTTAAAAAGATGACAGTGGTATTTAGACAGTTGAATAAATCAAAGGAAATCCACTGAGTGCAGATGTAGTGTATTGTTTCGGTTATTTGTTCCTGCACACATTACTGATTTTATTGAATGATTTTGCATATTTTTCCTGCTTTAAAAAAGTTTTCTCTGAATCAAGTGTATGCAATTGTGATGGATTCCAATAACACTGAAGAGATTTTGCACTCTTTTTTTTGAGGAGATATGTTTTGAGCGATTTGTAAGGTCTGTCAAGGTATTAATGATGGAAAAAGTTGGATTCTAATGGATTGCATAGATGAGGAGTGATAAAAAGCTTTCAGTGCCCTTCAGCTGTCAGTACAAAGCCAGTTACTGTTCTGCAAGGAAATTTCCATCTGCAGCAGACTGTCCTGGGATTTTTATAAAGTGACTCGTACCAGTCTTCAGCAGACCTTTGGGTTAGTTTCCTGTAGAGG
The DNA here is from genome assembly GCA_013400235.1 of Oriolus oriolus. Taxonomy (NCBI): domain Eukaryota; kingdom Metazoa; phylum Chordata; class Aves; order Passeriformes; family Corvidae; genus Oriolus; species Oriolus oriolus. Next base: position 21,173 of record VXBT01004043.1, read on the forward strand.
CTTTCTGACCTCAGCACCTGACTGAAACCAGCAGCTGTAATAGGCATTGTGACATCCATCTATGGTCATGCAGTCCTGTATTTCTTGCATGCACTAGAAGCCTTAGTGGTTTTTGTGATTTCTGCTTGTGGAACCTCTAGGGACCTTGCATTTCAGAGGAATTGGAGCAAGGCGAGCTTCGAGAAGTGAAGTCCCTGAAATGTTTGTTCCATCTGGACTTTCTTTTTCATTTTTTTGGTCATATTTCTTGGTCAGCTAACCCCACTGCTCTTGCACTGCGTTGGAAAGCTGTTCAGAGAGACAGCTATTTTCAGAAGTCTTAACCTTACGTCTGTGAAAAAAGAATAAACCAAAGCTCCAGCTTCACTGCATATCCACCACGGACATTGTTTGTTATCAGTTTGACCATTGATGACTGCATGTGTTTTTACTGTTGCTGACAATTCGTACTACCCACCTGATCATGTCTTACACACAAAAGAAAATGCCGAAAAACGGGAGTGCTAGTTATGGATAGAAGACAGCCCATGTCTGCCATGCTTGCAGGAGGAAAGGATGTGAAAAGGGAAGAAGTTCGCACTTCTCTAGCACTAAGTGTTTGAAGGATTTCCTATTGAAATGGTGAAATCTGTATTCTGCATATAGCTGCTGCAGTCCATACCAGGATCTGGGTAGGCAGAAAGATAAAGAAACCACTTTTGCTCCTCTTCTCTAGCACTGCTGGATCAGACAAACACAATGCAGGAGTTTTGTTGTCCGTCGTTCTGCACAGAGATCTTTTTGCACTGCCATGAATGAGCTCATGTGTGCTACTTCAGAGTTGGAGGACCCTGTAGCCTGTACTATGAAGTGCATGCATGCATGTCACTGTTCACATCAATATTTCAAAATTCTTTTGGAATTTTGCTTGGTAGCCACTCTGCACACATCCTGTTTGTAAAATACTTGACTGGATAGGGCTGAACAAGCATTCCAAAATGTAACCAAACACAATATTTGCACTGTTTTTTATCAGTTGCTTCTGCATCAATTACCAGAATGTAGTGCAGATGTGACTCATTACACGCTGTATGTATGGGTACTGTGCTGATGGCTCCTGGCTTGTTTGGGATGCCTCAGTGCTAGGAATCAGCATATCTGACCCTGGTGTCAATACACTGTTGGGGAACACCTCAACTACAACAGAAAAATATTTGCCCTGTAGTGTGAGGTCACTGAAGCAGGATGTGATGCCATTCTCGTGTGCTGGCACTGCTTGGCTGACAGGTGTGGAGTTTTGAGGACCGTTGTGTGTGTATTTTTTCTAATTCTTGGTATGGATGCCCTTATGTGAACAGCTCAAATGTACGGCTTGTTGAGGCTCCTGCCACAAGACACAGTGATTTGTCTTTTACTTCCAGCATGTGTTCAATGAGGAAAGTCAGAGATCACTCCAACAGTGAATGTAGGTTTTAATATTTAACATTTAATAAGTATTAAGTACAAATAAGTATTTTAATATTGAGTAAGTGCAGATGGATTAGCAGTCAATGCTCTACACTTAAAGTTAGTATGGGATACAAAGATTATTGTGTAAGTTTCCTATAAAAAATCTTAAGTGTTGTGTGCACATAAAAAATGTCAGCAGCTCATCCATATCTAGTGCCAGGAAAGGAGTCTTACATCCTCAAGGGTAACATCGAGAGGTGTACCTCCTTGAGGGGAGATCCCTGTCCGGCAGCCAGGTGCAGTGGAGGGAGAGCTTAATAGACTGATAGCTACAGATATTAAGGTGTTATGTGATTGATCTGCAGTCAGTTTTTCTGCTATTAATGCACTTCCTGCCACTTACCAGTCCAGCCCAGTCTCCAGTTTTGGTTTGCTGCTGAATTCTCACTGGCAGTCTCACACAGTAGGATTAACCTTGACTGGGCCTGCTTGCTGAGCATCTGAGCGGAGCAAAGCTCACGGTTCAAACAGGAGGAGTGCATCCCTCACAGTGTGCCGCAGAGGTCTGCCTCAAGTGAGGCAAAGCTCTTTGGCATAAAGGATCCTTTTGAATATTACTCTGGGCTTGCCAGTGCACTGGGACAGCACTGGGGCTGTATTCACAGGGGTACTTCTCTATGGGATTTGACAGAGGTGTGCAAGTGCATTAATATGCAGTTAGCTAACTGTTATTACAATTTTTTATTAAAATATATGATTAATTAATGAGAGCACACACATTAGGGAGAAGACCAGGTGTAAAGAGATACGGTCTGCTGTGTGCAAATCTTTAATCAACTCTGTTTTAGTAAACAAAGTAGAAATGCTCAAATATTTAAAAATGCGATACCTGGAAAAGGCCTGTGAGGAAAAACAAACAGATGCAATTAAAAAAGACTGCTTTTCTCTATAAGCATCCAAGCTGAACTGGCTGTAGGGCATGGGGATTTAGTCATGACTTTAAATAATAGCGAGATCTTTTCCAAAGCTGCATATCTACATGCTTCACTTGCTGCTTTTTCTCATTTGATGTCTCTATGTGTTACATATGGATTTTTATTGGATGTAGCATGCTGGATTAATCTTATTTGCATTTTTAATACAGTATGCTCATTGCCTCCCAAATGGAACCAACATATGCCAGGAGAGTTTACCCATGTTTTGATGAACCTGCCATGAAGGCCACGTTTAATATCAGAATTGTCCATGATCCAAGCTATGTGGCTCTTTCCAACATGCCTGCTATTGGTAGGTAAACAACAAGTTGATGTATGGGTTTTTTCCCCCTACATTACTTCTAAAAAGGGTGCAATTCGTATGAGCAGATTGCATCATCCGAAGAAGTATTCTATTGTCCCTTTGCTAATGTCTTCAAAAGGCACAGAAAATCTGTGTCTATGAACTTAAAAATTTGGACGCTGTTATTTATAATTAATGTCTCTGATGGCAGCCATTCTGTCGAACAGTTTTATCGGTTGTGATGTGCTGTCCTCTGCCTGCTGGAGGCTGCACAGGGTTTGATTTCTGGTATTTACTGCTTAGTTAGCGTGTCTATCTTACTGTGTGACATCGTTTTAAAGCAAAATGTCAGCCCCGGGAATGCAAAGCCTGTATTGGTGACATCAAGGGATTCCTTTAATTCTCATTAGATGTTAAGATACTTACAACAAACAAAAATTTGTTTTGCCAGGCACAGGCATTCTAGCCTCCTGTGTTTGTGCAGAATAAGAACAAGAGGACTATAAGGCTCTGGAAATTCTCCTTCTGTCCCTTGTTGGGGTCTCATGTGGGATGTCTGTGGGGCATAAGATTCCAAACAAATGTTCTAAATTAGTATTCCTAGAGAAATCCATTGGGTCTCTTGCCTCCTTCTTAAAAACTCTTTTTTTGCTGTTCAATGCCATGAATCTTTATTTTTCAACTAAATAATTTTCAGCCATAAAAGTAAGTTTTATGGGATTTGCATGGAAACTAAGTAATTTAGGGATTATAGTAGGTAGGATCTCTGTGAGAATCACTGGAAGCATTTTCTACCCCGAAGTATCTTGTCTATGTCCTCCTTACTTAGAAGGAAGGTATCTGATTAAGTATTTTATAATTCCTAGGCGGACTTGACCAATATTTGGATCATAACAGGTTATATGTTTTAGATAGGTAACGTGGGATAAATTGTCCTCAGCTTGTCCTCAACTTAAAACTGATGGAGTTTGATATCCTTCCAAGACTTCAGTTAAGAAGCTCAAGGGTGGATCTTTGCTGTTTGCATGGAAGGTTACGGCTCTGACATGTGTCAGTAGCAGCAAGTTTGGCTGCTTTCCTTCTACCACAGACATATGAGTTAGTGCAGGAATACACCATATTGAAGAAGGGAGTAAAAAAAAAAATGCAGAAAACTCAAAACTCCTTGTTTATTATGGAAGAGCTTTGAATATTTCTTTGACCTTTTTTCTAGATGTATCTGAAGTGAAGGATGAAAATGGAAGTCTGTGGACAGTTACCACATTTAACACTTCACTGAAAATGTCAACTTACTTGACTGCTTTTGTGATTTGTGATTTCGATTATGTCACCAGAACCGAGCGGGGAAATGAGGTAGATATGAGGCTGCTTAACATATTACAGGAATTTACAACAGAAGCTGGCCCTGTGGTGCATCACGTGCTCTGAAGACATCACAGACATTAACTGTGCTTTCCATTCCCAAACTGTCTGCTTATGTGGCAATACTGCTACCATTTGTCCCATAGATATTCTGCAGAAAGCTTTTCTTTGGGACAATTAGTTTATTGTCCTGTTCATTTCACACAACTGCACAAGTATGGGCTATGTATGTTAAAATTTAGGAGCAGCTACTCTGCAGAAAGTACTGGTTATTATTCATGGTCTTCTTACTTTCTTAGGTGTCTTAGTTGGAAAAGATACCCGTTTCCGCTTCTGTGACAAACCACTGATGTTCAATGCCTTGAACATCACCTCCTCAAGGTCCTTTGAGGAGCAGCATGGTGATGTCACTAGGAGTAACACTGTGCTCCAACCATTTTGTATACTAGTATGTTAGCCTTCTATTCCGCAGTGCACACATTCTTTAGCCTGCAAAAGTGACTGGTTTGTGTTTGAAGTTTCTTCATCTGTGAGTATTCAGTTTTGCTCTTACACTAAAATGGCCAAAGCTTGGTGAGAGAAGCTGTAAAAAAACATATTGCATTTGCAGCAGTTGCTTCACTTTCTTTCTTTTCCTCAAAGTCAACCAGGAAAAGATGTATCAAGTTTTTCCAAAATAAATACTAATTTCTAACATAAAGCTATTAAAGATAGCATTTACTTTATCTCCTTATTAAATTAGAGCACTTCATGGTAAGTCCCTGTCATTCTACTGGGGAAAGGTGGGACAATATAGGTGGACAGTGCAGAGGTCATCTAAGAAGCACAGTTTTGGCTCTTTTTTAAAGGCAATATTGGATCCTCCTGTGTTGAACTGGTTGGATACTTACAGCTACAACTGTGGTGGTTTTTCCTTAGGCCTTGTTCTTGGACTCAGCAGAGCATTCAGTTGTGCTGTTTTTCAGAGGGAAAAGGCGCCATCTGTGTTCTGTGAGATTGGGTGGAGAGAGTGTTTCGCACCTTGGTTTTGGACAGAGATGCTCAGTTTATGCCTCCGCAGTATTTGTGTGAGCATGTTTATTGTGCCTGTTTTGATGTTTCTGGTGACCTGAAACACTCAAAGCTCATACTAGGACTAGGATTTTAAGATGCTAGCTGTGTTTAGGTTTTGAAAAATGGAGTTGTCTGGTCTTTGAATCTCCTCAGAAGCCTTGGCTGAAAAGAGGGCCTCAGAGGTTAAGGATACTCTGTTGACTGAATATGCTTAATTATTTTTTCCATTGTAAATCAAATCTTGGTGCTTCCCAACTATGCTCTTAGGGTTTGGTTGTGAAGCTTCTTGTGAGATCATGCATTGCATTTAGATGCAGGAAGTGTGAGGTTTTGAGCTGCTGGGCACATGACAAGGTGTCTCATGTTCAGAGATACATGATGGAGACATACGCTCTTCCTCAGGCTACTCCATCACTTCTGGGCAAGCAGCTGCCCTTTTCAGTACTGTGACAAAGTCAATGGGCACAGGAGGGGAAGGATTTCTTGCTGCTGTGGTCCTCGTTACCCAGAGGTACGGATGTCATCTGCTCAGATGTCATCTGCTCTCTCCAGCAAAGGAGAGGCCGGTGGTCTAGGAGAAAGTTCAGGAGGAGAGATGTGCATGTTGCGACTGCAAAAGCTCTCTGGACATCCATTTCTCTCTCTTCAGGTGGGCTGAAGGAAAGCTTGCCGCTCCGACCCAGTCACTGAAATACACTGGTTTAAGATGTGTAATTCTAAATAGTTTTACAGCATTTTCCACTTAAGAAAATAAACCTGTGAGTTCATTTGTTCCTGAAATGTATAGTTGTATTCAAATCTTTGTCCTTTTGAAGTACTGGAACTCTCCTAGATTTTAGCAGGATCAGGGTCTGTGTTGCTTTTTGTTCGGTCCAGTAAAATTCGAGTTGGATTTTTTTAAATTAAAAGCTTCATTGCATGGTCTGGTGTGGACAGATAGCGTTTTTCCAACAATGATTCACAGAAGGGAAGCAACGAAAATGAAAATGTGAGGGTTGTTTAAAATAACTCTTCCTTCTTTTATTGCAGATACGTATTTGGGCTCGGAAAGAGGCAGTTAAAAATGGGTATGTTGACTATGCTTTAAATATCACAGGCCCGATATTTTCATTTCTGGAAGATGTACTTAATGTCAGCTACCCTCTGCCAAAGACAGGTGAGATGACTTATTTTCTGAAATGGATCAGAAATGGCTGCTGGTGGTGTAACGTTCACAGAAACAATGGGGGTTTTTGCATTATTGTCCTTTTACAGCTTACCACATTCATGGAATAAATCCCCTAAACTTTAAATCACTGAGTTCTCTTTTCTGTGTCATGGCTTCTATTAACCTGTAATGCAGCACTCTTACCTTCACATTCCACTCATTCTTTTAAAGCATACTTTCCTAATAAAGGGGCAGATGGGACAACAGAGTGGACAGAAAGGAGTAGTTCAGTCACGTGGCTGTTTTTGGGATGCATAGACCATAACATGCAAGAGTGTTGTAGTCCCTGTGTCCTCCTAGTAAATCTGTGCCTGTAGCCTGTGCCCCCACAAAGCATTCCTTGCTTTCTTCAGTATGTTGCTGTCGTACCCCTGAGTTTGGTGTGTGTTCCTACCACCACCCCAGAAAAACAGGGAGGATTCCCCTGCAGGAAAACATTGTTTCTACTTAAAATGGTCATTTGGTAAGTTGGTTCAGTCAAACTTCAGTCAAGAAAAAGGATGCCACCATGTAGTTTCACTGTACAGTTTGTCTGCTACTTGTATTTGGATTCCCAAGAGTTTCAGCATGAATATTATGGGAAAATGGGTAGAACATTGAGAAGACAGAAATCAATTCTTGTTTAAAATGAGCTTTGGACCAGCCAATGATTTTAGCAGATTGCAGGACTGGGGGAAAGGAATTCCCCTCTTTTCTTGACTGGATAGTTTGTTGATTTGTCAAATCTGTATTTTGGCACTTGAAAGAAAGAAATGTTAATCTGTGTAAATTTATTATCTCCCAGTATATTTCTAATAAGTTGCAGAATTACTCCCTACACTTCTTTTGGAAAATGCAATATATGCAGTCTCGACTCCTGAAATTTTCATGTCATAGTGATCTTACAAGCTAGATTATTCTGTTTCATGCTTATGTTCTTCCATTTAGCAATAATGCTGATACATTCATTAATATAAAACTATTACACAACTGAAATAAATGAATGGTACTGTAGACTTCCCGTTAGGTAGGATATCAGTTTCAGAGAGGGCTGAAATTACAACTGAATTGAAATTACAATCCCCACTGTAATGCCGTGCAATATCCACCGGATTTCCCAGTGTCTTTCTTTCAAGTTTTGCTTAAAAAATAGTGAGATTAGACCAACCAAGAGTGCCTCCATGTAGATGCTAGAGATTTCTATTGCAAACTCAAAATCTGAAATTAAGAATAAACAAATTTAAACCAAGAGATTGTTAAGGGTTTGTCTGCATCTGATTTTAATGCAGTTGTAAGTGAGGTCTCTTGCCCCAAGGCTGGATAAGGGCTGCCTCATCAACAGCAAAATACCTTTGCTGTAAGATAGAGGCAATAATCCCAGCTGAGATGCAGCCTGCTTGTGGTGGGATTCAGCACCATGCTTGCAATAACTGGCTGGATTTTGGACTGCAGCTTTCATGTGGTCAGCTGCTTTGGAATACAAGCTTATGCCTGCTTATAAACATTCTGTATACCTTTTCCAAATTTTGATTTTTGCTACTGAGTTTAAACATTATACCTTTCCTTGAGACCTTGATGTTTGGTCCAGCTCTCACATTTGAACTGGAAGCTAATCTCTGTGCATAAGGCAGAAGGGCAGTGCAGAGGTGACAGTCTTACTGTGTAAATAAAGAGATGTTTCTAAGGCACCTTTCAAACATGAGTGGAAAAGATACCTCTACTCACACAGCTGAAAGAACAAGACTTCTTTTTTATCAGTTGCTAGGCTGAAGAAAAAGGTAAGTATTATTTTACCTAAACACAGGAGAAACTCACAGAGAAAGATTTCTGACAGCCAACAGTGAATATATTCTCTTCTAACCTTCATTTTTGTTCAGAACATTTGTATGTGGAAGATACAGTACAGATCTGGGCTTTGTGGGAGTTTATTATGAGGCTTCCTGAAAGAATGGCATCACAGGTGAAAAGGATGACAAGAAGAAATTTCAGTGACCATTTCCAAGTGTTGCTGTAATACCACAAAGAACCACTACAATGTAGTATCCTTCAATGGGGTGCTGAGCCAGTGTGAGCATTAAGTTCACATGAGCATTTTATTTACGAAAATGTTTAAGATACCTTTTTTTTTGTCTGTTTGAATCAATTTAGATCTGGTTGCACTGCCTGATTTTGGAGCAGGTGGTATGGAAAACTGGGGGCTATTGATTTTCCAAGAAGCATCGTTGATGAACCTCCCAAGTGATGAATTCATGAGCAGGAAGGCAATTATTGCCTTAATTGTGTCACATGAGTTAGGACACCAGGCATGTGGTAAAAAACTCTGTACATTTATATGCCTATGACATTGTTTCCTTATGGTTGCTGATGATGCAGTTACTGATTAGTAGAAGCAAAATAATCACTTAACAGTAGAGGGTGTGAGCACTAGAGCACTAAAAGCCTATTTGAGCGTATGTTCTGCTGATAAGTAATGTTAAAAGTAGGTTCTGTCATTTTACAGATGCATACTGATTGTACAGGACTCATTGATACGAAACTCTTAATGGGATACTTTTTTTTCTTTCTCAGTGCTTGAATGCCGTGTGAGAGGATACGCTAGGGATGTAGGGGTGACAGTACTCTCTCTATACAATAAACTTAGTACTTTGGTAGGACACTCAGTGGAGGTCATCAGCATTCTTTTGTAGTGGCAGTGCATGTAAACACTGCAAAAGGCATTTGTTTTTCTGTAAGACACAGCCCATAGTACAATAGAACAAAATTAATGTGAAGATACTTTGCACTGCAACTGGATCTTTGCCCAGCTTTCATGGAGATTTCCGAATTCTTTCTTATTTGATTTGGAATGATAATGCAGTTTCAATTCCTTATTGGCAATGTTTAATTTCCTGTTATTTGCCAGAAAAACAACTATTTGCACTTAGTCAGTAGAATTAGCGAAAGAGCTTAACTTGGCTTGTGCACTTCTGTGTCATTCTGACAAGGTCTGTAACTTTGCAGACCTTCAGATGAGCAGAGTATTTTTAGTGCAGGCCCATGAAATAAATGTCAGTGCTTATCTAAACTACTTTACAAAAAAGTTGTAGTTCAAGTTTTGAAGAAATAAAATTTAGCAAATAAAATATAAATCCAGAAATGATCAGGTTTTTTGAAGTATTAACTGCCAGATATGGGTTACAAACAACAGCAGCTGTTTTGGAAGTTTTATAGTTGCCAGGAGAAGGATTTGCTGGTTTTGGAATTGGTTATTTACCCAGTATTGTGTATCATTCCTCTGACAATTTAATTTTGATGAGAACATGGAAAGATGATTTTTTAATTATTTGATAGATGACCTACTTCTAATCATAGCCTGATACGATGTTTTAGATATTTAACTTTTACTGAGAAGTGTTTAAAATTAAATATTATAAAGAATGACATAATGCACTGAGATTGACACTCATGGTATGAAATTGTAGATGAAGCAATTTAAAAATAACTGCCCTGAACCTCTGACTTTTTAAAAGTACATCTTCTTCTACTGAATTTCATTATCTGAAGGAATATTCGGCATTTTATTTAATTTATATGTAGACATTAAAGTTACTTCAGCCTATGTATGTGTGTTTAACCTGCAAAAAAGTGAAAACAGCACTCCAAAGAGATTTTGAGATAGTTTTTTCTTTCTATTTAAGTGGTTTGGAAATCTGGTTACAATGAACTGGTGGAATGATCTGTGGCTTAACGAGGGCCTGGCATCTTACTTTGAGTACCTGGGAGCTACTTTTGTTGAACCCAAGCTTTCACTGGTAAGTACTAATGCTTACTAGCAAAGTTCCATCATGTACAAAGGAAAGGAAGGTGCAGGAGATGGGGGTTAATTAGACAGTGTTATATTAACTTAACTCCTGTGAGAAAGACCAGTAGGTCTCGATTCTTTCCTTGTAGGTCTCCATCTGTGGGGAGACCGTGATCATATCCAGCTCTCCACAGCTGGCACAGGAGGACAGGTGGACAGCTGGGATTCTGCAGTGGCAAGGAATTGGTGTTTTGCCCTAGATCTGTCATGTAGCAAACGCAGATTTCTCTTCTGGGTCCTGCTGTAGCTGATGGTTTTCCTCCTCGCCTGCCAAGCTCTTTTCTAATTATCCCAGTCCTCAGGTATCTTTACCAGGCAGAGATTAAGCAGGGTCATTTTGAGTCTGCTTACCCCACTAGGTCCCTGGATGTCTGGTTGTAGGTAAGACAAATATAATGCACATAGCTGATACACCAGCAGGGTAAACTTCCTTCTCATTCTGTCCATATAGGAATAAGCATAAATCCCATAGTACATTAGGTAAGACTCCATCCATTGTCAAACTCAGAAACAGATGGATGGGAGCTGCTAAGTGCAGCCATGAGATGAGGTGCACTTGCCCATGCAGTCTCAAATGTCTGTACATGGTACCATCAGCTTCTGAAAGAAGGAAGAGCCTTTAGTCTGGGCAGGCCTGTGACTGCAGTTACTCCAGGGTGCTTTTTATTTGGCTAAGTTGAAATACCATTTGTCAAGTTCCTTTTCTCATTCACCAAAGCACTTAATTACATGCTTGATTGGAAATTAATAAAGGCATGCCAAACAAATCCTGTCAGAAGGATTTCTAGGTCATGGGCTATGCTTGCCTTCTGCTTTGAACTTCTACAACAGCTTGCTTTATTCTCTGCAATGCAGTGTCTTAATATCACTGAAAAGTGTAAAGGCCTCCAAATTTTAAATTGGAAATAAATTCTTGACTTCTTTCTAATTTTAATTTAGAAGCTTTCCTTTCTAAAAATCAGCAGTTGTCATTTGTGTCCATAAAGTAAATTTTATTACTGGGTAATAATTCTATTTGATCTATTGCAGTTAGGTAATGTGCCTTGGCAATGCAGAATTAATCACGCAGGTGTGAGAATATAGGTCTTTCTTGCACAGTTTTGTGGGTCATAAACGTTCACAGGGTCACAGAGTGGCTGAGGTTAGAAGGGACATTTGAAGGTTGTCCTGTCCGGCCTCCCTGCACAAGCAGGGCCACACAAGAGCCAGTTGCTCAAGACAGTGCCCAGACAGCTTTCGAATGTCTCCAAGGATGGAGGCTCCATAGTCTCTCAGGGCAATCCGTGGAAAAGCTCAGTCACCTTCACAGTGAAAACGTGTTTCCTGGTGTTCAGAGAGAACCTCCTGTGTTTCGATGTGTGCTCATTGCCTCTGGTCCTGTCACTGGGCACCACTGGAAAAGCCTGTGTGTCCTCTGCTCAGCCTTCCTTCAGGTAGATACACTGATGAGATCCCTCTGAGTCCTCTCTTTCCCAGGCGGAGCAGTTCCAGCTCTTAGCCTGTTCTTAGAGGAGAAGTGCTCCAGTCCCTTCTCTGAGCTGTTGACCATGGTAGGTGACATTTACTCCTGAGGAACCATTTTTCCTCCATATTTACCACTGAGTGACAGCAGAAATGACTCATAGCTAAACCTTAGTACCTTCCGTAACTTAGGTTTTAGGTTATTGCTCAGAGTTGCAGCAGAAGAGACCGGGAATTTAGGAGGAAAATGCTGCCGTGTTCATGACAGAAGTAAATGAGATACAGGCTTTCAGTTTTCAGTATATGTTCATTTGCTGTTTAATGTAGTTGACTTATTTTTCCCTGAGGATGACACTGTAATTGACTGTCAGGCCCAAGACACAGTACTTTGAAGATGTAAAATTTTCACTGATCACTGATGTTGCATGTGGGAAATTTTAGGATCAGCTATATGGTCCCTTGTACTTCATGAGAAATTTAGGGAGTGGGAGAGTCTGCTTATAGACAAATGACCCATAATAGTGCTAATTCCATAATCTTCATTCTCTCCAGAGAATTAGTACCTTCCACTTGTTCAGATCACTTAGATTTGTCTTCTTCTTGCAGGATAAAATCTTTTATGCTCATGTTGTACAACCTGTCTTAAGGGAAGACAGTAAAATAGCTCGATCACTGTCAGAGAGTGAAGAAAAGATCAAAGGATCATTTTCTTTAATGTCTCTGTTTGACAACATCACATACAGCAAGGTAAAAGAGTAGAAAATTCTTCTTGTTTCTTGCAGATTCTAAACTAATGGTACAAGGTAGGTTTGGGTGGAACTGTTGAAGAAAACTGTTTTGTCATTCAAAATGTGTTTCTGCTGCACACACAAATTTATTGGGTGTTGCAAATCTACTTGGCTCTGAAGGAAGTGGTGAAAACATTTTTAACCTCTGTGAAATATGAAGTGTGGGAGTAGACCAACTAGCATCTCTGGAATATCTGAAAAAGTATTGCAACAGTAATTGCAACAATAATTCATTTTTCTCGTACTTTCTTTTGTACTCCAGGGGGCTTCTATAGCCTGGATGCTTTCTGGTTTCCTGACTGAAAAGTTGTTCATCAGAGCACTTACTGTAAGTTTGAAAAAACAACCCCTTCATCTTGATTTATAAGTTTGAAAATGTCAGTTGTACAAATTGCTTGCCCTGCTAATGGTTTCATTGAATGTCAGTGAATTCTGATGCTTCTCTTTGTTTCCACACAGTCATATCTGAAAGAATTTTCCTTCTCAAATGCTAATCAAGATGATCTCTGGACCCACATCCAGATGGTACTCATTTTATATCTCTAGTATTCTTTCTCTGGTGTTTGGCACAGTCCAACTTTAAGGCATAAACTGTTTGTAGAAGGCTGCACTGGAATGTGGCTGTGTGTAGTGCAGTCTTTCTCCTGTGTAAAGTTGCTTTACTGGTTCTCTCAGCTAATGTCTTCTCAAGTGTTTATTTGGCTGCTTTGCTGCACCTGAAATCAGTGGAACTAAGCACGAGGAGTAGAGAGATGAGATGGGAAATCAGGACCAGGCTAAGTTTTGGGTTTCATGGTAATTACATAAGCCTGCATGAAATTGCACAGCCTATTGTTCCGGAGCTTAAATTTTGCCAGATCGGAGTGTATGATGCCTTGGGCTTGGTGATCAAAGATGCTGGTATGTCACAGATCCAGCAAAGTCTATATCCAGGGCAGTAGCTCAGCATTTCACCCTTTCATGGTTTTGGCAGAAATCTGACTAAGAAAACAGATGCTAATATTAGGTTTATTTTTTTTAAATCCACCTTTCTGGTCCCCTAAAGAAGGCTTCTGTTGTCTTGCAGACTCTGTCTTAAGAATGGGAGTGCTAGAATTTTAGATATGCAAGGTTGTCACATGTTTTAAGCCAGTGAAGACTGTACCAATTCACACTAGCTGGGGCTCCAGCTTAATGTCTTTTTCAATTTGTCTTCCCTAATTTTAAGTGACCCTAATTAGGTCACTTAAAAATCTTTGTGTTACATCAGTTTTATTTGAATGAAATTAATGCATCAAGTCTGTCGTAGCCATTCAGATGTTTAAGTACATCAACACTAAAAAGGGAAAAGTTAGTGGTCAGGCTGTAGAATAAGAAATGTCATCTCAGTATTTCATAATTCCTGAAAAAAGTTTATGCCTGTTATATCTTTATTATAATGTCAAAAATGTTCTTTGTTACATTGATTTTTTGCATAAGTCAAAGACCAGCAAGCTGCTAAGCAGATTTTTTCTCAACTGTGTTAGAACAGCTCCCAGAGATTCACTGAAGCAGTATCAGTAAGTACCTGTTCATCATAAGTATTTCTAACGCCTCTTTCTCTTTCAGGTTGTAGATGCACAGGATGAAGTTCAGTTGCCAGCATCTGTAAAGCAAATAATGGATTCCTGGACATGCCAAAATGGGTTTCCAGTTTTAACATTAAATCTAACTACTGGAACAATCAGACAGGAACAATTTTTTAATAAAAAGAATAGAAAGAGTACTGATTCTTACAAGTATGTTTAGCTTGTGTTTTTATTGTATGTTGATACCCTGTTTTTTACAGGAAGCTCTTCAGTTACGACAACATATTTTGACCATCTGATTTTTTAACTTGTGTTTTTTTTCTTATTATAAGCAGTCAAGTAAAATCTGTTTGAGACTGGGATTTGCAATAGTTCTGCAAACTCTGCTTGTTTCGCCAAGAAGTTGCTTTCCTCTGGAATACTGACTTTTCCAGCCACATAATAATAAAGACAGACACAGGCGATGAGTGTGTGGCAGGGAGGATTTTTGCCTGGCATTTTCTTCTTTCCTCATCCCTCAGGTTTACAGACTGGGGACCTGGATGAACCATGCTTAGCTTCTTTCCAGTGCACATATTCCCAGTCTCTTCTGCCTGGCAGGGATGAAAGGGTTGCATTTAAATACTTAAATAAATGACCCCTTTCTCAGAGAGTGCTGATACCTGAACGGCAGTTTTAATGTCTTGTCAGCGAGCATTGCTGAGTGCCTGGGGCTTTTGAAAACTCTGCTGGTTATTCAGATGTCTGAAAATAGTGATAGAAGTAGCTGCCTTTTGTCACCCACTTTGGAAACTCCTGGCTAGAGTTTGAACATTTGTGAAGGAGCAGTTGACATGGGTTTTGGAGTGCATGGACGGAACCCATGAGCTGAGTTGTCACGTGAGGAAAAAGTGTAAAGGACACCAAAATGCAAAGCAGTTTTTTCTTGGAGGATATTGCTGGCAAAAGGAAAACAGGCAAAAGGAGTTTTGACAAGAGCCACAGGATCCTTTGCTCCCGATCTCCAGGAATTCCAAACCATTAATCCATTCAATATTCTTGGTTAGCTCAGATTAAGTAATTCCAAGTTACCAATGTGAAGTCCTTTACAGTTAGCAAGCACAAATTACCATGTGAATGTAAGAAGGCCCAGGACATGTATTACAGAATTTTTCAGGTGTTCGAAGCTTTCATCTCTTTACCAGAAAGGAGTTTTACATTCCCTCAGAAAAGAAATTACAGTTGTCAGAATGACAGTTGTATTGCTTGGCTGGGACCTTTTTTTGGTAGATGCCCTTCTGAAAAGTAGCTTTGAGTTCTCCAGAAACAGGATGAAGTGTAATAAATGAGGAGAATAAAATTACTGCCTAGAGAAGGAAAGATGGCACAGAGAGACAATGGTATTTAAGTACCTAGCACTGAACAATATTCTTGATATGAGTGCCTTTTTAAAGCCATGCTAAAACTCCCTTTTGGAGAAGCTAAATGCTGATCAGAAGTACCGTTATCTGATGAGGTTGCATGCATCAGAGAGGAGAGAAGGTAGATGGATATTCTTGTAACATGGAACTAATCTGCACTGTTGTTTAGCATCAGCTAAGAGAGACTTTTAAGTATAAGAATTTTAATCTTTTTTTTTTTTTGTTAAGTAACACCTGGATTATTCCTATTTCTTGGATGAGAAATGGATCATCACAACCCTTAACCTGGCTAGATAAAAGCAGCAGTAAGTAATGTAATTGTTTGCCCATTCTAAAACCAAACTGATGAAAATACCCCAAAGTCTTCTAAAAACAGAAGATATTTTTGAACTGAATAGGGAGATAAATCTCTCATACAGAAATTTATGTGTTTATCCATTGTAATGGCTTTGTGTTACAATAGGAGTGAACTTCCAATTAGGTCAATATAATGTTCTTTTCTGTGTTGCATCAAACTTCAGTGTAAGCTTGAGTTTTTAATAACATGGTACAACACATATTATGAGTAGAGATTGCCACAGAAATTTTCATTTTATGATTTTTTACACAAATCCAAACTCTTAGGTCCTCATGCTTCTGTATTATTCTTACCTCAACAGATCTCATTGATGTTAATGCCAGCTTTTGAGTATAGACAGGATCTCAGTTCTGAAATACCAGAAAATTATCAGCTCAAGTAGTAGATACAAGACTGGGAAAATTAACACTGGCTGTGGGAAGCGACCCAAAATTGTTAATATCTGTAACAACAGAAAATTAATGTTTTCAAAAGCATTTAATTTAATTTGTTTATGCAAATTAAATGAAAAAATACTTCAAAAGAATATCCTATCAAAAGAATTGGATTTTTGGAAGTTTTTAAGTCTTATAATAGGAAGTGATTTTAGGGACAACTCCAGCCAAATAAAAAATTCAGTTCTTTCTAAACTCAGAGTTTTCCAATAAACAGCTATATTTTTTTTGAGGAAGAAGAAGTGTAATCATTAGAATGGAGTAATCATTTTTCCTTGGAAAGTCAACCATGCATCAGGTTTTAGATGAGTCAAAAGAAGAGGCAGAGACTAATGTAGTGGAATGCTTAAGAGCAAATCTTCAATACGCTGTGCATATTGCAGCTTTCCACCCTCTGTTTGCAGTGGTTAGAAGTTACTTTCTTTTTCAGGCAATAAGATAGCTTGAGTGATCATTAATTTGACTATATACAGACAAACAAATAAGAAAAATTGGATTTATATTCCTTGAATACAGGATGAATCCTGCAGTACTTGCTCTGTCTGAACATTGGAGTCTCAGTCCCCTGTTCAGAGTAAAGCACTGATTGGTGTAGACTACTCACCAGCATTGACTTACTGCCTTGAAGAGTTTGCCTTCTCAAGTCAGGATGTGAAAACAGCATTTGAATGCTCTTCTGATGAGGCAGCTTAGACCCTTCAAGGCTGCCCTGGCTCCTTCAGTGCACAGTAGGCTATCAGGAGCAGTCAATCAGACAGGAACGTGTGAATAAGCGAGATGGACTGCAGGAGGGAGCTGTTAGTGAGTGATGTAACTCAAAAGGACTATGGGACTATCTTGTTCAAAATAAGCATTTTCGATTACTTGTGTCCTGGTTAAACTTACCAGTTTCGTTTTTCTTGATCTCCATTTATCTGAGACTGGCAGGTGGTCAGGTCTTCTGTAAGGTGCTGAGCACTGTGTTTTGGAGCTGGGAGCAGCAGGTGTGCTGTGGGTGCATGCCCTGCAGCAGGCATGGGAGGGGATGGCTCCTCATCCTGAGAGTTGACTCTTGCATAAACTTTCTGAACTCTCACAGCTGCCTTTAAGCTAAAGGGTAGGAGCAAAATGTGTCTTCAGCCTACCCCTTAGAACCTCAAGGTGTTTAGTAACTAAGGAGTCAGTGGCTTGTTGAAGTCATCAGCAGAGATCACAAGTACACTCAGCTTTTGGGGGATTCTTTTTTAGTCCAACCTCAAATTTGGGTCTCAGATCTCAGAGGAGTACCAACTGCATTGTTTATAAATGCAAGAGAAGCAGTGCATGGAAAACAAAATGATACATTCTAATGTCACTTTACAGAAATGTTTCCTGAAATGCAAGTATCAGAGTCAGACTATGACTGGATCTTGCTAAATGTAAATTTAAGTGGGTACTACAGAGTGAACTATGACCAATTAAACTTGAAGAGATTAGCACGCTTGCTTGAAAACGATCCAAAGGTAAGATCGTGTTTGTTTTCTCAAGCCTATGAGCAGACTCTTTCCATGTATTTTTTTCTTGCAGTTTTTACCTGGAATCACATTGATGAAAACCTGGAATAGTAACAAACTCATTGTTGTACCACTAATGTCACTGCTTTTTGTAGTGGAAGAAGGCAGGCCTGAACAGTTTTGCATAAGCAAGAAAAATAACTTTACATGACATTCTGTCTTCAAATTTGTGTCAACAGCTTGTGGTTCTTCCAACCTCTTTAAATCTGGCTCAAGGAGCTTTCAATGTGAATGTGTGACTGAGCTTTATCTGGTATAAGGTAACCATGAAGAAGGAAAGTTGTGAGAAAGCTTTTTATTTCCACATTTTGTCAGACCACCAAAAAAAAATCTGACCTTTTTTAGCAGAGTTTTTTTTTGTTTGTTCGTTGGTTGGGATTTTGTGGATTTTTTTCATTTGGTTTTTGGTTTTTGTGGAGAATTTTCCTAGAAGTTCCAGTCGATTCTACTCAGGCTCTTCCAGTCCTCTGCAGACACTGCCTTAGAGTAGATTTCATCCTACCTTTGACTTGCCATAGCCTGAACTGAAGGTGAAAGTGGTACACAACTGTGACTCCATACTGGGGTTTCATGGTTTCCAGTGTTGCCTAATGCTACAGTGAGCCAGCGGCTCCAGCAGTAGTGTCAGCTCATTGGTTTTGGTAACAAAAGTGAGAAAATTTAACCTTTCGACATAATAGTCGTCAGTGCAGTCAGCTTTCTCTAGAGAGTCTGGACACGAGGCTGATCTGAGCACACTAAACTGTTCTAGAGCACACTGGCTTCATCTCTTCTAGGCTTCTTTCTTTCACGGACAATTTGCATCATAAAGAAATTAATTGTGTGTGTGCTGACTTGGGGCCATTTTTTGGCACCATGCAGTGTTGCAAAAATGTAACTATGGGCTGGACAGGAGGTGCAGGCATAGTCTATTAGCTGTAGGTTTGGTTGCACTCAAGTCAGGTTCGCAAGGAGCATGGGTTATTAAATGCAACGAAGTAGTTCTTTTGGACTGAGGGTGACAAATGCATTAACTGTGGAACAGCTATGGATAGCACTAACACTAAGATTGCGACCACAAGCTTAGTTTTTTGAGTGAAAACATTCAGTGTGGTCAAGAATGCAAGTCTTACCAGAAGGCATCCCTCCTGGGAACGGTGAGGAGGACAGACACACAGAACTGTGCCTACAGTTTTGTGTCAAATTCTCATAATCCCCAGTTGTGTACAAAATCATGGTGCATTCTGTGCCCTATTAACCACAATTGTGCAAAGTGCCACGGGTGGCACTGTGGTCAGTCTGTTCTTTGTGGTAATGCTTCTTGGTAGGAGCTGTTCTTGGTAGCAGTTGTGCAAGCCATCTGTTCCTTGTGGCCGTGCTGTACGTAATATTTCTTGGTATTGAGAGGCAGAACAAGAACACTCAACTTCCACCCACCTTCACATCCCTCCCTGGTGGGTGTCAGCCCAAGCCACCTGACCTGTGTTTGGTTTCAGCACTGTGTGTGGAGTTTGCATTTCTGCAGTGCTTCATGCTTCCAGCAGTTGGAGGGAATGTTTGCTCTAGCAGTGACCAAAGTGCAGAGGCATGGAATGGGGAGGACTCAAGGAGGATGGCAGTCCTCTCACAAGAGCATGAGCTGTAAGCAGAGGCACACCCATGGCTGTACCTCGGTCATTTATTTCATGGTAGTGCTAGACACTCTGCTCTGCACTGGGTACAGATTCTGTGTTTAAGCCTCAAAAGGAAAAAATGTACCAAAATTATGTAACTAGGATATTTTTAGGACTTGTGGCATTTCCATATTTTATTTTAATTACAGCATGCAAGTTAAGAGGGGTCTTGAAATTCTTTGGTTAATGTAATGTATATGTTTATACACAACATAATATATGACTATATTATGTAGTTCTGTGTATAGAATAATAAAAACATCCCTTCAAGCACATAATAATTTCAGCTTAAAATGCAGGATCCATTTCAAAATGTTTTGTAGGCTATTTTGATTTAGAAAACCTGTTAGGGATCCTTCTGAAACATAGTAAAGCTTTTTGAAAACTCCTAGTTACTTGTTTAAATCTATTAACACTACATGGATGCTTTCTGCAGGTTATACCCGCTGTCAGCAGGTTCCAGCTGATAGATGATGTTTTTGCACTGACAGAGTAAGTATGTTTACAATATGTTACAGAAAATGATTAAATGTTATGATCTCACTCAAGATTGCTACTTCTGCTTCCTTCATTCCAACCCATGGGTGCCTCCTAAGAATTACTGCTTTGACAAAATGGTAGGGGAATTATTTAATCCCTTCTTTTGTCAGGGCTGAGTAATTTATGTCAAAATTTCTTTTAACTTTTGTTCCAGCTCCTAGTAAATTATTTTAAATAGTGGCACTGCTGTTAGTTCTTTAGGGATTAAACTGTAATTGTTTTAACGGAAAAAAATATTCCAAATGAAGATTCTGAACCTTCCTTCATTTATCCCGGGCTATCTCAGCTATGCTGTACTGCATCACTCAAAACCTCTTTCATTTCTCTTGCTGAGTCGTGGCTTGGCTGTTCAGGTCTCTGGTGCTAGAGAGGGCAGCGGTACTGTAGGGAGCTGAAGAAGCAGTGAGTGTGTCTGTGCCTCACATGTACCAGAGGTCCCAAAAGCATCAGACACCCATGATGAGGGACCTCAGGGACGAGGTGGCCAAAGCACATTGCCCCGCTTCAGGGCCTGTGGAAGTACCTCTGAGAGGAGGAAGTTAAAATTCCTATTCCTCCTCCCATACAAATGTCCTTTTTCATCAGAGAGCTCAAAACTAGTAGTTAATAAGGAATGTAACTGTGAAATATAGAACTGTACAAGTATACCAAAAATATTTTTGTTCTGGAGGAGAGGGGCTCAACTTGAAATTTTATTGTGAAAAAATGAATTCCGTGCTAATTCCACACGGAGGGGTAGAAATGCCATGCTGAAGTAGTTAATTCCACTAATAGTGTGTATGTGAATTAAATGGTTTGATTTTTCCAATAATGTATATTCCATGAAAGAACACGTAATGAAAATAAGTTGTTTCACAATAAAAATAAAATTGTATTATAACTAAAACAGTGCTTTTCTTCTGAGTTTTGTTCCAGTGGGACTGACACCTGCTGTCAGTGTGCTTGTAGCGTATCCTGCAGACACAAGCAGATACAGTGTGCGCACTGCCATGCTTACTGCCATGATTGTCCTATTGCTTTGATAGTGGCACTGTGCTCCTTAATAGATGTTTTGAGAGTTAAGATCCTAAAATCACCAATTGTTCATATTTATTTTATTTTTTCCAATGTCTTTTCTAGGTTACTTTCCACACAGTATCCTGATGTTTTACTATCTGTTTCATAAATAAACAGATATTCTTGGTAGATAATTAATGTGAATAAGCATGGTGAAATGTGTGGGGGTTTTTTGGTTTTTTTTTTTTAAATAGTTGCGGATATGTTCCGATTGAAACAGCACTTGAACTAACGAAATACCTTGCCAAAGAAGATGAACTTTTCATATGGAATGTGGTATTGTTAAACCTAATACCTGGTAATTTGGAAAGTACACTGAAGAACTATGAAGTATATCCACTTTTAAAGGTATGACCATTTTGTTAGTTAGCAAAGATAAAAGACCATGCAAATACATCAGTCTAAAATCAATGCTTTTTGAATTCTCGAGAATGTAGGGGTGAGTATGATGGGTCAGAGTTCTTGTCATTCCTTTTGCATGACTTTATCAAATTTTTTTTTTTAATCAGAGGAGTTACTTAATTATACATATTAGTCAATGATAAGTCTCACTGAATCTTGACTTATTCTTATCGAAAAGCAGCAATACATTCACATTCTTTACATTAAGCTTCACTCTTGGTTTTTTGAAACTGTGAATCTGGAAAATACAGCTATCAGTCAGCAGTAAGTGAAAAGACCAACACTGCTACATATAAAAGCATACAGTATAAATGTGCTCTGTGCTTTGTGCTGCCTTGCCATTCGTCTTTGTGGAGTGAAAGAAGGAACTGGGTGTAGACACCAACTGAAATTATTCTCTCCCATATTTGACTTACCTGAGATAATTCTGTCACATTTATTTCCTTGACATCTATTTGAAGATTTCACTTATGTTTGAAGTACAGTCACACAGTATTAGTTCTCTTAAATTCTAAAAAGTAAAGGTATGTGAAAATAAGTGAAAAGAACAAAGTATTTCCTGTTGAGAAGGGTTTTTTCCCATTTCTCTGAGAATTTGTTTTCTTTCATAGTAAGTTCAAAGGTTCCAGTGATGTGAAATGGTAATGTGCTAGCTTGAATTGAGGTACAGCTATACTGAATTTTAGACCAAACTTATATTTTATTTAATATTCTGTGTTTTCAAGACATTAGTAGTGGTAAACTTTTAGGATAAATCTGAGTAAATAAGAAAAATAAAAACTTGCATCTAAACAAAAGTAATTTTTCTTTCCCTTCTTTTAAAAGAAATACCTTTTAAAGAGAATGTTGCCAATATACCATTATTATGCAGGTTTTATTCATCAAAATGTTGATGCTTTGGAAGATGACTATTTTGCTCAGTAAGTATTCTGCTTTTCTTAAAAGTTTTTTCTGATGTGATTGGATCTAATACATTGCAGTTTACTTGTGTAAATTTAAATACAAGATGCAGGAATAATTCTCTAACTAATGTGAACGTAACCGAATTGTTATTTTACTGTCCTGTAAGTGTGTATTCCTTATGATGACCCCTCCAGTGAAACTGCAGTATCAGGATAGGAGCATAAAGGATGATAGTTTAAGGATCTTAGCAGTAGCTCTTGTTTATCAGAGAGCAGGCTCAACAGGCTGCTAGTTGAAGAAAAACTGACAGCAATGAACTTAAGATACGATTTTTGGATCAATCACTTAAACTTTAAAATACTTCATTTTGCAAGGCCGCTGCAGCCACAGGCTTGAACATCAGAGTGATTTGGACTAGATGCAACCAGTAACTTAAAACTTCCAAGAGGGATATAGACCATACAAAAAACTAACCAGAAAAATATAGTACCTTTGTTGCCTCACTGGTATCCATTAATATTGATGTCTGGAGACCATTATTGTTTGTTCAATTATTTTATTAAAACTCAACTGTTCCTAGTAGAGCTTCTCATGGGTTAATGGTGTCAGGTTCGGAAACTGTGGTGCTCAGGCACAGTTCAAGCACTCCAAATGTGATATTCATATCTCTTATTCTTACTGTTTTGACTTCCCTTCAAGAATGTATTTGGAAAAACTCTTTGCAACAGCGTGCTGGCTGGGCCTCCAAGACTGTTTGGACCTGTCATCTGAACTGTATGCTAAATGGATGGACAACCCTGAGTACAAGTAAGAATCATGATCTCCTCTTAGAGGTGTACATGTCTAAAGGAGGTGGAAAGTTAAAAGTCTGTTACAAGGAGGAGGCAGAATGAGAAATGCCTCTGTACCCTGCTCTTATTTCTTGACAGAATGACAGAATTTAGGAAAACTGCGTCTCCCCAATATCCTCCCCTTCCCCAAATCCTGGCTTTATGATGGTTTTTTAATTACTGGTTTTTACATAGACTGTACAGGCTGGAGGATGCAGATTTTGCCATGAAGACCAAAATCTTAGCCATGTAACAGGTGAACCTCCTGTTAGTGTTAATATCTCTTATGGCCCAGTCCCTTTGCTGCAGTACAGCCTTGGGGTTGTCAGATACACCAACTCAGCTTTTAAGCTTCTCTTAACAATACTGAGTGAGGTGATGTTTGCATGATACAGCCATCTACCCATGGTGAGCTCATCAAAGTGCCTTGCATGTTCTATGTTCACATAGAACATAGGTGTTGGGAACAGCTGTCAGTACTTATGCTGATATTGCAGCCTAGAGGTCAGTGGTCTGGTCTGTGAGAATGGAGTCTGGACTCTACCAGGAAGAGACTTTCTGTATTCAAGTATTGCATCATAAAAAAAAAATTTACAATGTATTGAAATTCTTATTCTCTTTTCCTCTCTCTTTCTTTCAATGTCTTTCTATGCAATACTCAAATAGTATTGGCACCGGTGAGTGAATATTTAAAGTTTATTTGAATTTTTTGCAGTTGTGATAAATATTTTGTTGTTATTTGTATCTCTGTTGATATATGTAGTTGGCTAAGTAAACTGAACTTGTATTATTATGTTTGAGTTTTCTAAAATAGCTTCATAGTGATCATCCTCATAAAAGCCAAACTGAGTTTTGCAGTTAGACTGAAAAGTTTAAACAGCCTAAATACACTTTGTTTCATTCTAGAGAGAATGTTCTTGCAATTCCACACTAAAAGCAATAATGTTGTGCTGAATTGTTAGTCTGTTTTCAAAACAGTCACCTTCCCCTTTTAATAACGTTTGATGAGATGGAACACTACATACCTTATTTGACTTGAAGAGCCGAAAATTCTGTGAAATATATTAGCTGATTAGGTTTTGAATTTGATGGAGAATATTAACTTTGCTGTCCTTCTTGGCACTGAGAGAAGTTCAAAGGGATTTTACTGGGCTTTATGTGTGGAAAAAATGAAACTCTGAATTCTGTTAAGTGAAAAAAATGATCATGTTTTAAGGAGAAAAGCCCACAGAAAACAGGCCACTTGATAGGTTTCAAGTGACAGATCACTGTTCCCATGCAGTTAATGAAGAGACTTTTCATGTGCTGGGTAGGAAAGGAAATAGGCACAATACTTTTGACTCATATTTCACAGACAAATCCCTTTAGATGTTCTTATGTTCTCCATGCTGAGAGCAAATCCATAATAGCACACTACAGCTGTTCTGACACAGGTGGAATCTAGTAGGATTCTCACATCTGTGGAACAAAGTAATGTTTTTGTTTCAGACTGGGTGATCAACTTTCAGCTGAACATTTGCAGACAGTTCCTGGCAGAACGTAACTGGACTTGATACAGTGCATTTTTATCTGTTTCATGGAAATAACAAGCCAAGAGCTGTAATTCCCAGCCAGTTTCTCAGTTTTACTCTTTTGTTATAGGAGTGTAGTGAAGCTTGCTAAATTAATGTATTCTCTTAGGCACTGTTACTGGCTTGTCTTTTGAAAGAAGGAAACTAGCCTAAGGGGAGGGACAGCATTGCTGTCCATTTTACTTGTTTACTAAAGGTTCACTTATACTGCTGCTGCCCTCAAAATTTGGGAAATCACTATTTCTAGATTGGTTCCAAAAAACCCAATGTAAAATCACCTGTCCTGCTTTCCAGCAGCTTTTTGCATCTTCCCCAAAATCCAGAAATGAGGAATCCCGTCAGGCCACTAATGTCAAATCACACGGCCACTCCCGGGAAAAATATCAAGATGAATAAGCCACACCTAATATAACCTCAAGCTCCAAAGTCCCTCTGGACCATAGTGGAGACCCTCTGGGAACTGCACAACATAAACACTTCAGAGCCACCGTAGATGTCACCAGTCAGCAAACCATTGTCCCATAGTAGGCTGTCCGTCCAGCCTGCCTTCAATGTTGCACATCAGAGCTGCAGCCAAATGATACACAGAACTCATCTATTTACACACAATAGCTTTACACTTAGTAACAAGCATTTTTTGCAACTACTGGAAGAGCTTCAGTAGCAAAATAAATAGCTGTATGTTGGCCAATATAGCTTTACCCTGTTATCACCTTACCGTGACCTCTTACTGCAACGTTATGAAAGGATTATTAAACAAATTGCCAGACCCTGTAACTCAAATAAGATCTGTCAGAGAAGGATTCCTCACAGCACTATACTTTAGCCTGACATAACTACTCTACATGTCATTCTTGGTGGCAAATCCCTTGTGTCCCAGCAAATATCTAGGTAAATTAATTCAAACTATTCTTTGAAGTAAATATAGAATATGCCCATGCTTTCATGAGAGTGAAATACCCCACCTGCAACAGGACTACCAAAATCCCTGCACCTTGCCTTTTCAGTAACAAGTGATGTCTGTCATGTAAAACACCTAGCTCTCTCCCTCTTTCCTACTAGTCCTTCATTTCCAGAGTTTACAACTTCCTTTTCTCTACCTTTTCCTCTGAAGACTGATGTCATATATCCTTCCTTCCGACTGACTAGCTCTGTTGGCATCATCCTAATTTTCTGTGGGATACTCCGCTGAAACTCAGGAATTTTTCTCAAATTGTATTTAAATTTGAATTTGCTGTTTCCAGTTTTGGGCCTGAAGAATGGCTTTTGTGACCAGAAACATGTCTGTTTTCCCAAGTGCAGCCCCTGATCAAAGGGAGGATAATTTTTACACCTCTACTTACAATCTTGGCCTAATGTGATTATAAGCAGACTAACAGTATGATGTAGGGAAGCCAGATGTTTGGCTTGTAGCAATGGGACCCATTCTTCTGTAGGGAATTAGTCTAAAATACCATTAGTCGAAACTGTTTTCAGCTAGCCTGCATAGTAGAATAGTGCTATCGCTGGAAAGTGTTTACAATGTCTTAATGCCAGGGACACATCATTGCTACAGGAGAAAATTTCTGTTCAGCCTTTGCATATGGAGCATTACAGTGAAGCTGGCATTTAATTTCTGTCATGAAATTCATTGCCACGTTGAGGACTCTCCCCTGGGGGGGGAGTAATAGGAGGCTGCCAGTTGCATGGAAAAATGTCCCTTCTGTTTCCTTTTGTGCTGCAAATGGCTTTTCCTACTGGATGCATTCACTGAAGAAACTTTGAAAAGGCTTGTCTGGGATGATGCATATATTCAGAGGGGCAGTCTTTAACGGTGTGATCCATTCCCTAGGCTGTGACGGGCAACAATGCCATTGACCTGTATGTACACAAAACAGTCTGCTCCAACTGCTCTAAAAAAAGTTGGGGCTTTTGGTTTTCTTTTAAACTGCATGCTTTTTTAATGCTTAAATCTTAAATAAAACAATCGAATTGCCTATCCTTATTTACATTGCTATTTTATGTTTCCATTGTTGTATCTTTTAACTGTAAATAAACATTTGATTTCAGTTATGCATTAACAGCAGGGTTTGCCTCTACAACAGTACAGTACCTTCTAATCATATTTTGCCTTGCAGAATTCCCTTTTTAATTAGAAGAACAGTCTGCTGCTATGGTGTTGCAGTGGGAAGTGATAAAGAGTGGAATTTTGCATGGAAAATGTATAACCATACTGACTGTGTTGAGGAAGATGAAGACATCCTGCTCAATGCCATGAGCTGTGCCAAAGAGCCATGGTTACTTTACAGGTGACCTTGATCAAAGTATATCTTTGTGCATATAGAAGTAAATAATAAGAACAAAAATACTTAAGTGTACAAAGCTGGTGGAGGTTTGCCTGCCACAGAAGCATGTGTCTTGTCAACCACCAGTAAAGTTTTAAAGAATTTTGTTAGGGAGCAAGTATAAAAAATGGGATCAACACAAATAAACAATCCTTCTGCAGATACAGCACGTGGGCCATCAAGTCGTAAGTCCTGACTCCACCTGGCCCAATCAAAAAGTTAAGACATATATTGGAGAGTCTTGTCCAAATGTTTCCATAACAGAGTTTGGAACACTGTGTTTATATTCTTTTACTGGCATCTGTATCTTTATCAGTAAAAAATGTTGAATTCTCTAATCTGTCATGTTTGTATAACCTAAAGCATTTGTTAAGGAATGGAATTTTGGCAGTGATGGTGAAAGAATTATCATCCAAGCATTTGCATAAACGCCATGAGTCTAAAGGTGTGGAAGTAGCATTTTACTCCTTCCAGCCACCTGCTCTAGTGTAGAGGTCGTTTGGGAAGACAGAACAAATATGACTGAGAATAAGACAAGAAGTGTTGCAAAGAGATGCCCAATCAGCTAAGCTAATTTCCCACTTAACCTATGATCCTTTACCGTCTTTTTCTTGGAACAGGCTAGCACCATTCCCTGATAAATCAGGGAGTTGTGATGAGCTTCTTCATCCGTGTGCCTTAGTAGCTGATAAGCCAATCTGTTTTTTGAAATGCCACCCAGGGAGTTTTTTGGGGTGAAGAATGTTAAGATGTGCTTTTCCTGGACCTCACAATATTTTGTCCATTATGTTAAGCATAGTGATGACATACAAACGGGAGAAACTCAACTCAACGACTCTATCCACAAAGCAGCTGCCTGCAAGACCCTATGAGAAAATAACTCTAAAAGGGTTCATTTGAAAGTAGGAGCAATGCAAGGTAAAACATGGAGGCAATAAAGAGAATAATTACTTTTCAAGATGTTCAGGCATTCGCTGCCACTGACAGCATTAGCAGACACTTCTTGAAATACTTCTGAAATCCTGCCTTAGCCCTCATGAAAAAACTTCTTACTGAGTCTTTTTATAGGGAATCCTATAAACAGGTCACTTTTGTGTAACAGTGTCTCTCTGCTGGCATACTCTGTAGGCTCCATCTGAGTCACAGTGAAGTGAATCTCATGAAGGTGAGGAGCAGTTTGCCCTTCCATAGGCTTGTCTGGCAGGAGCAGTTGTCTTTCTGTTGCAAAGATAAGAAATACATGTACATCCATTTGATATTCTACACCCTCACTTCACTGGGAAGTGAAGAGTCAGTGTGCAAGAACAGGATTTCACAAACGCTGAGGACAAAACCCACACAGCTGAACACACAGCTCGGAGTGACACCAACTTTGGTGTAACCTTCCACATGCTGGTTTTTGTTGAGATAGGAATTTTTGCGAACGGGATTATATTTCCAGATTGCAATATTTTATATTTCCATTGTAAAACAGCAACTGACAGGTTCATTTCTTTCCTGCTTTACTAACAGATACTTGCAATATGGACTCAGTGACACATTATTTTCTTCCAATTGTACTTCAGCCATCATCTCACATGTAGTGACTAAGGATATTGGGCACCGTATAGCCTGGGAATTCATTACAGAAAATTGGCCACTTTTAAGTCAAGGGTAAGCAACAAGTTTTGGCTTCCTTTAATTTCTGTGGCTCTATGGCTTCTTCCTCTGTCTTTATGTTTGAGCTGTAAAATTCAGGTGCAGATTTTCCTTCCAGAGATGGCTGTTTGTAATGATTGATTCAAGTAAGTATGCAGAGCAGAGTTTTCAGAGGATTCCACTCTGATCAGGGTTTAAAGCCAAAGAATAGCTCATCAAACACAGAAGACTTTAAAAATTAGTCTGTTCATGACTGTTTCTGTGCTTTTAAATACTCCTGGGAATTCCAGCTCCAAAAGTGTGTTTATCCACTGGGATTTTACAAGTGTGGCTGTAAAATGCTCTAAATTGTGGGTGTAAAATGCTGAAGTAAAATCCTCACCTTGATGCCTTAGGTTTTAGCTTTTATATTTTCCAAATTCTGTATTCTCTGTATTCCTAGTGGGTAACTCTAATCTATCTTGCAGCCTGTTAGCTGCTGTTCTCTCATGCTAAGATAGGCATAACAAGGCCTCTCCAGGCTTGCTCTCCAAGGACACCCAGACCGTCCTAGGCCCAAAATGTGTAAACCAGGATCTTGAGAAGGGGGGGCAAGTTGGGGGGCGGTTACATTATTAGCTAAAGTTTAATTGTGAATTTATGCTGATATACAAATGGACCAAACCTATAACAGTGTGAAGAACTCGTGACTTGTCGTCCATCTTGGGTGGTCTTTGGTCTGCCCAGGGTGTGCCTCCAGGCCTTTCGAATAAATATCCACCTTTATTCCCTTACCCCCGTCTAGTCTCTGTTTCCAGGTTGGCCTTTTAGGCATCAACCTCTTTTCCAAAGAAAGTATAAAAAGAGGGGAGATTAGAGCATGCAGGCGTGCTAGCGCTGCTAGGACCAACTACAGTGTTATTCCCTGACTTAAATCTTAACCCATCTCCAGCCTACCTGCATTGCTGCAGGTAAACTGCAGGTGAGCTTGGGCTACCTCTCTTGAGCAAAGCAAGTATTTTGATGATTGTTTGAAGACTCCCTCTCTCCTTGGCAATGAAGAAAAGCAGCAGGGCTGTGACAGAGTACATTCCAGCTGCTTTTGATGGCAGAGGAGGCCCCTGTGATCCACTGGTGGCAGCATAAACAAAACCAGTGATTTGGGAACATTCAAATGTGTAAATTATTGCTAATGCTACAAAAGGCAGGTTGTAGCAGATTTGTGACATATCAGTTTGTTCCCTTACAGAGCTTTTCTGCATTCTAAACTGATGAGAAATTTGCTGGAAGATTGACCCCTTATTTTCAAACTAAAAGAATAGTGCAAGTGTTTGTTTATACGCCCCCCTCAAGATAGCAACAGGAACACCAACTTGTTAGGCATATTACTGGTTAGCCTTTCTAGCTCAGTTTGGCTGTATGGGCTCAGAGAGATTATCTGTTTCATGCAAAGAATTCACATTACCAAAATACAAATACCAGATCTTACTGGGAAATGAAAATGAAGGGTAATTATTGTACTTCATGCAGCTCAAATGTCTAAATTGAATGTTAATGGTATTATATAAATATTAAAACAGGGAAAACAGCCCACAGTTGCAAACTTCAGCTTAGCTGGTATTTGCAACATAGTAAATAAAAACTAAATAGTATGAATATTTTCAAATGAGATGAAATTTAGTATATTTGCTAACGTGCTATTTGAAGGACCTTTATCTCAATTTTACAGATATGGGCAGGAATTACTGCAGGATGTACTAAAAGTCATGGGAAGATTTGTCAAAACAGATGTACAGATCCAAGAGGTAAACCAGAGAAGCATTTAGTCTCAACTTTATTGCCAGTCTGTAAATACAAGGTTTTGTTCTTTAAAGAAATCATTGAATATAACGTTGTAGTCTTCCAAACCTTCATGTTTGGAGCAGAGTCCCCACAAATTCTATCAAAACTGTCTAATTTTCCTCTATAAAATCTGTCTGTAGAGACAATCTCTGACATGGTGTCTACTGAAAACGTACCAACAGCTGGGCTGCTGGCACGTTAGGTTTTCATACTGACATCTGTATCATTTCTCATATTGTTCAGCCACTGCTTCCCCCAAATATTTCTTTACTATTCTTCAGTCCTCTCTTGTCTTTTGCCTATTAGACTGGTGAGAAAGATTTCTTGTTCTATGATTATAGAACAGGCAGCACAAGAGAATTCTTCTACCCTACTAGTCCTAGACAGTGTGGTACCACCAGTACCAGTGAAATTGGCTGCATTTGAAAGGATTTTTAGAGGAACAGCAAAAGGGCACATTCTTGATATGTAAGGAGCTTTCCCATGTTAGTGTAAATCAGTAACCTTGCCCCATCCCCTCTTTAGTCTCTGTCATCTGCCCCTTTTCTGTGCACTTCTGTCTAAAGCATCTAAAGCAGTCACACAGTTGCTTGCTGCAAGTGAAGTTATGTGAACTAAGCTCATGCATTTATTTCCTCAGTTGCAGGGTTTTTATAATGCTACTTTGGAAGAGGATGAGAGAGAGGCTGTTACTCTCCTACTGGAATCTGCAAAACTTAAAAATATTGAAATGAGAAAACTACTAAACAAAGTTGCCAGCTGGTTAGAGAAAAATGTAGATGATTGACTTGGAAAACAATTTCTGGTATATTATATGTGAATCACTATCATATCGGTATCCATTATAAGCTGTAATTAAAGGTAAAGCACATTTTTATGAGTCTTGTGGTTGTCTTCCCACTGGAAAGTCTGGATAAAGTAACTCATAAAGAAAAGAAGGATTTAGGAAAAGAAATTATAAACATATTTGCTTCTTATATCTAAAGTAATTTCCTGCTGAACAAGGTCTTAGGGATGCATTGCTAATAATAATCTAACATATAAATACAGTCCTGAGTGCTTTGAGGGTTTTTTTCTGAATATCCAAATGAAGGGTGTGCTGCATATTTGCGGCAAAAACACATGAGGAAGCTGAAAAAGTTTATATTCTGTTTTGTTTCATTTGTACCATGATCTATAATCTGTCTGACTCCACTTGTATGTTTTTAAATTGCAAAGAGGACAATAATTTAGAACAGTGCTGTGAAACACAAACTTCAGAATGACTCCAGACCTGTAGAGAGGAAAGGGCTAAAGAATCCTCAAATTTTAATTTTAATTAAGAAATTAATGCCTTGTCATTAAAACTTGTTTTTTTCTTAGCAGATCTGTACTTAATGTGTCTACATTTGTGTTTGCTTAGGAATGTGCTTTTGAAGACACCCTGGTGGTTGTCTCCATTTACTATGCTTCAGCCCCCAGCATGGTCTTGGGGTGTGTGAACCGGATTATTTTTTGATAAAATTTGTCAGGGAGATAATGAGCGCCTGGTGTGCGACACTGGATGGTCATTTTGTCCATCGCACTCGCGGGTAACTAGTCCAAACTACCCCTTCTGAGACATCACTGTTCTACTTGCACTGAGGTGCTCGCTGATCACAGAATCACTGAATATGCTGAGTTAGAAGGGACCCATCAGAATCATAGAGCCCAACTCTTGTGCTGTAGATAGAAGGTTAATCACCTTGCTCACTCAGCATTTTGGAGGTGACAGACAGAATTCAGTCCACTAGTATTAGCAAACCATATGAGCTTATGCTTAAAAAAAGCACGGGATCCTCAGTCGATGCAATTCATTTATTTGTGGGGTAACAGTATTATGGCAATCTTACAGTACTGTTGATAAGTTAACGTGTTATGGATCAGGAAACACTGTTATGTGGGAATGCAGGAGACAAAGTAAGTTAGAATACTGCTCTATGAAAAGACAAGAATAAAACCCAGACATGTTAATACAAAGGATTTTTCACTGACATCCTCTAAATACATTTAAGAAAAACACTGCCATATTGACTGCACTGAATGTTCCCCATGGCTGCAAAGAAAAATTGAAACTATTTTGAGACTGTTTGAGAACCCCTTTACTGTATGGGAATTACCAACTAGTGACACAAGTTTGTGCTGGGAACAATTGACCTCGATAGCTTTTGATCTAGTTAAGGATAATACCAAAGAAAATTGCACGCATTCTTGCAAGTCTTCAAGTTGATTGAGAGAGACTGTGGTGAATTACAGGGGTTTTATCATACAATCTATAGGACAGTTTGGGTTGGAAGGGACCTTAAAGATGATGTAGTTCCAATCCCCCTTTCATGGGATGGGACACCTTCCACTAGAATGGGTTGCTCAAACCACTGTCCAGCCTGGCCTCGAACACCTCCAGGGATGGGAAGTCCACAGCCTTTCTGGGGAACCTGTGCCAGTACTGAAGCTGTTTTGCTTCAGCCACTCCTGTGATTTCCACTAGTTAATCACTAGCACTGCATGCCTCATCAGGTGGGCTAAGCAAAGCTCAAGAAACATCCCATAACTTTACCCTATGCCCAGTAGGTTCAAACCATTTCTCTCCAACCAGGAGCAACCACACTTCCTTTCTAACCAGTCTTCCATGATTTTCTTACCTGTTTTTTCCATCCTACTGAACAAAACATTTAATCTGAAATGCCAATATGTAAAAATTACTAGAAGAAGTTTAAATAAGAAGTTATTTTCGAGTAGTGGCTCCTGACTGTCTGCCTCCCAGTGACATTCTGTATTTCAGAATTTCAGCGTAGTTTTCATGGCAGAGGCAGAATGGTGAAGGTGATTGCTAGGCAAGCTGCCTGAGTAGGAGCAGATCTGAACCACTTCCAGAATCCACATATTTGCACTTGGTGGATGTATCAGTGGCAGCTCTTGCTGCTGTTGAGTACAAGCTGAGTAGAGAGGTTTGGAGAGTGGCAACTGGGAAATGCAGCAAGGGAAGAAGAGGTGCATGGGAGGAATCCAGAGCAAGCTGGGAAAGCTGCTTTATTGCAGAGAGAATTGGGGTGAAAGAAAGTTCATTGGAAATCAATAGGAGGACATCAGGAAATGAGCTTTAATAGTACTTATGCAGACTGTGTAGGTGTTATGGGGCGTGTAATTGTGAAGATGTGCATGCATGGGGCAATTTCCAGTAAGAATGGCTGCGTCATTGATAGATAGGATGCATTCAGTAGGCCCTGAGTGGAGAAAAAAAGTAGATATGGTGTGAAAAGACCAGCTTTTTGCTTTAAGTCCTGCTCTCTGCCTTGAGAGTGTGGAAGTCAAAAAGTTACACTTGTTCTGCCCATACTGTATACATGTGTGACAGGGCAGCAGACTCATGAGCTGGCAAGGATGCATGCCAAACATGCCAGTGGAGAGGGAGATTTTAGAGCTGTTTAAGTCTAGGTTCAAGAGCACCAGCCAGCTTCTCCTCTGCACCTCCTGGCACAGTTGTCCGGCTGCCTCGCTCTCGGTGTGCCCCTTTCCATCCTGGCACTCCAAGGAACCTCCTAGGCAAGTGAGGAGAAGGCAGCTGGTTGTGGGGCCTCAGTGGCCAAGGCACAAGCTCCATGCCATCTGACTGCACTGCTGGCACATTGATGAGGTGGGTGGAGCAGCCTGCTGCTCCTTCAGGGTTGGTGCAAGTCCCAGAAAGGTGAGCATGGGGTAGGGAAAAGGGATGTGGGCTAAAGCGCCAAAAAATTAACTGAGATGTGGCCTTGCCATGTTCCTGCTGCGCAGTGACTTACAAAAGATAAAAAGAGCTGTCATCTCTGCATCCCTTGCCTCAGAGGTGCAGGGGCTCTTCCAGAGCCAGGTGTGATGTATGGACCCAACCCCTTGGCCAAACTAATGGTACTTTGGTTCAGACTCCAAAGGCAGCAAAGGCCTAGACCTAGACCTAGACTCTAGTTCCAGCTTGTTCTCTGTAGCCCACGCAGGAAAAGGGTGACATGGTGAGCATTAATGCTATAAACTTGGAAACTGGAACTGGAAATAAGTGATTAACACAGGAACAGCAGACTCATTTGTCAAGGAACAAATTGTTGGAGTTGTGGGTACAAGGAGTGTCACCTTTACCTTTTCTGTCACTTGTAATATTTGACTGTGAGCCAGCTGCTTTATCCCATAAATATGACAGCCTAAGTGAGCCTTCTCTGAGCTCTCTCCCTGCTAAGGAGCTAGTGGCATGGAGATGATCTCCACTGGAGCTAGGACCAGCAGGTAACTTTGGTAACTTTGAATCATTACTGTATCCTCTGTGCAGTAAATAACAGAATGAACCTATTGTTAAGCAACCGTTTGATAAGTTTCACAATATCTTACTTCAATAAAACCACTGTTGCTGCTATATCTTGTGATGGTTTTTTAAGTGGTCGAAGTCTTCCCTGCGCCAAAGGAACAATGGGCTGTGGTCTTTGCAGAGTCACTGTCTGTCATTCTTTGTGATGAGACGAGACAAGGACCTGAGTGGGCAGAGGGGGAGGCTGACTGTGGCTGGCTGTGGGATACCCATCCTGATGCAGAAAGAACACGAGGTGAATAAGCGCTTGTGTTGCAATAAAGACAGGGAGATCACTTACCGACTATCGTCAGTGGCATGTTGTAGTCAAGGAATGGCACTCCCCAATTTAGTGCTCCCAACTGAGATTCCAAACCCCGTGCTGCCTGCTCACTCCCTCCTTCCTCCTCTCCCTACAGCCTGATAGGGAGGAGAGGAGGCACAACAGGCAAAGATTACAGGTTGACATAAGAACAATTGACTGCAAACAGCAGTGACACAAGAAAACAAGAGTAACAGGAACAATACTAATGATTGGCAGTACAAGAAAGTGGCAAAGATTCACACAGAAACAATACCTTACCCGTCCTTCTGCGGACCCCGGAAGGGACCTCTTCAGAAAACGTAACACCCATAACATGAGTGTCCTGGACATGCCCCCTCTTCGTTACTGCAAAAATTAACCTTGTTCTAGCTGGAACCAGGACAGGGCAAAATGGATTTGACTTGGGGAAAATAATTCGATTTGTTGCTATTAAAATAGACGCCTAATATTTGTAGTCCATTAAAATAGCCTTTGATAGTGAGAAACAAAACCAAAAATTAAAGCACCACCATCCCCCGCCCTTCCTTTTTCCCAGCCTCGTCTTCACTCCCAACTCTCACCTCGTCTCGCAGAGCAGCCCAGCGGGAAGGAGGAAAGCAGGTGGAGGTCAGTCCCGAACCGCTCCTTTCTGACACTTCTTCCTCCTCCTCACTGTTTCTCTGCTCCAGCGCGGGGTTCCTCCTACAGAGCGCAGTTCCTGTAGCGAACATCACCCACCTGCCCGGCCCTGGTGCTCCCCAGGTGCCTCCCCGCAGGCCTCGCTCACCTCGGCGCTCGCATCACTGTTCCTCCCGCTGCGGTTTCCCCTCGCTCCTCTGTTCGCCGGGCCCTTTCCTCCGCAGGCTTCCGCCGGGGCGCCGCCCGCTCGGCTGTGGGGCTGCGGCCGGCAGGGAGGGCGCTGGGGCCGCCCTCACAAGGTGCGAGCGATCGGGGCGGCACGAGAGGAACGCGAGGCAGGCGAGTGTAGGCGCAGCCGGGAGGGAGCAGGGGGCAGGCGGGCAGCTGCCGGCGGCAGCCCCGCGCCGGGAGCTCAGGGAGATGGGGATGTGCCCCCGAGGCCGAGGAAGCTCTGTGGACACGGAGGCGATACGGTGGCACCTCTGCCTCGGGCTTGGTCGCTCGGCGTGGGTCGGTGTGCCCGCAGGAGACGGAGCCCGGCGGGGTCTGTCCGCAGCTGCAGGGCCGGGCCGATCAGCAAGGAGGATTTACAGCCTTCTCTGGACAAGGGGAACTTGTTCTCCCCCGGTGCCTCACACAAGCCTTACGCGTTCTGGCCATCTCAGCCACTACAATCATCTGCCGGACTTTCATGTGTTTTCCCCCTCTCTGTTCCGCCCCCTTCCACTCCACCTCGTCCTGTGACTGTTGCCGATTTGAACGTGCAGGAGGGGAAAATCAAGAGGCAGAAAGACTCAATAAACCTGGTTGTCTGGAAAAAACGAGGGTGAAGGGAGGAGAAGGAGGAGCAGGAGGAAGAAGAAGAAGAGGAGGAGTGGGAAATTAATTATAAAATGGGAGGAGCAGCACTCTGTCAAAATTTTAACAGTGAAATCATAGGATATCCAAAGAACTGTTTCCCAATAGGACAAGAACACCACAGATCAGTTGTTTACACTGAAAAATGTAGGTTTTTTCCACTTCAGCTGCCCCATTTGTCTCCCTGTAGGTGCTACCGAGCACATTGTGGGAAGAGTGCGTTAGGCTGTTCGAGGAGCAACCAGCCTGATTTGCTGGAAGCTCAAGAGAACTTTAACACATCTTCTCCCCTGCACCTCCCTCCCCCCAGGTAGGGACATTTGTATTGTATCTACTCAGCTGTCTTTACAGCTCCATGGTCATGGTGGGGAAGACTTGTCCCCATAGGAACCCTTAGGAGCTTCACCTCTGAAATCAATCTCTCTGAATGTCACCTAAGATTTTAATCCTCCTATGTTTACGTCCTTGTAGCCTGACCCCCCACCCAGCAGTAGGTTTTCTGAGCAGATTGCAGGCTACATGTTATCACGTATGCCATGATAAACAAATAGAACTCATTCACAAGCAATTCAGAGAAAGTTCAGATATGTGAGTGTAATTAACAGAATGGAAAGAGATATTAAGCATAAGACAGTTTAATTACAGTTTTTATGCTGATAGAATTAATTTCTGTTTTCTCCATCAAGTAGTTAATGGAGAAGGAAGAACCTTAGAAAAAATTATGAGACGAAAACAGGTTGCAGGTTTTTTGGTTTTGGCTTGTTGTTGTGTAAGTACCCAGGAGATTGTGATTTTTTTTCCCCCTTGAGGGATTTCTGGTTTATTTTTCACAACAAGAACTCAAACAAACACTCGGTGAAGCAAAATGAAGGTATGTGTAGCAGCATTTGCATCACCTAGCTAAGGTCTCCTGTTTGAATGCTGTATCATCTTTCGGTTTTAAATATGTTTGGAGGGAAAGAAAAATATGGTAAATAAAAAACTTACTTGACCTCAGTCTGGGTTATAAAATACCTCAAAGAATGGGTGGATACAGCTGATTAAGATAAAAAGACATGTTGGACTATCTGTCTAAGCCACAAAAGGAGAATTTATAAGGCTTGACAGTTTCAGATGCTTATTAGGATTTAGCTGTGTTCTAGAGAAGAATAACGAAAGCCATTAGTGATTACAGCATGCTGAAAATTGGCATCTGTAGGTATCAGGAGAAGACTGAGTTGTCTGCACTACTGCAAAAAATAAACCTGACAGCAAGATGAAACAGGAGGTTGCATTTCAGTTCAGTAATTGGGGAGCATATTTATTTTTGACTTTTGGAAACAGTGAATAGAATTGAGAATAGAATTTTGTCTAAAATGATAAAGTGTTTCTTTACTACATCCATGCCCTAAAAATATCTCACTTTTTAAAATTTTTAAAATAAAAAATGCAGTAGTTTATTACAGGGTATTTTTGTTTATTTACTGTCAGGAAAATTAATCCA
>VXBT01004048.1:12041-95222 GCA_013400235.1 Oriolus oriolus
GGGCGGGGCGCGGTCTCGGGCGGGCAGGGCTTACGTGGTCCCGCTCCGCTCGCTCCCCGCGCAGCCCCGGGTGGGAGCTGGGCCCGGCGGGGAGCGGATGGCGCACGACCCGCGGTGCTGGGGCCGCGCTGGGCGGTGCGAGGCCGATGGCGGCCCGGGCACATGCGCCGGCAGCGCCGCCGGGGGGGCCGGGCCGGGGGCGGGGGAGCTCCTCGCAGCCCCTGAGGGGCGGCCGCGCCGCCTGCCCTTGACTCATCCTTGCAGCAGGGTACGTGCCGGGCAGCACAGCGCCCGCTGCTCTCGCACAGCCGCACTGTGGGGCCGGCACTCGCAGCCGCTCGCACCCCGTGCTTAGTCATGATAAGCTCCGCGATAGAATCGCGAGGGGCCGTGCATCCCTGTGAGCCCCCTCCGCCCGTACGACCCTGCCCTGAGACGGGCAGCGGGGGGTGTTGAGGAGCTTTAGCCCTCCCTCGCCTCACGCGATCGCTGTTGCAGAAAATGCCTTGCAGCGCGTTTTTGCTAGAGGAGGAAGTAACAAGTGGGAGCATCGTGATAACGCTCAGTGCCTTCATCTTGTAAAGTGGGACTCGTATCTTCTGCACGCTGGAGACCGTGCTGAGAAGGCACGTGTGTGCTTACGTTGCTGTACTATAGCAGCAGTCGGGAAAGTCTAATATTATGAGATGGATCCCAGATTTGAGTTTTAAAGTGAGCCTGGGTAATAGAGGTAAACTGACCCTCCGTTGTAGGGTGTTGTGATAAGACTTGTCGTGTGCATCAGACTTTTCATTACTGTCCTGCGTAAAGGGATTCTCTTCCCCTTTTGAGCTCATTAGAATATTCTTACATTGTGATTAAAGACTGTATATGAAGTCCTGCATATCAGTATATGAGAGAGAAAATATCATTTGCATCGATGGAAAAAGTATGCTAAATTTTTGGAGTACTGACTTCACCTGGCCCTTTTTAACAGGACTTTTCATATTGTTAAAAAATTTATCAGTAATATCTTATACAATTCTGCTTGATCTTCCCTAGTAGACCTAGTTCTCCTAAGTTTTCCTTATCTCCAGTGGTTTTTTGGTGAAATGGTATTTACAGAGGTTATTTATTTCAAATAGCTGCCCTAGTTCATGTCGTTTGGTGCAGCCCATAAGTAAACAGTTGAAGTGTCTTAAGTTTACTTATCTGTCTTAATCCTTTCTTTTAATTATTTTGGTCCTATTTCCTGATAAGTCATTTCATTCTAGTCTAGGAGAACTTCCTCATAGTAAAGTACAATTGCTGGCCACTCTGAGCCAGATCAGCAGCAGGATGGTAGTTAATATCTGCTGAAAACTGCAGTAGTCTGGAGGTTTGGCCACATGGTCCTGTGTAGTTTGTAACTTCCCTCATGTGAAATTAAGCTTAATGAATATTTTTTTATTTCTGCTAGATGTTGTAAAATCATTGACTCCCTTCCTTCAGAAGGAAAAGAGAAACTCTACCCAGGTGAAAGTGCTTCCTGATACTGGTTCTGGAGGAATTTCAGACTGGTGTGAACAGTTTTTAATCTCAATATTCTATATCTGAGCACAAGTATCTATTTAATATTATTGTAAGAACCTTACACTCACTGGTTGCATCTTACAGAATATATAGACAGAAAATCCTTTATTTCTTTTGTCCTTTTTTTCCTAGTTCAGAATTTGTGTGTCCTGTTTTCCTGATAAGGAGTATAGTCACACCTGTAAGAGATCTTTGCCTTCTTTGCCACCCACAGTGGTAAGGCAAGGTCTGGTAGGAACAGGAGTTATCAACATGGGTTGTTCACCAGAAACTGCTGGTTTTGAAGGGGTTAGAACAGATATGATGCAGCCATCATAAAACTCAGCAGGTGAGAGATACCTGGGTGCTAACAAAGGTACCCCTGATGCAGAATGAAAGCACTAGAATGACACTCCTGCTGCTTGGCTTGTCCATTATCAAGGATAAGAAAGAACCCTCAGCGTAAATGGAGAGTGTGGTGGGAGATGAAATCATTGAGATGCTGCAGGTTAAGGGCTGCATCACTTAGAAGTGGCTGTGGCTTACGTGACAAGGCTCTTGTTCCCCCCTGAGCAGCGCTGCCATGAGCTGCTGCATTGCAGAGTGGGTAGCTGGGCAGAACACAGCTCAGCTGCAGGGTTTGGGGCTTCTGTTGGAACAAAGGGTGGAGGGATCCCTTGCTATAAGGGCTTAACGCAAGATTACGTTGTACACTGTGTACTCTACCTTGTGTGTGAGAAGTTAAATCTGGTAGCCATTACTTGATTTGGTTTTGCCTGAAACATCTTGGGTGGCAGACTTCCGCAGTGTCTTCAAATGAGCAGTGGTTTGAATCCAGCCATAATTTCATGAGATGTTTTGTCTTCTAGGTCTAGTGAGATTGATTTTCATGCCTATACGTAAAATAAGGAATTGTAGATGTAAGACATGTCAAGTAAACATGAAATCCTTTTCTTTGTGGCGTAGAACACTGGGAGAGGCTATCATCTGCAGATTAATATAGAAGTGTTTTCTTAAACTTCTAAACTAAAGAAGTGTTAATGATGAAGTTAATGGTCTTGCTATATCTATATCATTAGTGAAATGTGTTCAACTCTGAGATGTGTCTGTAAATAAGTTGCATCAAATTTCAAAGACTTGTTCTTATTTTTCTTCCATACTGTATCAGTGAGTAGCAAATGTGGTAGGTGAGACAAACCAGTCCTTCCATTAGCTAGCTGTATCCTGTGGATCCTGGTGCTGGGTGGTCAGGGTTTCAGGATCGTTGCTGGCAGCCTGCTGAAGGGAAGAGTGGTTAACAGCATCATTGATACTGCTTTTCCTTGCTTGTCTGTGTTCTCACTTATTAAAGAAACATGGTTCTAAGACTGTGCTTGAAGACACCTTCCTTTCCTTATTCACTCACACACTTTAAGACCATAAAAAGGATGTTACTGTTAATGAACAGTTAATGAAGTTAACAGTTAGTGAAACCACTGAAATATTAAGGCCTTACTGGTTATTACTGTTATTGCAAGTTCAGCTCCATTCTTCGTTTGAAGAATCTTGCCTGCTTTGTCATGTTATGTATGAATAACAATTATGCCATGGTGTGTCCCTGTGAAGTCTCTGGCATATGTGGCAGCTAAAATAACAGAGCATGCTTTTGTGCTCAGGTATTGAGAAAGAAAAAGCAGGGGAGACAAGGAGCAAGGCAGAAACACTGAGAATTTTGATGGCTGCAATTTCATGGGGGGTGGGGGTGTGTGGAGCAATGGGGCGAGTAAGATGTGCTTTTATCAAAGGCTGACGTACAGAATTCAGCCCTTCAGTTAGAGTAATTGCATAGATTTGGTTGGAAATGATTGCAAAGAAGAAATTGAAGGTAAAAAGTAAACTGGTAAAAAGCCAGTGTTGTAAAGGACTAGAGGAACTGTAGAGCCTATCACATAGATACAAGGGTAGTAAATACAAATGGGCTCGCATGGTTTCTATTGGGCTACCATTTCTGTGTTTCCTCTCAGATGTGAGCCTGTATTCTGAAGGGTTAGGCTGTAGCTTGCAGATCATTAGTTAAATAGTTTGGGGACCTCCACTGAATCGATGCAGACTGTGAGACTAAGCCATGCACAAATGGAGTTTAATTCTGCAGAGTAGTTGACAGGATGCTTCTGTACATGAGTTGTATAGATTTTAAAATTAGACTTGCTCAAGACTTGGACCTGTAGGAAGACAGTTTAATTTTCCAGCAGCAGAAGAATGTGACAAGCTCTTTACTGATAATACATTAGGAAAAGGTTTATTACTGCTAGAGAATGCTGGTGGCTCAGTGGAAACAGTATGTGATTGTCCAACTATGCATTAAATATCCTTCATTGTCTTTGGGTTTTCGCAAGCAGAAAGTGGACACTGTAATTCAGTTTTCAAAAAAACAGCAGTCATTTTATAAGACTTGTTGGGCAAATTGGTCACTCGGGTCTTCTTTACTAACTTAGTCTAATTAGGATTCTCATTATTTTGTAATCTAAAGTGGTGTTACCATTGTCTTGCTTAAAAGAGCCACCCCTTAGGAATGTGCAATTAAACAACCTGTTGGTTTTGACAGCTTGACCCTGAATACTGACCATGGGGATATTTTACTGGATTACTCCAAGAACCTTGTTACAGAAGAAGTGATGAAAATGCTGATGGAACTGGTAACTATTTAAAATCTTGCATTAATAAACAAAATAGCTTTTACCTGCGACTCGCTATTCTAGCACTGTTTATAACCATTAGCTAACATAAAAGTTAAAAGGCATCTGTTTACAAATCTTGGCAGGATTCAAATTCTTGCATTATCATCTAGCCCCAAGTTACAAAGCCATTTTTCAGTGCAGTTCTGCATTGAAACGCTTACTTTAAAAAAGGAGAATCATTTTTTTTTAACCTAGAATCCAGTGGGTCTTTTAATCCATCATAATTTTTGTTTCCCT
The DNA here is from genome assembly GCA_013400235.1 of Oriolus oriolus. NCBI lineage: Eukaryota > Metazoa > Chordata > Aves > Passeriformes > Corvidae > Oriolus > Oriolus oriolus. Next base: position 16,526 of record VXBT01004048.1, read on the forward strand.
GTCTTGTGTTAAATGTTCATACTCTTTAATGTAGCTGGACCTCTGTAGTGCATGTTGACTTCCCACTATTATGAGAGTAATCTATATTTACCTTTCTCAGGCGAAGTCAAGGGGTGTGGAAAGTGCCAGAGAGCGCATGTTTAGTGGAGAGAAGATCAACTTCACTGAGGTAAGGCTATTTCTGTCCATGGTTCTTTCCACTTTAGTTGTGCCTGTGTATTGTGGATATTTATGCATCTGTGTAAGCAAAGTCCTGCAAAAACTTACTTTAAATACTCCTTTGAAATGCTGAGTGGTTGTGATGTTAGCTGCACTACTTCAAGAGAAAATTTTGCAGCCCTTACTAAAAAAACTCCTTCCTTCAGTACATCTTATTTTAGATATTTTGGTGGTATTTTTTTTCTTCTCTTCCCTCTTTTGTAGAGAGGAAGATGAGTTAGACCTTGCAAAGGGCATGGAGCAGATTATTGCATTCCAGGTATCCCTTACATGCTTTTGCCTAATGTTAGCGTTCATAAAGCTTAGTAAACTGCCTGAAGGGTGTGAGGGAGGATTGTATAAGACTTTCTACTTTGGGCTGTGATGCTGCTTGTCTTTGGGTACATTTAACAGTCAAGACTGTAAACAGTCTGGGGAAATTAGCCATGTATTTCAGTAAGAGGATGAGTACCTTCCTCATTTTGTAGATCTGAAGGTTGTAGTTACGGTTAAATCTTTACTAAAACATACAGAAAGCCAACTGTACTTTTTCTGATATGAAAAATAGGATGAAAATGGGGAACTCAACAGTATAGTGGGTTTAATTAGTCTGCATTAAAAATTAAGGCTACTTAGTATGTCTGAGGCAAATTCAGAGAAACTAGTATTTCCTTTAACTTGGCTATTGACTGATTTTGCTGTTGCACAAGCTGTTTGCTTAAAGTAACACAGCAGTTGGACATTGTATTGTTTGTGAATGATTCATGTTTGTAAAAAAGCACAGACAGAAACATACAGTTTCACTGGAAAAATGGTTCCTGCTCTTCTGTATTAATGCCTTCAATTTGCAGGTGTAGCTAGTGAAAAAAGAAAGCAGAGAAAGAGGGTGGGGAATCTTAAATCTGTCTGGAGGGTTGTTTTGTCAGATATTGCCTTTCACTAGCCTTGCATAACACAAATTATTTACAGGGTTAGCCTATCTCTGATTGCATATTAGAGTTGTTCTTCACTGTGCATTGTAGCAGCTGAAGTCTCAGAAGGATGCAGTTTTCACAGAAAGCACCTAAACATGATATTAAACTGTGATATGTTGGGCTCCTGCTGCTAGCTGCCTCTTTTTCCTACTGTCTTGATACCACCTTATGTATCTTATAAGTCTAGAAACACTTTTTTTCTTATCAGACTGTTTCTCAGTTGCTTCTTTCCAATTCAGAAGCTGACTTAGATGGGGTTTGCCTGATTTTTCTGTTTGTATAGAATATCAAATCAGGTTGGTTTGGCTCTGGAATGTGAGCATGTGGACAATGTGAAATTGTCAGATGTTAAGCAGGATGCTCTCAAACAACATGAATAAACCTAAAGGAGTAAGACATAAAGGAGCTGCTTGATGGCAAGAACTGACTGGTCCACTACTCTTGATCTGCTTTAGAGCATTCTGTGGATATTTGTCTGAAGTATTTTAGACTTGTCTGTACTTGGTGCTGCAGGCCTTGGCTGCGTGGTGTGTGCTTATGTGGAAGTTCTTCATAGCGCACCCGTGTGTGTCAGTGCCAGGTGTTTGTCCCAGACGAGTTAAAACTTGGAGCTTGATATGGGTACAAAGAGCAATACAGGGTAACTCATCTGACCACTCATTGTGGGGGCAGTCTTCATAGCCTGCATGATGTTTGGAGAATACTTCTGCTTAACCAGAGATCAGGTCAAGTATGACGACTGCTCTTGATTAGACAAAGCATCCTTCGAGCCTGATAGTGAGCAGTACTTACCAGATACCATCCCATGGCTGAGTGCTGCAAAAAAAATTTCTCTGTTCACCCCAGATTTGAGTGGCTACACTTTAATTAGCAAGTGAAAGAGGTTTTTTATATTCCAAGTCAGTAACCACAAACTCAATGATTTTTGAATTAGCATTTGGTATTTAAATCATAACTTGGCAGTTCGTATTGTCTGTGTTGTCTTTTGTCTCACAATGCCTCTCATTGTAGTAAGGAACAATGAGGTAGAGCAGACTAATTTTTTAATTTGTTCATTAGTATTGACTAATTCTTTCATTCTAGATTAAAACTGTTAAGCTCTTAAACAGCTGAACCACAGGCCAGATTTCAGTCCTTTCCTTTATGTGTAACTGTGGAGAAGTAACATAAAAGGGTGCATGCTAAGATTTTTTTTTTTTTGGTCTTACAACACAATGACTGCCTACATATTTGGTGTGCAAGTGTTCAGGCAACATTTCATTGTGGGCAGTGGATGGAGCGATGTGGCTGTTGTATCTGTTGCTGTCAAATGTTTAAGTTTTTGTCTCTTCTTATATGAAATGGTCTACTTGGGATAATTGAGAAGATGCCAAAGAAAATAACTTCAGCTGCTTGTTGTAATTGATTTTTCACTATTGTCATCAGTAAGATGTCATCTTGTATATGTAATTGTCATCTGGTATACCTAAAGCATGCCAAAGTAAAGATCACTGAGTAGTGAATATTGCTGAATTCTGAACCTCAATCTCTAAATGTTTTTAAAGGGATTTAGAGCCTTTTTTCCCAAGTGAACTATTACTTTGCATATTGTGCTGTTGTAAGCCCCCTGCATTGAGTTGGTGAAGTGAGAGGGTGATTGAGGTAGCTGCTGATGTGTGTGTGTGTATGTACACACACCACAAATACTGCTCTGCTAATCCCAGTTAATCTAAAGGATTTTTAAATCTTGAGGATTGTGCTGCCTTCTGGATGAGGCATCTGAGGCCCTGGGCTATGACTGGGAAAGAGCTTCATCTTGATTTTTTTTCTCTTGTTTCAGAACCGAGCTGTGCTTCACATTGCTCTGAGAAATCGCTCCAATGTGCCAATCCTTGTGGATGGGAAGGATGTTGTTCCAGAAGTAAACAAAGTGTTGGACAAAATGAAACACTTCTGTCAGGTATAGTACCACCATACCTTATTTTTCATATATTTGTTCTATACCCAGCCAGGTTCTTACATGTGTATTGTGAAGCCTTGATTGTGGACTGGTTCACATGAGTTATTGTGTCCTTCTTTGAGGTTCATGGTAGTTCTGGCTCAAGCATGGAGTTGGAGCTGGTTTTAGTGATTCACTTTTCTCTCCCTGTTTCTAGTTGGGTTTTTCTTTAATGGGCTCCCTAGATCTTGCCCTTTCAGCAGTAATCTTGTGTGTACTTTGGAAGTCTTGTAAATCATTAAGTACCATTCAAGTATTACTTTATTTCTTGCTAATTTTTCAACTAATTGGCTGCATCAGGTAGAAACTGCCTCTTAACACTTGTGTAAAATCAGGAGAGAGGGAGAAGTTCCCAGCTCAATTGCTATTTGATTATGCTCTATTTAAATAGTTTAAAGACCTTCTGGTTTTAGGTCAAATTACTTTGATTCTACTCTGTTTGCAGTAAAAACTCCTAGAGTAGTTTTAATGTGTTTTAAACAAGGCTGTGAGGTCCTGGACCTGCTTGGTTGCTGTTGTGAGCCTTACCCAGGTGGTAGTACCCTGTTTCACTGCCAATTCATACTTCTAACCTATGCAAAATGAGCTTGCATTCTGTCCAGTTCTTAATAGTAAATGCCAAAATCACAATAACTGACACCAGTTGGTGTGAATTTGGTGCTTTCCTCATATGCTGTGAGAATTGAATGGCCATGGAAATTCAGTGGTGTCTGCCACTGTAGGATTTCTAGCTGATTAAGGTTTTGGTATTGCAAAACAAGAGTTTTCACTGATGCCATCCTCTTGTTTGCTGTATGATTTGAATTGTCAGAGCCTGTGAATATCACTTTCCATGCAGATGTATCTTCTCTGCAAAATGAAAATCATGTTAAGCAGTTTCTTTGAAAATACTAACAAAGATGCTGCTTTCAATTAACTTAGCAGATGGGATTTTAAGACTATGTATCATTGATGAGGTACAGGAATGCTGTATACTAAAAATGGATTTTCTGTTTGGAAAAATGAAAAGCTTAAACATTTGGAGTGAAGGAGAGCAAATACCAGCATAACCAAGTGCTTTGTAGAAAAGTTGCTTTAGAATTGGGGAATGTACTTGGAAGTATTCATGATATTAGAAAGATTGCTTTTGTGACTGGAACAGATTGAATGCATAGGTGGTAGATGATGGACAAAATTCAGTGGAGTTTGGTATTTATTGATTGTAATTTTGTTTTGAAACTCTCAGTAACTCTTAAAGAACAAGAACAGAGCAGGGACTTGTACCATGTGCTGTTAAGGTGAAGCCCAGAAATAAATCCTAATGCAAAGCATACTTGCAATAGAAAAGCTTTTAGAATGTCTGGTTTGCCAGTAAATTTTCTCTCTGTGGCTTTATTAATATTGTCTTCCAGTTCAATTAGTGAAGTTTTTCCTAGTTAAAGACACTTAACAAACTGCTTCAGGTTCAAATATTTGTTGCAAGTAGTTTAATGCCCAAGATTTTTTCATTTTTGGATAGATAACTCTTTCCTTAGCAAACACTGTAAGTGCTACAGCAATCTACACAGAAGGGGAGTTTTAATTTCATTAAGTGTTAGAAGTAAAAACACACTGCAACATCAATCTTGGACATAACGCAATGTCTGGCTAAGAAGGTAGCCCTTAGTGTAGGCCTTAAGGTCTGGAGGCTTGAAAGCTGTCTTTGGTGACTTTCTAAAACAATACCTGGAAACAAAGCCTATTCCCAGGGTTAGCATCACTAGCTTTAGTGTGAGTATAAAATGGTCATTGTGTTTTTATCTTCTTTCTTGCCACAGAGGGTCCGTAGCGGAGAATGGAAAGGCTACACAGGGAAGGCAATCACTGATGTGGTCAATATTGGGATTGGTGGCTCTGACCTGGTAAGCTCCTGATTTCTATACACCCTGCACATCTTTGTGTACGTGCTTACAGTGAGGATAAAATCTAATTTTGGCTTCTATCCAGGGCCCTCTGATGGTAACTGAAGCCCTGAAACCGTATTCCAAGGGAGGCCCTCGTGTCTGGTTTGTATCCAACATTGACGGTACTCATATAGCCAAAACCCTGGCTGAACTTAAACCAGACACTACTCTCTTCATCATTGCATCAAAGGTATGTCTGATACAAGCACTGCCTGTGACTTGCTCTGCCTGTAAAGAATTCAGGCAGAAGAGATGTCTGTCCACAGGAATATCTGGATCAGGGACTTCCAGTGTGGGCCTGTTGTGGTTCTTTCTAAACTTGCAGTACAGGCTTGTGTTGCTGCTGAAATACTTGGGAATCTGTAAGTCAAGTGCTGAGAATTACTTAACCTAAATAAGATACATGAAAAATTTCATGTTGTCTGGGGTTTATTTCTCAGTCAGTGCAAGTTTTAGCTTTATTCACAAAAGTTTTTCCTGCACTTCTCTCTAGGTGGAATGTAGGATCCAATGTAGTTATTTCTTTGAAATTCTGGATGTTATTTCATTCCTAAATGACTTTTGGTCCTTTATTTTAAGTACAGTGTTACTTGTTAGGTGTTCTAGTTTTTTGCATTGATGAATTGCATGTAGTTTTAAGAATCTCCGTTTTATTTTAGGGTAGTCATAAAATACCTTCACCTAAATAACTTAAATGCTGAGTTCCTTGAGCACTATAAATACTAAGCTGCTTTACTTAAAGAGGTAAAGATAGTCTGCTGATACTTCATAAGATGGCACTTATATATTTCTGATTACAGACTAAATAGCTGCCTTTAAGTCGTGCCTTGCTAAGAACTTACTTTGTAATTGTAATTTCCAGCAGTCCTCTTCCTCTGAGGGATGTTTCTGTCTGAGCTGAGGAAAGAGGTGGAGACAAACTTCATGGTTGTGTAACTTGGGTTGCCTTCATTTGTAAAGCACAGTAGAACCTTTCTGCTGTTGGAGACAATCTGCAACAAATGAACATGTGTGCAGTGCTGGCCATGCTCTGCACAGTGCTCATTATCTTACCTTGGCAGTGCTGCAGCTGAGCAACAGCTTATGGAATAATAAGGAAACTGCACAAAGTAATATTAATGGTCACTTGGAATAATTGAGTCCAAGGATCACGGTTCAAAGGCTCAGAAAACTGCCAAATTGAAAGAGTAACACTTGAGTTTGTTTGCCAGACTGTAGTTAGATAATTGGATATATTTGGAAGAGGATGAATGGCATTTTTTTTCTTTCCATAACAGGCTTATGTTTCATAATGAAATATTTCTGGAGATGGATGAGAGTAGGATGAATCTAGTGTTCACCCTTAAAGCTAAATTTTGATGGCTGAGTAAATCAGAATGGTTGTAGATACTTGCAAAACTGCATGACTGAACTTCTGTACACACTTAATGAAGCAGGAAAATGTTTTCCTCTAATCAGCAAACAAAAAATTATGACAAGAGTCTTGGCAGAAATGAGGGTTCTTCCATGAAAAAGTAGGAATTGAAGAACAATAGGACAGTCCAGCTGGGTTATCCTGTTTTGATGTTCAATTAGTTTGTTTTTAGTTGAACAGAAACTTTAATTTTTTTAGTAAAAGACTAAAGTAGAAGACTTTATTCTTAAGGTTTTGCAGAACAGTTTGGGGAGTGGGAAGGTAGGAGATGGGGAATAATTATTCCAATTTCAGATCTAGTTTAAAACTAGATGGGTAAATCTAGCAATATTAGTGTGTACTAGATTCATAAGCTTGTTTTTTCTGTAATCAGGCAGTAGGTGTGTATTATGAACATCTAGAATCACTCTGCTCTGGTTATCTGAACGTGTGATGCTTTAGTAACCTGAAGTTGTTTCCATTTTAAGAACAGTGTTTTACTTACTTGCTCGTTTTCCAATGTGCAGACTTTCACCACCCAGGAAACCATCACCAATGCAGAAACGGCCAAAGAGTGGTTCTTGCGTGCTGCTAAAGATGTAAGTGTGGGATGTTTAGCTTAAGTAACAGAATGCAGCAGCTTTGTTGTGCAATTTCCTCCTGGTTATTGTGTGTGCTTTGAAGCAGAGCCAATAACTGCCCAAACATAAGCTTAGCAAATGATGTACTTAGATCACTTCAGTGCTTTGTTAATGACAGACCATTTTGTCCAGTCAAAGTGATAAACCCACTAGTTTTGCATTATAAATGGTTGTTATGTATTGTTCCTCCAAATCTTGCCTGTTAAGTAGTCGAGTGTAGTGTTTGCCTTAGAGCTGACTAATAATTTGGTAGAACTACTGATGAGGAAAACACAAGAATACTGTGTGTGGCACTATCTTTAAATTATTGCCAAATCTTTAAAAACTAGAAATGAAGCTATGGTTGGAATGATACACTGACATTTCTATGGCAGATGGCTGTTCTATGAATAGAAACCTTGTATTTGGCTCATTCTCTCCATTTTCTAACTCTTAAAAGGAAAAAAGCAGATACTGCCTGTTCAGGTAATTAAAATGGTCTGTAACCTGTTCCAGTCAGGGTGGCTGTACTTAGTTTGAAAGCTGGGCTTTGAAATTTCTCCTTACACTACTGTTCAGACAACTCATCTTTGTTCACCAGAACACCTTCTTGAAAGAAAGAAGTCTAAATCTGGAGCTTGACATTTATCAGTAATTCCAGTTGTGTTTAGTTTTTTGACCCTGGCTGGAAGGGCAGTGGGTGTACATTGAGCACTATCTGCTCCAAAGCTGTGGTGGTGGTGTCCAGGCTGATAACAGACTCTGAATGAGAGGCTGTGCCCCTCTCTGGAGGAGATGCTTCTGGAGAACTTAATGAGACTATTACCAGAATGTTCTCTTTGGGTATGCTGCCAAATCCCATGCTGAATGTGAATAAGATGATTTACAAATTAATAACACAGAAATAACTAATGATAGTCAACAGCTTTTTGTTTAAATGGTAGTGGAGCAGCTTTATAACAAGAAATGAAAACAGTTACATTCTAGATCTAACTGTGTGTTTATTTTTTGTAAGCCGTCAGCTGTGGCCAAGCATTTTGTTGCCTTGTCTACCAATGCTGTAAGTATAGCAAATCTAGTTTATTTTTCATATATACCTTTAAGACAGCCTTACTTTAAAGTCTAGTAGGGAAGCCTATCTTTTAAGATGCTTGAATACCAAATTTTAGCATTCCTCTTGAGAGGAAGCCTTTTTTTCTACTCAGAGTAACTGAAACACTTCTAGACTATTGAACTCTACTAAGACTGGACTTTGAGTATAAATGTGTGCTTTGTCTGCTAGAGCTTTAAATCTGAAATCAAGAGCTCTTGTGCTTGAAATGACTCCTGTTATTAATGAGTCTTACCTCTAATTGCTTAAGTGTGTGTGTGAATGCAGTTACATAAACAAATGTTATTCTAAACTCCAGGTAAGAGCTGAAATAGTGCAGGCAGTTTGAATAAAGCTTATGATGAGCATACTCTGATGTGGTGCTTCATTAAAAAGTATGAAGTAGAGAGACTGGCAGCAATTAGAAAAAACACTGCAGTCATTGACAGGCTGTGAGGGACTGACATGGTTCTGTTAAATGTAAACTGAATGTCAGTCCAGCTTTAACTATATGGACACTTAGATTCATCAGAAAATGAATGTATGTCATTTTTAATAGTGACTAGTGGTAGTTATTTCTGGAAATGAAAATGTTGTTTTTGTGATGGATGCTATGCATTTTTTAAAATAGATGTAGTTGTGGAATTGTTTATTTAATAGATACCTAACTTGTATCTGTTTGCTTGGTATAAAGCTTTTTATGACCGTTGGTTTTACTTACAGTGTTTTTCCATGTTTATTTTAGCCTAAAGTTAAAGACTTTGGAATTGACCCAGAGAACATGTTTGAGTTTTGGGATGTAAGTAAATGTCTGATATTATGTGGTAGATGTTAACTGTTAGCTTTTTCTGAAGCAAGTAAGAGGATTCCAACTAGGTATCTGGAAACTGCAAAAGCGCCTTGAATTATAGGAGCTGTGTTCAGTGCACTGAAATACCTGAAAACCCTTAACTAAAGGCAAATTGAGAGCTCTTGCCCATTCTGTTAAACTCCTCCAGTCAAGGGTCTGAAGAGTAGTCTTCTATGTTCTTAGCTGCCTAATCAGCTGTTGAGTAACAGGAGATAGTCTTGGCTTATTCCTCTGTGCAAGTAGTTATTATAAGCTGTGACATTTGCCTCTTGGTGTCTATGGTGTATAACCTAGGCCTGGTAAAGGTCAGACATCAGAAATGGGAGCCTGATTGGAGATTTTGTAGCAGATGCATATTTTAAGTATACTGGCCTTAGTCTTGGTCCTTATACTTAATTAAAAACAGGTTGGTTTGTCTCACTGACTAATTGCCTGACAAATGAGCTGCTGTTCAGAAGTTATTTGGAATGTTACCTTTCCCAAGTGTCAGAATTTTGCTGAAGCAGGCTTTCCCTGTAGAGGAGTGATACTATGAAAGCAGTTACACAAGCTGCCAATTCAGGATTTGGAAGTGAGCTGGAATCAAGATATCTACTTCAACAGATGTTCTAAAAATTGGACAAGTAGGATAACTTCAGACTCTCAGAAGAGGCATACTTAAGGATTCATTAGGGTGCACTGTAAAGTGCAGGTTCCCTTGACTATGCCAAATATATATGGTGAACTATTTTTCTGGGAACAGTCTGAACACATGCTGCTGTTTTGCAATAGTTTGAATGTAAAAGCCTTGCACTTCTCTATCTCAACTGTCTCTTGTTTGCAGTGGGTTGGTGGCCGCTACTCCCTGTGGTCTGCCATTGGTCTCTCCATTGCCCTGCATATTGGTAGGTATTCCTGTGATGTCACCATGCTGAGAATTGCTGTTTGCTTCAGGAATATAACTCTGGAGTACATTAACAATAGTAGACTGTGAATCAGATTTGGGGCAAATACTGTTTACCTGCCTACTCTGAGTGGTTGGACGTGGGTGCTAGAAAATGACCTGGAATGCAGTGGAAGTGTTGATATTTTAGTACTGCAAATACAGTTTTGGAAATTACTCTGTACTTGGGTACAAATAGTCAAATTGCATTGCTTTAGTCACAGCTGGAAGTGCCTGATTTATGTGGAGCTGTGTCAGTGCTGAAAATCAGACCTTGCAACTGACATTCCTAAACCTGAAGTAGGGTATTTAGTATCTGTAAGTATACACACACTAAACACCAAAATCCTGTCTCCAGGTCTGCATATGAGCTCTGTTTAGCATTGTTAACTATCTCCTTCTATTAATTCCTTTTGTTCCCAGTGCTTTGTCTAGGCTTTAGGGCTTGATGATTACATTTGTTCCCTGATCACTGCTTTCAGATGCTTAAAGTCTGAAACTATAATGTTGTTAATTTTCCTGGACAAAAGCTAGAGTTCCCTTAGACTGGAGTTAAAAGAATAACATTGGGTTTATCATAACATTTTTGGAATTATATGAATAGGAGTTTTCATGTGTAGGAAAACCTATTATAAGAGCAAAATAAACAAGTGAGGCACTTACTGTTTTGTCTGCAATAAACTGTTCCTTGCTGCTGTCAGACAGATTTGGTGCTGACTGCTGATATGCCAGCCTAGCTGTGCTTCTTCCTCTTAGACCCTTCATCTCCCACAGCTGGCCTCTCACCACAGGTAGAGCCGCTGCTTGGTTCCAAACGCTTCACCTCCCAGTTGCTATGTAAGAATCAGGATTTCTCCTTTTGCAGGAAAGGCTAGCCTTAGTGAAACTATTCATTTGGGAAAGTGAATGGAGGTTTATTTAAATACCCTAACTACAAAGCAAAGAAAGCTCAGGTGAATTGTTAAGAGAGAATAGGGAAGGGAGGGGTAGCCTTTTTCTTTGAGAAAATCTTATTAGAGCTGTTTTTCCTCACATGAGTGCAGAAATCCCTGCTGTATTAGCCTTGCCCTGTTTTTTTGGGGGGTGTCTCTCCCACAGGCTGTGAAGTGATTAAGTGTTCAAACTTGCTGAAAACTGTGGCCTCAAAGCAGGCTCTGTATTAAATGCCTGTTTTCCTTCTGGTTGCTCATTCTGCCTGAATGGGGATTTTAGGCAAAGGTTTTTGAATTGTTTCATGAAGGTGCACTTGCTCTGAAGTCTGGGCTTTAAGCATAAGCAAATGTCTGGCTTATGGGATGCAAATTTCAGAAGAAGTCTAAAGTGCAGCTTTAAACTTGATTAGTATTTGGAAGCCCTTGCTGCATAAAAGGAATCAAAACTGTTTCACAATTGTCTCTTAAAAGAAAAATCAAGTTTGAGTTGTAATAGCAAATACAAACTGACTTCTTTCCATTGTTAGGTTTTGACAACTTTGAGAGTCTGCTTGCAGGAGCCCACTGGATGGTGAGTGTGGGATGCCCATTTCAGATTTGCTCCTGTTTTCAAGTTGTTAGTAAGGAAACGGAAGGCAGGTTGGCTTCTAAAGTTCCTCTCCCCGTGTCCTCTCAATGCTGTTAAAACAGCACTTCATGGGAAGCACTCACTGGGTCAACAACAATAAAAACAATGTAGGAGTTGGGAGGGATGGCAGTTGCTTTATCAGAAGTGTAACTTTGCTTTGTGTCACATAGGATAATCACTTCCACACTGCCCCACTGGAGAAGAACGCACCTGTTCTGCTGGCCATGCTGGGGGTGTGGTACATCAACTGCTATGGCTGTGAGACCCACGCCCTGCTGCCCTATGACCAGTACATGCACCGCTTCGCTGCCTACTTCCAGCAGGTAGGGCTCGGCAGAGCAAGGCTTCCTACAACAAGGTGGAGATAAGCTTCTGTCCTGGTTCAGGGACCTGAATGCCTGTATCAGTTAAAACTGCAGTCACTTAATTTAATCAATTGTCTAAAGAGACTGGTGCCAAGATTGATATCAGCTTGTTTGCTCACTTAAAGACCTTGTCCTCATACCTCTGTTATCTTGATGTCCATAAATTAAGCAGCTGTATCCCTGATGCTTAGGAAATTTCTATAAACAAGCACTATTTATTGTAGTTGAAGTATGTGTGGAAACTGGTACTGATACTGAGTGATCCTGCCTTTCCCCTCTTTAGGGTGATATGGAGTCTAATGGCAAATACATTACCAAGAAAGGCTCTCCTGTGGACTACAGCACTGGCCCTATTGTGTGGGGAGAGCCTGGCACCAATGGGCAGCATGCTTTCTACCAGCTCATTCACCAAGGTAAACAAACTATTACATACCTTGTTCTGGAATCAAAGTCTGAATGGCTACAGAGCTGCAGGAGTCTGCAGAGTTTGCACGTGTTTAGAGATTAGACTCTTATCTAACCTAGCATCACATTGCTATGGGGTTTTCAGTTAGTGGCTTGTGAAGGCTACAAGATGCAGGTTTTAACTACGATAAGGAGGTCAAATAAAGCTGAAACTACTGAGCTGTATTGTTACTTACCCCTGCTGCAAATAATAATGCTTTTCTATAAAGCTTTTAAAAAATTATGGAGTCTGCCAGTAACTCTGAAAATGGGGTGAGGAGTGAGGGTTTTTCTGAGACTTGCCTGTTGCAGGGTTATTGACCTGGCTTTTCTTACAGGAACTCGCATGATTCCCTGTGACTTCCTGATCCCAGTGCAGACCCAGCACCCCATCAGAAATGGCTTGCATCACAAGGTAAGTTCTTTGTCAGGGCACCATATTTCTTGTGGCTCAAGGCACTGAAGCTTACTTGGTATTGCATTGTGTGGTATTTGTAAATGTCCCTTTGAAACTATTCACAAAGGCTCTGTCAACATTCACAGCAGCTGTAAAATACCTAAATTACGATTGCATGTTATAGTAATATATAATGCAGTGGTATGTTTATTCTTGATGCAATTGCATTGACAGCTCTTGAGGCAGCTCAGTGATGTTTCCTGTGGGCCTTCTGAAGCTGGAAAGAGTTCAGCAATTAAGTATTTGGAGAGAAATTCTGTGAAAAATTGTAAGGAATGTAATTCTTGCAGAGTAGTAAGAAGCAAATTCTCAGACCTGATGTGACAGCATCTCTGAGGAAGCTTTCAAGTCTTAAATTCTAGGACAAAATTTGGTGAATGTAATGGTATGGCTGGGGTGATGGCCTTCTATACAGATGTTTTTAACCTGTCCAGTTTTTAGTTTAATGTATCATCTGACTAAGGATTTTCAATGAACTAAGATTTTTCTTAACTTCCAAAGGTGGAAACATGTTCAGGGCAGCTGTTTACTGCATACTTCAGAAAAACCATCTTTACTCACTGAATTTCAGTCTTGTCGTGATTTCAGGTTACAAGTGCTATTTAAATTGTGTGATAGTAGTTTTTTGTCAAGTAACTCCAAATACAGTTGGTAATTTAGGGTATGACTTCACAAAAGAAGGGGAGACAAGGTTTCATTTGACTATAAAAAACTTATTGTATCTTCAGGTAGGACAAAGCCCCAGATAAATATGCAGGCGAACATTAGACAGGAAGCAATAAACAAAACCCTTGCACTGCACTGGTAGAGATTGGTGTATGCTAAGCTGTGGGGGTTTCCCCGCATACAGATGAGTAAGTACATCTTAGCTAGTTACCTTTGACTAATCTTTGCACATTTCCATGTTTTTCCATGATAGGCTGTAGCATGAGATAAAATCATAGACTATACTGGATAAAAGGGCTATGTGAAGTCCTGGCTTCTCTGGTCTCACTGGGAGACTTGCTGCCAGCTTCAGCAGGGGCAGGATTCTGCAAAACTGTCCTGGTTGTCTTTGGATATGTGTACTTTAAAATAGTAATTAAGTGTCCTGGCACTCTGAGGTAAGAAGCAGTAGCTAAAACTGCTGCATATTTTACTGCCACAGTGTTAAAACTGACTTGTAAGTCTAGACTAGGTCTTGGTATGGGTTCAAGCACCAGGTAGCACTATTCCAGCTATGCAAAGGGTAACTTGTGTTTATTTGTACTTGCTAGATCCTTTTGGCCAACTTCCTTGCTCAGACTGAGGCCTTGATGAAAGGGAAGACGGCTGATGAGGCTCGCAAGGAGCTTCAGGCGGCTGGGCTGAGCGGAGAGGCTCTGGAGAAGCTCCTTCCCCACAAGGTACCTTGGGGGTGCTCCAGAGGTGCCTTGGCAGTGAGGGCTTGGCTGGGCGTGGCGAGGCAGCTGGGATGGAGTGGCACCGGTGCAACCTTGGCAGGGCGCTTGGAACAGGCTGCGAGCAGCACTTTGGCTCTGGAGCCTTGGGAGGTGTTCCAGAAAAGATGGGCTATCTCAGCACTGCCCTGGGCTAGTGACTTTTGGGTTACTTCTTGTAGCCCACAGTAGCCAGCAGTGGTGCTTGGAGACGTATTTTCCATTGTGTTTGTAATAAAACATGGAAATGATACAATTTTGTGGTTGGAGGCCTTTAAAGCTTTTAGGAGTTTGTATTTGCTGCTAATGCAAATAATCCAGTGTGGACTCTAAGGAAAATAAAACCTGCAAGTTTCTGATGAAAGTTTTACAACATACTAGATGACAACGTAACTCTTGTTTTGAAAGGTCTTTGAGGGAAATCGACCAACCAATTCAATCGTGTTTACAAAGCTCAACCCCTTCACCCTGGGAGCCATCATTGGTAAGTAAATAGATTTCTCATCTGTGCATGCTAATGAAGACTTTCTGATCAAGTTTATTGATAAATCTCTTTCTGCTTATAGCCATGTATGAGCACAAGATATTTGTTCAAGGAATTGTCTGGGACATTAACAGTTACGACCAGTGGGGGTAAGTTACCTTGGTTTGTTTCTTGTATACTTACTGACAGGGTCTCAAATCTATCATGAGTTAGAGAAAAGACAATGAAAAAGTTTTATACTCAGAGTGCATGATTATGGGATAGTTTTAAATGAAAACAGATTTTCTGAGGATAAGTTACCATGCCATAATGCATTATGCATAGGTCAGCCATACATAATGACTTGTAGATAACAATTTTGGCTAAGGACCTCTGTTTAGTTGAATTTTTAAAAAGTACTATGAATGTAAAAAAGATGCATTAGTGAGGAAAACAGGCAGGCTCAGCACATGCTCTGAGAATTAGGAAGGAAAATGTTTTCCCTATAGTGTGTGAAAAAAATTATTTTACCTCTAGAAACATTTAGTAGGCAGTTTGAGTGGCATCTGTTGAGCTACTCAAACTGCCTATTACTCGTGGTCTGATTGACCATGTCTTATTTTTCCTGTACTGGAGAGACAACATTCCTGGCAGAGGTCTGTGTATGCAGGAGCCCTTGGTTTCATGCAGGCTGCATCTGTGACTGAGGGCTGTGCTGGAGCTCCATGAGTACAACTGCAGCTTGGAGGAGTCTGTCACTGTGTCACTTAAAAATGGAAGACTTAATCAGGAGCTAATCAGGTTTTCATCTGTAGTAATATGAACTGTACAACATACTGTATGTAGGCTTAGGTAGAGGGGTTGGGAAATAAGATTTTTCAGGTGCAGCCTGCCTATGCTGTGAGAGCTTGTTTTGAAGAGCAGATTTGCTCTGCAGGTTGTAGTATATCAGTTTACACTAAGGTACCTTAGTCTTTGAATGTGTTCTTTGGTGCTATGCAACCACAGCGTGTGCTATAACTAAATACTGTAGCAGAGCCTGAAAATGGAAGACTGTCTAGTACAATCTGATGTCTGCTATAAACTCTGAAATCAGGAATGCTGTAGGAGTAAGTACTGCTTTTACTGCCACACATGAAAATCCAGAACATCATCCAAAACTGTGGATTGTGGGGATGCTGTAGAACCAGCCTTGTTTCTTGCAGCTGTTGGAATATCCTAGGTTCTTACTCTGTGAGGCTGTAACTCCTGGATAGCCCACTGTAGTGCTGGGAGTGCTTCCAGGCTGCAACTCAGCTGTTCATTGTTTGGGTGACACAAATCAGTGTTCTGAGCACTGTCATGTTCCACAGTGAGTAGGAGCCAGCTGAATGCGTTCTGCGCTGGGGCAGGGTGCAAAACACAAGTGAATACTGAGGTGAAAAGACTCTGCTTAACTTTTAAAACAAAATGTTCACTTAGACATCCTGTAATTTGAGCTGTCTGCTCAGCTAAGCAACTGTGAGAACTCGTTTTTCATGAATGGCACTGAGCTGAATACTTTGACAGTAATTTTTCAGGGGTAAAAATACCATATTGTTCACTGGGAAGTTACTTTTTACTGGCATCCATTTTTAATATCAGTGGCTTATAGTAAATAATGTAAGTTGTTAGCACTAATATTGCTTTTTTGTCTTCTGCTTTTATAAATGCAGTGTGGAGCTTGGAAAACAACTTGCCAAGAAAATTGAGCCTGAACTGGAGTCAGATGCTCCAGTGACATCTCATGATAGCTCAACAAATGGGCTCATCAATTTCATCAAAAAACACAGAGCTTGAAATTAAATACTTGGGAGGACGTCGACAATCTCACCACCGAATACCCAAATCTGTTGTAGTTGTGCTTCTTTAGCCACTTCTAACAAAAATAGCACTTTACAGATGTAGCTCTCTTCACTTGTTGCAGTTAATCTTGTTGTGTCAAGTGTTACAAATGAAACTAGTTTTGTGAAACCCTGAGGTTGTATAGTTGCTTACTGTTTTTGTGGCTGTTAATCTGTAAAGTGCAGCTGTTATATTCCTCAGTTCTTATCCCTCAACTTCCTTAAAGATGATCACCTACTGATACTAGAAAATAAAAGGTATGATGGCTGAGTAAAACTTCTTCACTCTATCTTTGAAGTGCAGCCCTAGTAATATTTGCCTCACTCACTGTGTAAGGTCCTCTGAAGCCAAGTAAGCTGACTTCTGTCTTTTTGGACTGGTTCTGCTGTAAGCTGGAAATGAGAATGTGTTTAAAGAATCAAATCTACAGCTGTAGGTTGTTTGGTTAAATTTCATCCCTTTTGAGCAAGACACAGATATTTTTTTTTTTCCCAGTGCTACTGTGAAAATGCGAGTTTACTGATGTTTGGTAAAAGATTTCCTGTTTTGTCTGTAAGCTATGTGAACAGCTATCCAAAAAGGAAGAAAGTTCCTGGAGTGACAGTGATATTGTAACTTCTCCAAACAGTTTTTCAGAGTTTGTGAAGTAAAAGCTTGGGATCACTTGGAGCAGAAATGTATTTTTGGTATCCTCCAGCGGCAGTTTCTCACTGTTTAATCAGCATCACTGTCTGTTGACAACAATGAAAAAATAGAGAAACCTGCTTGTCAACAAGTTGTTTATCCTCTTTTGTTCTCTACTACTGTTAACCTATTTGCTAGCAAACTAGCATGCTCTGGCTATTGTTCTGTAACACCTTTAATAAAGGTAAGACACAAGCATTGAAAGGAAACTTTGGTTCTCATACCCTTAACGCTGACTACACTGTGTGAGCTGGGACCCCTTAGTGCTCATCTTTGCTGTGTGGCTTCCCGGGCTGGGCTGGGTGCTGAGGGCTGAACCTCCCTGACGTGGCACCTGCATCGTGCTTCACCATCCGCCTGCCGGGGTTAGGATCGGGCCTGTGGAGCAATACTTCCGTGTGCAGCATGGTCACAAAAAGAGAACCCACTAGAGGGAAGCATCCTGTTCTCCCAGGAGGCTTTAACCCTCTCCTCCCGCCGTGCACAGGTGCTCAGCACAGCTCGCTCCTCTCCCGCCGTGTCCCTGAGCGGCCGGGCCAGACCCGCCCCCTCTCCCTGAGGGCGCCATGGCCGCGCGCGGGGCGCCCCCTGCCGGCGCGGCCCTCAGGGCTCAGCCCGCCCCGTTCCGCTGCCGTGAGGGAAAGATGTGTGGGCAGCGTGGCGGCTCGTCACCGAACCTGCCGAAACTGCCATCCTCGGGCTCACAGAGTGCGCCCGGGGCTGCTCTGTGCCACAGCGCCTCGGGCTGCTAGGCAAACACAGGCTGAGAGCGATAAAGAAGCTTTAAAAAGAGCTACTTTTCGCTGGAGTGGTTGAGGAGGCCACAAGTAATGTGTGAGGGAGGGGCTGTGGGTGCATTTTGAAGATGAGATAGTATAAAACCCACCTGTGGTTCAAGAACCTGCTGTCAGTGACAGGAATTTTTTGTGGCCTTTAGGTCTCGCTATTCCTGGGTCTGGCCTTATGGGCACTCAGCACTGTTCTCTGAGCTGTGCCCTGACACACGTCCTGTGGGCTAATACACCCCCTTTGGGACTCAGTTTTGTGAGCTCCACTGAACTGGTTTAAATCCTTCTGTTTAATATCAAGCCCCCCCATTCCTGCAAGAATAAAAGTGATTTTTTCATGAATTGTGCTCTGGTAATAAGAAATTCCAACCCATTGTAATGGGCGTGGCTGAGGCCTGATGAAACTGTGTTGTCATATACATGAGAGAATGAAAGGTAATGATGTGCCCAGAATAGGCAGAAACTTGTCATACCCCTAAAATGGCACATGCTCCCTAATCCTCAACCCCATCCATTATCTACAAGACCTGTTTCACATGAAAGCCTCTGAGGAAATACTGTGTGGAGATGCTTCAGCTGATGTAAGTTAAGTTAATATATTTTACATTTGTAATGCTAATTTGACTACATAATTATAATAGTATCTCAATGTCAAAATTCATCTGTGGAGGTATTTTAGGAGTTCTTGAGAAGGTAATTACTGTATTCATGGGAAAAATCTGTTACTTAAGGAAAATTATGCTAAATTTGTATTGTATTCCCACTGGACATGTACTTAATATAGACTGTGTGGGTTTGAGTTTAATGGAGGAATATGTTTGTATAGCAACTGATCTAAAAAGACTGTTTTAAGAGCTATGTGTGTGAAGGCATCTTCCAGTCCTTTTGTTTAAAGATGATTTGGCAGGATTTAATAATCAATGAGTGATCCCTTTTGGCCAATTCACAGTGATCTGATCTGCTGGGACCATTCTAATTTCCAAACTATCCTGCGCTACATGTGGAGTTCTTGCAGACTTCATTAGTTTAGGCTGAAACCTTGAAGGAGGATAAGATAAATAAAGTTCTAAATTTTATTTATCTTATATATATAGTTCCCATCTATACCAAGAACTTCAGTTGAACCTGTTGCTGTTATGGAGGAGTAAAGAGCCCTCACAGATCTGCAGTGATAGAGCTCCAGTGCTCAGGTCATGAGTCTGTATGGATCAGTCAAGTAAAAGGAAGATAGCTTTACCTCATTTGTTCTTTATCTTTACCTGTTTCAGGTATAGTGTTTATGTTTAGATGTTTTTGAAATTATTCTGCTTTGGCAATTCCTGCTGTTATTTTTTTGTTTGGCTACCAGGGAGAATGGTTAAGCAACTTGCTTTAGTAATGAAAATTCAGCAGGGAAGAGCATGCTTTTGGCTTCTAACTCAGTCAAACTTTAATACTAATAACTGAATTGCTCTGCTTTCTCTGAAAGAAAACTTAAAGTTTTTGTTAGTTTTGTGGCACATGGGGATCATCAAAATAGATCAGATAAAAAGTAGTCCTGAAGCAAAACATTTCCAGAGGGCTTGTAATGTCCAGATAATTTTTTTATTTCCTCAGTTCTTCTTTTGCGTTCCTTCTTAGATGGATTTTTCTGGAAGAAGAAAATTATAAAATCCTGATGTTCTGCTAAAACAAGATTTCCCAAACCTGCTGGATATACTTGAAATTTCAAAAATTATACTCATGAAAGAATTTCTACTCAGGTTGTCATAGTCACTGGATTTTACTTGGTGGTGGTTTCACAAGTAGACACACTTTCAGGATTTCTCAAAACTATTTTCTGAGATTTATGTAGCCTTTCCTCTAAGGACATATTTTGAGCCCAGCCTAGTGGACCAGTAAGTCCTATGTGGAGAGGGTGCTCTGTGTGGCTGTCTGTGCTGAACAGGGCTATCCCTGGCTGGGAGAAATGAAAGGAGCTGGGGAACGGATAATCCTTGCAAAGTGTGGAAGCAGGCTGCATGGAGAGTGCAGCTGAGGGAAGAGCTGGATGTCAAGGAGTTGGCCTGCGACTGTGCGTCTGGAACACTCTCAAGTATGTGGTAATTCCTAGAAAGGCTGAGCTCTGCCTTTCATCATTAGCAACAGCCACAAGAGACAATATCTGCTAGAAAGATCCCTCACACAGGATAAAAGCAGAGTATGTTGTTTGGAGTGCTAGTAAACTGAAAAAAAAGTTAAATAAATCTGGAGTAGCAGTTTTTTGCTGAATATTTCTGTGTGGCTTTGGAGTTATTAAAAATACCACTTTTGTCATTCTAAGTCAGTAAAGTGGGTAACCAATGAGTTCAAGTTCAGACCTTGACTCTGACTTTTCATAAAGTTTTCAATTTACAGTTGATTTAAATTCATTTGGAAACTCTTGGATTAACTAAAGGGCTTTGCTGTGCTAGCAGAGCTGCTCAGTTTAGAACTGTTTCTCCAGGCTTCTCAAGAAATGCAATACCATGTTTTTTCAGCTATCTTGACAAATCTGTTCAGTTTCAGTGTGCTCTTGATACTTTATTTAATAGGGGTTTTTCTGCTTTATTTGCTCTATTTTTCAAAACCCATTATAGACATCAGCACAACGAAAGAGCAGTTGGTATAGCTCTGTGGCTGGGTAGTCTGTGCTTTAGCAGCAATGTTTCCTGAGCTGCTTAAGAAAATCAGTGTTACAAGAGCCAGTACAGGGCATCAGGACAGAACCCAGAGGGGCCAACACTTTGCTCCCTTGCAACAGGACAAGAGGAAACAGCTTCCGGTTGTACCAGGGGAGATTCAGATTGGATACCAGGAAAAATTTCTTCACTGAAATAATTATCAAATATTGGAACAGGTTGCCCAGGGAACTTATGGAATCACTGTCCCTGGAAGTGTTCAAAAAACATGTAGATGTACGTGGACATGGTTCAGTGATACACCTGGCAGCGTTAGGTTAGTGGTTTGGCTTGATGATCTTAAAGGTCTTTTCCAATCTTAATGATTCCCTGATCATCTAGAGCCTCACTGGAGTTCTCAGTGTTGATCTTCAATGGCCTTTTAACATGAATTATATAATTTTTTGCTGGGTGAGTTATAATGGTCTATTGCC
Organism: Oriolus oriolus; assembly: GCA_013400235.1. Classification (NCBI taxonomy): domain Eukaryota; kingdom Metazoa; phylum Chordata; class Aves; order Passeriformes; family Corvidae; genus Oriolus; species Oriolus oriolus. The sequence goes on from VXBT01004048.1 coordinate 37,627, forward strand.
TAAGTCATGTTCAGTTCTCAGCTCGTATAACTGCTATGTGTAATCACAGTGGATTTTAGGATGACAAAGAGGTGAAATTAAAGTGAGTATGGGGACTTCACCCACTCTAATCTTAGAGCCATGAGCATGGTATAAGGACTGCAGGCCAAGGTCCATGTGTAGAGCTTGGGTCAAATCCTCCTTGCCTATATTTCCACTGAACTGAGACTTTACTTAGGAGACTGTCTTAGAATTCATAGCTAGGATTTCACGGACCTGTGCAAATGTGTCGCTGACTTCAGTAGGTGGTGGTCTGTGCCCTGGATTGTTAACTGCAGTCATGAGGAGATTGGGGTGACCTGGATTATGTGGCAAAGATATTTTGGACTATCTCAACCTGGTTACAGATCTACCTCCCCACAGAATAAGAGTTAAAAACAGGAATCTGCAGTACGAGGCAGATGCACATGCAAGGAACTTAAAGTGTAGCCTATAGGGTCTTCCTAATCTGGCCTCATAGCGCTTTTCAGAGTTGAGCAGTATTCAATAATAAAAAGCACCAATTTTGTTTGAAATGTGTACCTTTGGAGCTAAATTAAAGTTGTAGAAGATGAAGGATGCTATAACTGTTTGATGTAAAAGAGATCCTGTAGTAGTGCTCTTCACTGCAAAAAACATTTTGCTGTTAAATAAGTTTAAGAAGGAACAAAATTAATATGGTGGTGTCCTTGAATTCTTTTAATAAGAAAAAAGCATGCATAGATATTTAAAATAGACATATGGGTTTTACATATATAAAAATACATTAAACTTCTTTTCCCTTTTAAAGCCTCAGAGATCTTCCTTTTGGGAAATGCTGACATTCCCTTCATATTGGGTGGATTTACCGCAAGGAAAGCTGGAGAAAACTTAAAAGTGTCCGGTTTTATTTAAAACCTTGGTGGTCTTTAACGGCTGCCCCACAGTTCCAGCCTGGTACAAACTTAAACAGAGCTCTTTGTTGCTCTTGAATGTGACATAATCCTTTCATCTGGCGTGCTGAATGAAGTATGCACATGGCTTTTTTGCTACCCCTGCTGGGCTGCCTTGTTACACCTTCAGAGCAAACCACCCCCAGTAAAAAACCTTGGGCTCTGTCATCCACCCTAATGCCAATAAACAACAGATAACTATGGCATCTTTTGGCTTTAAAATGCTGGCCCTCATTAAACTTGTGTGTTGAGGAAGGAAACGGCTCCCCACATCATTGTTTCTTGCAGATACAGAGTACATTTTTTTGTTGTTTGCATGTTTGCTAATTTGAAGCTCTTTGAAGAATCCTACAGGGAGATCAAAGACAAAAGATTAGAACGTTTTTAATAAAGTGAAGAAGGATCAGGTTAGATCAAAGGGACAAGCTGACAGGAAATAAGTAGGTGCCGTTGTTGGCTGACACTTGCATGCTGTAGGGTGATTTCTGTGTTAATGTGAGGTCAGAAGGAGGATTGCTTTACATCTTATTGTCTCCAGACTTTGCTGACTGGGTGTGTCTTTGTACTTCACTTTAATCTCAAAAATTAAAACCCATAAAGTCACAGTTTGGCTCAGCCACATGATTTTTCTAGTTATTTAACTCTGATTTTGAAATAAAAATAAAATTTGGAATGCACCAGCAGGGTAGGGAGGTAATTAATTGGCCTGCAAGGGGATTCAGCTACAGGAACATTTGTTATCAGAAGCACTGGGCCTCAATCACCCCCACTGTCATTCTACTGACTTTATGGGAATTAAGTCTTACCCCACTGCCTCAAGAGGAAATGCATTTTCTTTATATACACACCAAAGCCTTGTATGCTCACAGGTTGTACTGCTGTAGATAAACCAGTACACTGAAATTAATATATCCCCTTCAGTTGATTATGCAGTTTTATTAGTATAGAGCTGCTAATTGGGCAGAGTTTATTTCTCTGAGAGCTTCAAATTGTAGCACTAACTGGAATGGGCTCACTGGCCTCCTTGTGAACTTCAATGTGTAGGTTGTGGTGGATGCAGGGTTGGCTTTGGCAGCCTGGTATCTGCACATCGGAAGTAAGGTGCCTCACAAAATACCCCTTTCTTCTAGTAGTAAGTCACCTTTCTGCCTGATGTAGCTAGAAGCTAATTTGAGGACCGTCACAGGAAACCAGGCACATCTCTTTGCTATATGATCCATGGGTGATTTTGTAGTCCCACAAAGCTTGATCTCCCTATGTGTCTTCACAGGTGAAGAAAACAAACAAATGCTCAAGAGGTTTCTGTGTCTTTGTGTCCGTGATCATGAAACCTCCTCTGAAAGGATGTTTTCATGCAAAGGTGCAGGACTGGGACCACAGAAACAATCTTGTTTTGTTCCACAAAGGCTGGTAGCACTGGTTTTCTGCGCCACTCAACTACACGTGCAGTTGCTCCTCCAGCAGTGAGGGTTCTGCTGCCCTAATGCAGAAGGGCACACCAGTGGTGAGGTACCTTATTTGGCAAGGTGCAAGCAATAACTGGCTTTTTTCAACCCAGTCATGCTAAATCAAATTAGCAGGTTTTGGTATAGCCTTAAAAGAAAGAGCTGTGCTCAGCCCCTTGCTTAGTACTATAATACAGATAATAATCATACTTGATTAGAGAAATGTATTTTTATTGTACTTTGTTATTTTTGTCTTGCAGTTGGTTATGTAAATGAGCGATCATTCTACAAAAACAAAGGAAAGTGTTCTGTAAAATAGTTACCCAAACTTTTGGGGGCAAAGTAAAACAAAGGGAAGAGATATATGTTTGCAAACTGAAGAAAGTTTGTAAGTCTCAAAGGGATGTAAGAAAGAGCACTGGGTTTGACTAATGTGCACCAGTTAGAAAAAGGGTTCCTTTGCCCTGCCTGTGCTGTGGCTGAGCAGAGCTGTTCTCTCCTGGGGCACATGGCTCAAGGCCAGAACTTCACATGCTGCACGTTGTTTGCTGCTTCACACACTCCTCAGTGAGGGGTCCTGACGGAAAGCCACACATCAGATTGTGGGAAGGGCTGCTGGTCTGGATGCAGTCAGGATCACTCACACAGTGCAGTCTGTGAAGATTCAGTCTTGGGACACACTGTGACCCCCCAGGGTCATGTTGGCAGTGCAGTAAGCCAGCAGTAGAGAATGACATGGGATGGAGAATAACATGGTTTGCTTTTGAACATTGTCTCAGTTTTTGTAGTTGGTTGCGTTCCATGGAGCTTACTGGATTGCCAGGCTCTTAGTTTTTGTTATTGGTAGAATCTAATTAAAATTGCTTTTAAGTCAGAAATGTGCAGCATTCAGACAAAAAAGACTGAAGGCTCCTCAGATAGCCCAAGTGCTTCTGTGTGCCCCTTGTAACAGCCATGTCCCTCTGCCTCTGTACCCACTTAGTCCCTGGTGAGTCCCTTGCTAGACTTGGCTTTGGTGGAAAATATGCCCTGATGTTCTTTAAGCTTTTGGATTTAGAAGTGGCAGGTCATTCTTTTTGAGATTTATCTGTCCAGTTAAAACACTGGATTTTTGCCTAATTTTAGGCACTGCATGGAGCTCTTCTTCTGCAATAAAATACAGTCATAGGAAAAAGACTGTTTGCAAAAAGGAGTAGTCCTTGGGTAGAAAGCTAGGGGTCTTTGGGATCTCAATAGCGGACAAAAACATCTAAATCCCGCTGAAGCTGTGAGGGATACTAATGAGTCCATCTGAACACAGGCTTCTGGATTATAGAAGTGCAGGAAAAATAGTCCGTGTCCAAATCAGAATAATCTGGAGTTGTAAACTGATTCAGTTAAATTTGTGTAATCTTTTAATATATACAACACCATAAACCTACAGGCACTGCAGGAGACTGATAGGATTGGAATGTAGCAGAAATTCAAGGTACTCAAAGCAGTCTAACAGTATGAAAGGAGATGGAAGAAAAAGAGAGTCTCTTTTAATGGACTTTGCAGAATGGAGATTAACAATTCAGGGAGAGGTGCAAAGCGGGGAATAAGGATGTTGACAAAGTGTTATGGTAACAGAAAATTCAGTGATGAAATGCAGAATTCCCCAAGGGAATCATAAATCAGCTTTAGTCTACAAGGTATGTTGGTTCCTAAATCAGCAGGAGTCTGGTACCTAAATAGCTTTGCAGTCCAGTCCCAGATGCTTTACTTTGGACTTTTCCCTTTCGGTTTCATGTGGTTTTAAATTTAACAAGGCACTCGCTCCTTTTGAACCAAAGCATGTTAATAGTGTCCTTAATATACTTATAAAGCAAAGAGTCTTGAAGGGTAGCTTGGTATTTTTCAGAGTTCAGAAATGCTAAGTGTTTTAATAAAGTAGAAAGCATTAAGAAAAGGTTGAAAAGTGACAGGGAGTGTCAAGCTGAGACTGAATAACTTTGGAAGATTTGATTTATCCCATGCTTGAATTTTTAATGTGTTTTTTTGTGGTTCCTTGGATGTGTGGCTGCAGTGGCAGGGTACTCAGAACAAGTAAGTGTGATCCAAACACAGACAAGCAGTTCACTCGTTGATGAATACATCAGCCAAGGGTGATGTGAGGTTATCCCGTGTGGATGCAGACAGGAGGGCTGGAGCGGAGCCGCAGGACAGCAGCCCGTGTCCACTAGGTGGTAATGCTGGGTGCGGAACGGGCTCCCTCCTGCTCCGGGGGCCTGCTGCGCTGCCTGCTGCTGCAGGGGAATTTCGAACAGTAATTAATGAGACATCGGATCTGAGAATCTGCTGCCTTTTCAAGGAAAGCAGGAGCTGGTAAACATGGAGCTGGTGGCAGTGCACCAAAGCCTTGCATAGATGTGCCTTATGCAGTGGTACCCATCTGTAATTTCTCTGTGTGAGTTTTGGGATGGTTTCTAAAGTTGTTGACTGTTAACTCTACAATAGCTGTGTTCAGCACCTGTTATCTCTAGTTATTTTAAAAATCTTCTTCACAGTAAATTATAGTCTTTGGTCCAAATAATACACAGAACTGAAGGAACAGCTGGATGACAAAGTGCTGTCACTGGTGTCAGTGTGAAGGAAAATTTACTTCAAGTGATTTGTGGGGAAAAAAATGCTGAGAGGCATTTAAAATTAACTCAGTACAGCAATCTGTATGCTGAAGCCTTTGTTTAATAGTAGATCCTAGTGTTCTGGACTTCCACAATGTCAGGTTAGAAATCAACCCACACTGAAAAGGGAATCTGGGGCAGGAAGAGTGTGGTTATTGGATCTAGAATGTGGAGAAAATGATTTAAGAAAAATTTCCGTAGGTCTCCTGACTGTAGAAATCGGTTACATTTCTATTCTTTTTCATGAAGATAGAGTTACCAGAAGCAAAATATTTTGTAGATTAAACATTGGGTCTTTCAAGATTAACTGCATAGCATTACTCCTTCCGGCAAAGTCTGGGGATGCCCACTGGAAAATTCCTGCTTCAGTCTTGAAACAGCACAGAGCAGTTTCATCTTACTTTTCATTGGTGAGTCTATGAAACAGCCTACGTGTAGTAGGACCATAGATAGAGATGGGCTCTGCCACAGTTCTACTGTGAAGGTCTGTCCCTGGAGGGGCTGCAACTCCAACTTACGTTGGAGTAGAAACTAAAAATCCTGGGATTTTTTTTACAGAATTTCAGAAAATTCTGAAAGATGTGTTTGGGAATATCACCCTGAAAAAATTCTAATTTTGAACTCTGTATAAATATTTAAAAATGCAAAAGAAAATGCAGCTTTCCACTGACAAATGTTAAGGTTCAGTGTTGTATTCTGGGCCCTCTGGTCCAGGCTTTGCTCAGGCAGTTCTCTATGTTAATGTGTAGCATTCACTTGAGGGGGACAGAGGATGACGAAGACATTGGCCGCATTTACTGGGGAAGTGGAAAGGCAACTTCCACCCCCGATGCTGGGAAAGTGTGGGTGGCACTGGACAGCCCTGCCTTGCAGTAGAGTCCTGGTGTTTATTTGAACTTGGGGAGTGTGCAGAGTTGCTGGAGAAGGGAATGCGGCTTGCCAGGCTCTGTCTGCAGGTTCTGCAGGTGCCATGTGCCTGCCGTGGGACAGGCAGCAGGGGTGCCGAGTCCCGTGTGCAGCCATGGGACTGTTCTGCCTTACAGCGGCCAAACAGCCTCTTGTCACACCCACACTGAGGTTATGAGAAGCCTCTAAGGCTGACACAGTTCCAGGTAATGAGCAAAACTGCAAGCCAGAGGCGGGGAGAACCACTATGCCATTGCATTTTGGGGGAATTGGCTGTATTTTATCTTTTCCCCCCGCAGTCTGAGCTCAGTCTGGAGTCAAGCTGTGCGATTGCTGCTTTCATCATCTTGCCTTTTCTCTCTCAATCAGGTGTTCATCTCCCTTCAAGTGTCGATTTAGTTCAAAGTACACTTAAGTCTCAGCCTTAACTCTAGACTCAAAACAGACCCATAATGTCACTGGTATAAATGAAGGCTGACAGGAACAATAGATGTCACTGTTTTAATGCTGGCAATAGAGATTACTCATATCCTTTTTGAGGCAAATTTTGTGTTTCTGCATTACACTTTGTTTTTCCCAATTAGATTCCTTGTCAGGCTGTGCTGTGTAATTTAATCTAATTTTGCTAAGCCTGACATTATAGAAAGAAACCGACATCAACAACACTAAAACTTGGTTTTCATGTTTTTGATCCTGTAATCTCACCCACAGAGATGGCACTTTTCATTGGTATTGAGCCCACTAGTTTAAATGCATTTCTTTGTGTGCATAATGGCTTGACTGGGCAAATCAGTGCCGTGGTCAAGAACTGTACTTGCTAGGACTCACTTGGAGTAGGAAATATGTCTGTTAGAGCCTGCCGGGTATACAACATACCTTGTCCTGCCCAACTGTATTTTGACTCTAAGCAAAACATAATTCATCTCTGTGTGGGAGATTTTTTCCTTTAAAAAAAAATCGTGTTATATACAATTTTTTTTTACTTCTCTGTACTTACTTAAGTATTTTACTACCTGTATTTGATGTAATTGTCATTTGCTGTTTTAAACTTATCTCTAATACCTTATGTTTGTGTAACTGGAGAAAAAACAATTTTCTTAGCAAGTCAGAATTATATTTTGGCACTATTAAGCTTCTCCCTCAAAAGTAAAATATTAGTATTAGGTGGAATGAGGCACATCACCTAATATGTTAATTATGGAGACAGACAATCATTAACTTTATTAAAGATCTTGAGACTGATCCAAGATTATAGAAAACAAATTCTATTTTTTGTTTATATTTTGTTATTTAAAAATGTGTAAATGCCTTGTGGATAGGATTTGAAAAATAGGTACAACAATCTCAATTTTCTAAAGAGCATGTACAGTCTTTGTATACAACTCTGACAAAATATAGGATTTAACTCTAGGGTAAGTTTGCTGAAATATTTGAACAGTTCTAGAAAATGTTAATTGAAACCTTAGTATTTTCAACTTACAAAAAAAGATTGGAGTTTTTATAATTTAAAAAAAATCAGTGAGACAATTCTTACCTAAATCTGTGTTTTTAAGACTTTGGATCTATTATCTGTTGCCGGTACCAGAAAAGACATAGAAGAATATTCAAAACACAGTAAAGCCCCAAAGTTATAGTACAGGTATTTGCTTGGGGAGAGTAGAAATATTAAAGCAAGTAGTGCATATCCTACAAATGAGCAGGGCATTTCTCTTCACTGTATGCCTGATATTGGCATTAAATGCTCTGGGATCAACAAGACTGCCACAAACCCCTCTGAGGAGATGTGCAGGGCACAAAGCTAAATTTGGCCTCTGCCATTTGGGAAACTCTCCCTGCCCTGGCCTGTGCCAGTGCTGATGATGCAGGGGACACACTGAGGCCGTGGTCATGTCTCTGAGGTGTCACTGACTTTCTGTCTTACAGCTGCTGTCCCAGGCTGGCCACAGTCCTGTGTAGGAGCCACTTTCTGTCACACAGTGAGAATGGAGAAGCGTAAATTTGGAGGAATGTTGGGATTTTAGGAGGCATTTCCTCAGCACACTCCATTTTTTTGCTTCTCCTAAGTTGTGGCTATTACTGATTGGAGAGTCTGTGGTCACTGAGGAGCAAAAACTCCAAAACCAGCAGCAACCTGTGGCAGGTCTCCCCTGGAGGAAAGGAGCAGTTTCAAAGGATGGTGTCTCACCCCGAGTAGCTGCTTACAAGCTCCACTTTGGGCTTTTTTGAGGCATGAGAGGAAACTTGTTTAAGCCTCTTGTTTAAGACTCCAGGTGTTATCATCTCCAGCTTCCAAGGGAAAACCAGTGCTTTGTACTGGGGAGTCCTGTGTCTTATTTGTGCATTTTGAAAGGATATAATAATACCAACACATACACTTTTTACATTGAAAGGTAGAGCAGTCTCTGTGTGTACTGTGGAACAAAGGATTTGTTACTTTTCCCCCCCCCAATTAATTGATAGATAAATCACATATTCTCTTGTACTCCATATTTCTTGTCCTTTTGTAAAATGTCATCTTTGTAGGTACATGTAATATTTGTTCAGCGTGCAAAAGGCAAATGAGAGAGGAGAGAACTGACCATGAGACACTGAATGTTTTCGGCAGTTTTTCTGTATAGTTGCATTACTACAAACGGAGAGATCATCTTGGCATGTGCTGGTTTGCTTTTAAATAGTAGTAGATGTTTCTTGAAAGGCAGTGGGCATGTGATGTTCAATTGGAACTGGACTAAAGCAAACAGGCTTTCTCCTTTGACAAGCTTACAGTTCATTAGGGTAAATTACCCAGTACTGAGCTCCCTGTATGATTAGATGGTTATGGGATCCAACCTAATTAGTTTAAAGCTGGCTTGGGTATCTGCACAACACAGCTGTTATTTCTGTGCTGCTGTGCAAACTTAGTCTAAAGTCTTCATTTGAAATCCATTAAAGTCAAAGCAGTTCTTTTTGCTGGTTGAATAAGCTTTGCATCAGGCTGAAAACATGTCAAGAGTACAGTACAGAAAACAGAGAGCCTGGCAACGTGGTCCAGGCCTGGCATGGGGATGCAGTGCTGTGGGGAGGGGGCTGGGAGTGCAGGCACAGGGTGCCACGGCATGGGGACAGCAGGCTTAGGGGCCAGGCCAGGGGGATGGTGAAGGGGCCTTGTGTGTAATGGAAAAGCACAGCAAGGAGAGGGGGAGAAGTCGGAGCACGAGAGAGATGAGAGAAGACTTCTGAGGAGTTTTGCCAGCAACGAGAGAGGCTTGGATTTTGTGTGGAGAAAGCCAGAGCAGCACCCAGTGGAAAAGGGCTCAGCCAGCTCCTCTGGGAGAGGTGGGCGAGCAAAGGCAGGGCTGGCAGCTGCCATAAATGGCTCGGAGGGAGCAGCCAAGGGAGGGAGCAGCTTGGGGGAGTAGGCAGCACAACCAATCTAGTGGTAAATATTCAAGTCTTCCTTTTCCGACTGCATGAAATGATTTGCTGCAGCTGACACTTTTTAAAGAAATCCATCCTGACAGCAGCAGGGGAGCAGCAGGTGAGCCCCAGGGGCTGGAACAGGCAGTTGCTCCTCAGACTGGTGGAGACATGACCATGCTAAGGAGCGATATGCTTCTAAAAAAAAAAATCTGAAAAAGCATAGCAAGCATATTTTAGGGCAGGATGGAATGTTTGCTCAATTAACTAGTCAAAACAGGATTTCTTTGTGTTCCGCACAGCACTGCAAAGGGAACTCCCTTTATGAGAATTAAGTTCTTTGCCTGTATCTTTATTACCCGACATACACCATCCTCAGGAGTTTCACTAGTGTTAGCTGATCACACTCTCTGCTGTGGATTAAAGAAACTGTTTTGTCCTGACCTGACTGGATACAGAAGCAATAGTGTTAAAATTAGACAGCTTGCTCAAAACCTGAAGGATTTGCGATCACAGTTAACATCACAATACTGTTCTGCTCATTTAGGCAGGACCATAAGATCAGCAGAAATCATGTTTTCATCAAGCCTTGGCCACTGCCACCATGTGTTTGGGGTTTTTTTAAATTCTAGAATGGTCTTCAGAACACCCACTTCACCCTCATCTCCAAACTGCAGGTTGCAAAACACACCCTATAGCAAAATTCAAACTGTTAATATAATATAAAGGATCAAAAGCTGTGAACTGCCATGAAAGAGATCTGGAGTGAAAGCTTCATTCCGGTCTTAGATCCTTACATTAACATGAAACTTGTTAAGTGACATTCCCAGATTAACTGGAAAGCAAACTATGCACTACAGTACACAAGAAGACAAAACAATTATTGTCCTGTCCCTTAACAATATGATCAGATTTAAAAGTTTTGCCTAACCCTGTGCATAAAAGGTGTATAATACCATAAAGAGCATGAATATCCTGACTGTATAAAATGTTTGCTGCTTCAGGGAAAAGGCATCAATTTTCCTTCTTCCACCACAAGTCCTAAAAAGTTGTATGCAAAAGGGAGAAATAGATGCAATTTCCTAGCTTATTTTGGACAACAGGGGTACAGCACAGATATGGTGCAACAAACACAATCTCCTAAACATTAGAACACCACATTTAAATCAGACAAAACTAAACTAAGCAGACCAGCCTCTCTCAGCCTCATACCTGGTCTCTTGTATTGGGACTTGACATTGCCTCATAACTCTGAATCTTCTATCCTTTTTCGTATTTCCTGCTTGAATTAAGGTTATCAGAACTATGGTGGGTTTTTTCCAAGGTTTATACCAACAGAATATGCAGCAGGAACATGTCATCTCTGCTTTAGCCAGAGTTCCCACTTCGTGACCTGAGGATTGGGTGAATCGTTTTGGCCATAGTTTCATGGGATGCTGCTTTCCCTGCAAACCACCTCATCAAGGAGGGAGTTGTGGCCTGCAGTTTTCAGGCCTAAGGCACAGACTTACATCTGACTACTTACAGTGCACACAGCCACTCTATGAAGCAATTGGTTTGTCTTGGAGCCCTGCTCTTGTTACTATTTGCCATTCTCAAATGGATGTGTCATCTGTGGATTTAATATCCAAACAGTTAGAATTTTTCTCCGGTTTATAGGTAAAGATATTAAAAAGCCTACTGTCAAGAACCAACCCTGTGTGATGCCGTTAAAAATACAGCTAATTAATGATGAGTCTCCATTGACAACTGTATTTGCGGAGCTGTTGCTGAAGTGGTTCAAAGGCCTGAATTCCAGCCAGGTTGGTTGCAGTGGCTGTTACTGCTGCAGCTGCACCATTGCTGTTTGCTTCTCACTGGTGTGAAGAGCTTCCTGCTTGTTCCCAGCTGCGTTACCAAACTGTTTCTTCTTGGGATAAGAGCTTTAGCTCTAGCCCTCATTCAAACAGTAGGATGAGAAGGAGGACCTGCTCTCTGTGAGGCTGACCCATCTCTACAGCCTCTCAACTGGGCTGAGGCCAAGAGAACCAGTCTAGTGCGTGTGCTGTGCCTGCCTTGGCCCCGTGAGGCACAGCCACTTCTGCTTGGTGCTTGGGACAGCTTGCATTGGCTCTGACTGCTGATTCCCGAGCACTGGCAAGGGACCACTGTGGTCCTTTGCCTCGGGCTCTTCTCAGGGTCCTTAACAGGCCTGTGAAGTGTTTTCCCCCAGCCGGGTGACTCAGCCTGTGCTGTCAGTGTATATGAGCACATTGCTGAAGACAGGAACCTCCTCCATGTCCAGGGAAGAGCTGTGGGCTGATGACTGCACAGCGATGTGCATCTGCTTGTTGATTGCCTTTAATGCACAAGAGACTTCAAGAGAATAAATACTGGCTTCGTCCAGAGAGGTCTGTGCCACAGAATGCAGCTCTAGGCTGCATAACCAAGGGGACTTTCTCTGGGCAGTTCACTGACTTCCGTAGAGGAGAGCAGCATCAGGTGCAGGGTCAAGGCTGGGAAGCCCTAGAGACCCCAGCCTTTAGCGGCCTCTGGTATCACCAGACTGAGTTACTGCTCTCCTGCAGCCTATCATAAACCATTTAATTCCTTTATACTGTGTTTTGCCCTTGTGTTTCCATATGCTATAGAGCTGAAAGTAGACAGAAAAAATGATGGAATAATGTCATACCTAAAAATGGATGTATTCATTTCTCTGTTAGTCATCTATTGTAGTCTGTACTCTTCAGAGTTGAGGTTTTAACCTCATTCCTGCTGTACTATAATGAACAAGATGCCTTGGAGACAGGAGGCTGAGCTAGAATGGATACTGAGGCTGAAGGCTGAGCTGCACATTTACATGCATGTTATAGCACTCAGATCTGTGGCTGTAACCATTTTTATATGTGGTTATATGTAGTCTTGCCACATCTTTAAAACATCTTAAGCAACTGCTGACCAGAGCCAAGGCCAGTTTGCTATTGAAGGCATGTGAAACCGAGAGTCTGAGTGGTGGCTGCTGCCTGACAAGGTGGCAGCATTGTTGCTGTAGCGACTGCACATGAGTAAAAACAGAAACGTTTTTGGTGTAATTTTTGTCTGCAAAGCCCAGACAGTACAGCACAGTTCAACGACTGGCTTGGGATGTGCAGACCCCCTTGCTTGGCTTGTTTATTCGTGGTAGGGGTTTTTTTCCAACAATGCAGCTTTTCACTTTACATTGATGAAAACATGGGTTGCATTTGCTAACAGCAATTGAATAAAATGTAGCATGAAGTATGATAATAACTGATAAGCAGACAAACATTGTTGGTCCTTCTCTCTACTAAACATGAAAACAGAAATGTAACCTGGAATAGGCTTCATTCATTCAAAAGTCAGTGAAATCCCTGAAGTCCATTAGCTATAACATGGGAAATATGTAAGCCTAATACACCTGTTCTTTAATCTACAAAAATACCATTCTAATAATACTGCCTTGAAGACATAAAGCAACCCCTTATTATGGTCTTTGGTTTGAGTTCACTTCCAATTTTTAGATATAATTTCACTAAGGGAATCAGTAGCTCATAACTGTGGACACTTCACAGTTCCTCTATATGTTGCTCAGGAAATAAAGTGTTTGTTTCAGTCGAACCCTTTGTACTAACCTTGAGTTTGAAGATTTTTTCACTTGTTTTAATATATTTTTTTTTCTGGTTTGCATTCCTTCTGATGCTGCCCTGGCTACCTTTATAAACATCTGAACAGTTACTCTGTTTTCAGATACAAAGAACAATAGCACCTCAAGCGCAGTGAAAATACCAAATATTGATCTGTCCCTTGAATGCCAGAAAAGCTCAGCAGGAGGCATACAAAATATTTCTGAAAAATGATAGCTTATCACCTGCAGACCTGGAGATTGCTGTCTATTATTACAAAGACTTGCTGGGGGGCTCCAGTGACCTCCAGCCTTCAGCTATTTGTGTCTCTTTCAAGGCAAAGAGAAAAAATCTCAACCCTCTCCACAATGTTTGCATTCACCTCATTTCCCGTGTCGCTCACCTAAGTTATGGAGGTGCCCTGAAACACATCAGCCACAGTGATGCAGCAGCATCAAACTTTCACAGCAGTGGTGGGAGCTGACGCATGAGCTGCTTTCAGAGTAAAGATTTGGCTGCCTTGTTTTCACCCTTGCAATATCCCTATCACTTAATCAAGTGGAATAGTTTTTGGAGATGTGACTCTTGCTACATATATGTTTAAAATCAAGCTGCACCTTAATGCTAATTGCACTGTGTGCTCTGATGTGGTAATTATTTCCCTGTAAAAAACATGCTTGTGTTAACCTGGGGATACCAGAAATGTTAATGCTGCTTTTCCAGTCAAATTTGGCCCTGTGGAGGCAATGAGGGTTTCTGTTTGCTCTTCCTGGCTTGTCAGGTGGCAGTGGCCAAACACTGCTGCTGAGGGGCACTCGCCAGCCACCACAGGTTGCTCAGGGAGCTGGAAGAGTCACTGTAATCTCCAGAGTCATCCTTTCTGGAGAAACAGTGACTGTTCCTAGTTTGGCCTTCACTCTTTCTTTTGGGCAGGTCTTGTATGGTCCCAGCAGCCCATTTCCCCAGTTCTTGCTGTCCCCCTGGTGTTTCCCAGAGGGACAGTGGGTTCTGGGCTACTGGTGTCTCATCAGACAATGGAAAGTGTGGTGTTTGCGTGAACAACTAAGGGGAATTTGAACCCTGAGCTTGTGGTGGAAAGTGGAAGAAAACGTGATCTGTGAACGGTGGACCTGCCATGGGATAAAGCGTGCTTGAGAACACCCACTCCACACAGCCCCTTAGGACCGTGCTGCAGGACTCCAGTCTGAAGTGCAGTGTCCCTGTGTGTTGTGGGAATGGGTGGTTACACCATGGAGGTGGCAGTGCCACTCTTCGGTGTCACACAGCTTTTCTGCCTGCCTTCATTTTCCTTTTGTTATGGTCATGAGGTAGTAGTGAGTGATGTTATCCCCCTTTTAGTGTCATAACTCTGGGTGATAACTGTTGTAACAATTCCACAGACATTAAATTCAGCTGGAAGAGCTAACCTGAAGGTTTGTATGGATACACGGTGGTATGCAGTCGGTGTGTGTGCTGGGTTGGGGAATGCAGTAGGAGCTGTTACCTTCGGTTTACAGCTGTAAATTAAAGTGTGCCTCTCCCTGCTTCCACTCATAGGAAAGGTGCTGACACTCTTAGGTCTTCCTTATTTTCTGGAGAGAAAAAGGGTAGAAGGCAGTATTTGGGTGGGGTAGGTTCAGCTCTCGGCTGGGTAGGGAAGCCTGCCTGGTGAGCAGAGGGAGAAACAAGAGCTGAGCACAACTGAATTGGGTTTCCTTATGTGCTTGTGAAGCTTAAAGATACCAACACAGAAGGGAGGTTTGCCTGAGTAAAATGATTCATCTCCATGTATGGCATAAATCCACATAAAATTACTACTTTTTAAAATTTCACAGTTAAAAATATCATATCGATGTATGTTATGTAAATTCCCTGCAGTCTCAGGTGATATCTCTGTTCTCTTGCCTTAAGCACAAAATTAGGTACCTTGTGGTCCCTTTAAAATGTCACATCAGTTACTGTCACAACTGGGGCTTCTTCATGTCCTTTTGGTTTAGCTTACTCAGTCATTTCAGTACACTCACTGTGTATATAGTGTTCTCAGGACTTTGCTAACATTTCACTCAAACTGTTAGTCTGAATTAGCCATCTGTGTCAAACATAGGGCCATATGCACCCCTACTGTGACCCACAGAGAATTAATGGAACACTGAAGCTGAGTTTATCCCAGTATGGTCAGAGTCTGCCACTGAGAAAAGTTTTTTTGAAAACTGTGGAAATAAAACCCAAACAAACCAATACTGAGAGCTTCAAATCTCTTTCTCTCTCTCCCTCTTTTTATGACACAAAATCTACATATTCTCCTATGGTTGCTAATGCCTGAGATAATGTAATTTTTTTTACATCTTCTAACCTGTTTTCCTCTCCTGTATAAAAATGGTCTACCCTTGTAGAAATTGCTGTGAGAATTAAAATTTAGGTTTTTTCCTTCTGTTTTTCAACAGAGGGAGCTCTAAAGTAGCTTATCTTTCCATTGAAAGAGTAAACAGACTGCGTCTTCAAAAGTGCTTGAGGAAACAGCAACTCCAACGTGCATGCCTTTCATGATCATGTTTCTAAGTGAACTCAGGCCAGCCTTGAATTCTCTAACAAGGCAGAGTTTTCATTGATTGCTGTATCGAGGCTGGTTTGTCGCTTTTCCTTGCTTGATGAGAGTCACTCCGGAAAACTCATCTTACAGACCTTCCCTGGGGACACGTGGGGGCTCAGCTCCTGCTGCCCCAGGGAGCGAGGTGATCTTTGTTAGAGAGATTTCCAGAGAGCAGGGGTATCAGGGTGAGTGTTTTCCTATGGGTGAGCGCTGGACTCCCATCTCTGACAGAAAGGTTAATTCACATGGACTGGTTAGAAATCACACCCTGAGAGGCTGGCAGGGCCCAGGGGACCTGTCCTAGTGACCTTGGTGATGGTGATGCTCAGGTGTTCTGTGTGCAAGAGCAGACCCACGGGGTGGTTACGGAGCCAGCTGGAATGCGGGGTCACTGCCACTGGGGCTTGGGATGCCTCATGCAGCCATGCGCTCCCCTGTGTACAAAATGCACACCAAAGGGCCTTCAGACTTTAAAGATAAAAATGTATTAGGAGCCAGGCTGGTACTGAGTGAGTAAGTGTGTGTGTAGAGACTGGGGCTGCTTTTATCGAAACCAGCTGTTGACAGTGTATACTTAATATCTGGCAGGGACCTATGCAGTTTTTAAACTGTATTTGTATATACAGTACCTGGAAACACAAGGCCGAATTATTCCAAAAATCATTTTGATTTACACTTTTGGGAGAAAAAAGGCATACAATTGTAAAAACCAGGGTTTTTACTGTTACAATGCAAATATATATTTGGCTATGTTATTAATGCTTTTCCAAAGGGTTCCTTTTACCAAACATACAGGAAAATAGATCTGAGAAAAATGACAAATGCCATCCAGCCTTGCTGCAGCTTCAACTTTCAGCAGCAGGGTATGGTTTATGGACTTGGTATACCTTTGTTCTCGTAAGATCATCTTTGCTCTAGTCCTTGAACCAAAGCTCTTTATTAGCAATCACATATTCATTGTCTTTCAGAGACTGTTGTACTAAAATGAAATTACTCTGTTTCTAAAAAATAAAAACCTAAAAACCCCCTGCTCCTTCTCCAGCTGACAAATACTCTTTAAAGTATAACAAAGTGCAGCAATCTGTGGATCCTGCTGATGTACTAGAAATCATGTTCATACTAGAAATCATGTTCATACTAGAAATCTTTCTCAGTTAGTAAAATGGCAAAGACTAAATACTAAATTTTTGTTCTTGTAAGTCTTCACCTCTGGGTTAGTGCGATGCTTATTTTCTGTTTTTCTTTAGTCAGCCAGCTCCTGACATGGCTAACACTGATGGTAGATGTTTGTCAGCTGGGAGGTGACCATACATCAACATAAAGGATTTCAGATGTGACCAATTTAGCTTTCTGTTTTTGCTCTGTACAATTCTGTAGCATTTTAAAATACAGTCGGCTTTGTATATTGAATCATATGATTAAAGAATGCAAACTCCTATACTATTCCACTGAATTGGAGTTCTGCCCCCCACAATGGTGACTGTAGAAGGCTTTTATTGTTCTCTTCAAGTCAGGCCCTATGCAAGCAAAGGTCAGGCTGCAGACATAACCGTATGAACAAAAACACTTGCTAGTAGAGGTTGTTTTGCTTGTAAACTGATACAAGGTAGGTTGGTTTAAAAGCAAACAAACAGTATTTTTTTACTCAGGATAGACCGCATGTATTCTTAGATGGTTTGTTCACTGTACATGCAAACTGCAGGAATGAGGCTTGTTTTGGAAAGAGGTATTTCATGAGTGCCTGCTTCGAAGTTTTCAGGAGTGTGTGTACCCGTGCGGCAGCAGCTCCGGAGCTGCGCTGAACCTGACACCTCACCGGGCGGAAACAGCAGGAAGGCTCTCTGTGATCCTTATCTGGCTGGCTGTAATTACGAAAGCTTAGTGTGAGAGAAAACTTGTATCACCGCTGCTGGAACTCTGTGGGAATTGTTTTAAGTAATTCAATACATTTTGTCCTTAAAATCTTGGTGGGCTCTTTTGTTCTCGTGCACCATCAAAAACCCCCGAACTGTTACTGAAAGAGAGGCTCTAGTTCAACAACATAAAATGTGCAGTGCAAGTGAGGCGATGTCTGCGAACAGCACGAACAGTCCAGAAGAGAGCAAGTCCTGGCCCGGGAACCCTGGTCCAGGCAGGAGGAGGAAACGTCTGTGAGAGAAGTGGCTTCAGGGTAGAAGGGGCAGCACAGTCTCTCGTGCCACTCTCATCCTCTGCACTGCTTGCAGGAAAGCTCTGACTGCAAGATGTACTGATGGGGGAACATAAAAAACTCCCCAGTTTATCCTGAGGAAAGGCTTAGCCAGGAGACTGCCAGCTAATAAGTTGTTGACTGTGACACACAACATCCACTACCTATTTTTAATTCACTCCTTTATTGTGCTCAACAGAATTTCAGTTTAATAATACAGAGCTGTTAAGGAAAGAACAGCAGTACAAAACCTTTAAAGAGGCAATAATATGAAATAGATCTAGAGACATCAGTCTGACTGAAAACTGGTTGCTGTTGTGGAGCAGTGTACTCCCTATACAGTCATTTGTATAATTTATAGTAACTATTCAGTTCTCATAGCCACAAGACTATCAGCACTCTTTCAGACAATATTTTTGAAAACACGTAATAATAAATCCAAGCTGGCGAGAAATCCCTCCTTTTAACTTTTAAAACTATTTCTTTTCAAGACCACAACAATGTAGAGCTTTACAGAAATGTCAGGTTTGAACAAAGTCCGTGTTCTTTGAACAAAAAAACTCCTTCAATATAGAAAATAGGAGTAGGCAGAAGTATCTTCCAAGAAGCGTGTTTCAAATTTCAATTTGCTGCCAAGGGCAAATGGAGATCTGAGGCTGGTGCCTGTGCCCTGGTTTTGGCTGGTTTGCATCACCTGAGAGCTGCCTTGCTCTCTCACAGCTGTGCTCAGCCAGTGCCAGCTTGGAGGAGACACCTCCCTCTGCCAAGTTAGCCTGACCCAAGAATAAATCCTGGCTTGTTCTCCACATAGCTTTTCTTCTGGAAGATGTTTGAGAGTATGGTTGTGCTATTCATAAAAGTCAAGCAGGTAACCACCAGCTTTCTCAGATACTGCCATGTATTTGTGGAGCACAGGCCCTTGCAAATGGCAATTATACAGGAGAATTCAACTGAACTTCGCATACATAAACTAGTGGTTTTTGGGGTTGGATTTTTTTGTTGTTTGGTTGGTTGGTTTTTTAACTGAGGCTGATATTAAGAATATATCTTTCATATTTAAATATTAATGCTTTCTTTATTTTTTTAAAGTGTTAGTAGCTAATCCTATTTATATTTGCCCATGATACCCATGAACGTCAGTGGGCCAAATTCTTCCATGTTCATATTTGTTGCACCAGTCACATTGCTTTCAAAAAATCAACCAGTTGGTATGCAATACAAATGCAAAAGCTATCCTGCTTAAAAATTTGAGCAGCAGAGTTCATTTAGGGAGCACAGTTGAGGTGATGATGGGAGCAGGAGAGACGGATGAGAGGGCTGTGGGACTCTGGGCTCCAGGAGGTGCATTTTGGGTGTTGAGTGTTGCAGAGTCAGCAGCCTCTTCCCCATCCCGCAGCTGGGATCAAGGCCAGCTCTCATATGGGGCAGCTGTGTCACTGTGGGTCAGGCTGGTGTGAAAAAAAGCTGTGAGAAGGCTTCCTGGAGCCTTTCTCCCTTTAGCAGTCCCACTTAAACTCAGCTCCTGGCCTGAGTTACGCTGTGTGTGTGCCTGGCTGACCCTGACCTTGGCTTGGCTTCCTGGCCTGAGCTTGGCCCTGCCTCATCACTGCAGACTTGTCTGGTGAGTGCAGGACTGTGGCTGGTCCCAGTTAATGCCACTGGACCTCCTCTGCCTGCTCAGAGGCTGTGACTGTGTTGCTTGTTTGGGAGGTCCCTGCCTGCTTTGTCCCCGGCCCCCCACTTGTCTCCCTGGGCAGAGGTCTTGCTGCTCCCAGGTATGTGTTGGGGATTTTTATCTCCACTTTGTTGAGAAAAAATTGCTGTCCAGTTGGTCTGAGTGTCTGTGAGAATGAATGTGTTTTCTTGGGAAGATGGACTTATGGAAACATGTGAGCAGAGTTATTCTGATGTGGTATCGATTTGGTCATTAAAGAAATTAATTATACTGATCTGTGTTCACAAATGGTGCTTTTTGTCAAATGAGTAAGTAGCGTGTGTTTTGGTGACGTTAAAAAATAAAAAGGCATGTAATTATTGGTTACACTATAAATTCTACAGACAAGAAGCTCAATCTGTCTTACGATCTAAGAGAAAGAAACTATATCAGATATTATAATTTTTGTTGATTTAGTGAGTTGAAAATTCAGAGCTGAAAAGGGACATGGTAGATATTTCTACTGTGGGTTTCCTAGCTGATAAATTTTACTCTTCTTAGGTTGCTTTCCATGATGCCCAGAGCAAGCCATCCTCAGCTGTGCAAGTCAATGATCTAATGTTGCCCGTGCCCATGGGAGGCCTTAACCAGGTTAATGTGTGCAAAGTATCTCATTTTAAGAAGAATAAGAAAATATTAAGATGGTAATGAGAATTCTGTGTAAGTCCAAAAATAATTTGTTAATCTTGGGGAATAACATAGTGCTTAGTGTCCCCTAAAATAAAGCTCGTGTCTGGATAGCAGGTAACTAGTTCTTTCATAAGAAGGAATTCTGAAATAAAAGGGTACTTTGATGGTAAAAACCCTCACACTTTGGGACAAAGGTCTTTTTCTGGCTTGCTGCTTGTGGTAGCTTTGTTGGCAGAGTATGGTAGAGGAAGAACAAATTCCCTGCTGCGTGCCAGGCTGAAGCCTGGCAGAGCTGCTCTGTGCTGCCCTCCCTGGAGGGCTGCCCGCTGCCGAGGGGGACAGGGACAGTGTTCTCCTCATCCACAGTCCCAGGTGGAGGGTCCCAGGTCCCACCTCATTTACCAGTTGAGCCTTTCTTGAAGCAAATGCTGCTCCCACCCTGTGCTTGGCATTCCCCCTTCTCGGCTGACCCAGGACCACTCTTGCCCACCTGCCCTCCCCTCTTGGAGACCTTTTCTCCAAGACTGCTCTGGTGCTCTCTGATGACTCCTCTGCTCTCTCCCTGCAGCTCTGAGGGTTTGGGCCTGGGACTAAACTCGTGGAGGACTTTGAGAACCTCTCAGGTGCTGCTGTGCCACACCACTGGTTGTGGCCATGGGGCCAGCCTGGGTGCAGCCTCTCCCTGCAGTGGCTGGGCCTTTCCTGAGGAAACCCTCTTCTTCTGTGGATGGGGAGCAGCCAGCATGGAGGGGCAGCTACAGGAGCTAAGGAAATAGCTACAGTATGCATAACAATTAATAATAATAGATCTACTCTATTGATGGTTGCTCTTAATGTTCAGCTTTGACAGGCAATTCTTAAAGGACCAGACATGTTTTAGAAATGGTGAGTGTAAACATTACTTCATCTCTTTGCTATGAGTACTTGGTAGAGTTCTGCTCCCTCTTCTTTTTATTTTTTCTTCTTCCTTAAGAAAAGAGGAATGTTTTCCCTTTGTGAATAGGTGTAAAGTACTAGCTTGTGCCAAGATGCCTGGTATTTGGCCTCCTCACATGCTTGCAGGACATGGGCTGCATGTAAAGCAGGAGAAGTGTAGAGGGTTGGAACAATGGATATTGGGGGGTAATTGAAAGATTAGAAAGAAATCTCAGACACTTCAGGGAGAAAAAAATTATAATGAAACTAAGAGGAAGGAATAAGGGCAAAACTTTGCAGGGCAAAAGAAGCATTCCCTTTTTTTTGAGGGACAAACACAGTTGTGCAGCTTTTTTTTCTTGGCATTTATGTACTTTTAGTGTAACAAGAGCATTGCAGTGCAGGTTTTTGGTAAGAACCTAGGTTAAAATAGAAGTCTGTACTGCTACTGTACCCCTGTCCAGTTCTGTGCAGACACAGTGGTGGAGAGAAAAAGGTAATGACACCCAAAATGTTTTCCATTCTTCTGTATGAATCTCCTCTCTTCTGTACTGTGGATACTAAAAAGCTCCTGGGCAGAGGATTTTTCCTTCTCCTTCATTTCTGTGGGAAACTTCTAGTTTGCTACGCAGACTATGTAAATAGTAAGATAGGTTTTTTGTAAATAATCTCGTATCTGGTGTTTTTCACTTATGTTATGGTGTTGTAACAATAATAAAGATTCATTCTCTCTCTGGACTCGCTTGTGGCTGCATCTCTGAATTCCCCCAAGCCTGCTACACTGTACAAATTATTATTTGAAACCCAGAGAACTCTTTTCTAAATAGCTCAGACTTGAGACCAGTTTTCCACTTCACATTAAGCAACAAAAGTGAACAAAATCTCCTCTTTCTTGCAGCTTAGTTGAGTAACTAGAGGTTCCAGGTTGCCCGTTGCCCTGCGATGTGCTGGGTTCCCGGAGCACAGCTGCTGCCTGCCAGCTTGTCAGGTTGCCGCAGCTCGGGCACGGCACCCTCCTGGGCCACAAGTGGGGGGCAGGAGCAGGTCAGTGCCCTCGCTGCGGATCAGACTGGTGCAAGCCTTGCTCTGGAGTAACTTGAATCCACCCCCCTCGATTTGTTTGGTGGAAGGGTGCCTGGTTGCCTAAGGAGTCAGAAGCGACCGAGCTGGTGCCGGCCCCGCGGGCTCTTCCTTTCGTGCAGAATGTGGTGTGGGTTTGGTCGCACCACTGCTCGCAGCCCTGAGGGCCGAGGCTGGACCTTCGTCTCCGAGGCACAACAGCACGGCCCGTTCTGTGCTCGGGGGCTGGCACGGAGTGCAGTGCCTGCAGCTCCCGGGGGCTCCTGCTGCAGGCTGGGCAACGCCAGCCCAGCGCCTTAAATGGTTCAAATACTCACAACCTGACAAAGATTGGAGGTAGGGAATTCATCTATCCACTGACGAAGCACTGATGTTAAGGGACTTTTGTCTGCCTCTGACACTACAAATGTACTTTGAAATAAATTTAGGTGATTTACCACTTCCTAAATAGAAAAAACTTCTCAGAATTCTTGAATTCTGTAATCATTTCTTAATAGAATTTCCCCCCCACCCCCATAAATGAGCATTAGTAAAACTTTCCAGGAGAATAAATGGTCTTCAGAAGAATATAACTTTAGAAACACAAATTATTGTTTGGAATACTTCAGTCTAAGAGATCTCTTTCTATTACTGAACACTCTATTACTTCTTAGAAGGAATGCCTGAAAATATGTCATATCAGGTTCTGTCTCAACTCAATAGACTTCACAACTATTTAAAATAAAAATTAGTACTAATATAAACAAATAAATATACTCCCAATTATGTCTGAACAAGACTTAATGTTTACATTTTATTTTGCATAAAAATTCTTGAACTTCTAAAACCTCAGGAGTTTTTTCCAGAGTAACTGTATATCTAACCTTGGAACCTAAAAGAAATAATTTTTAAACTACTGTAATGTAACACATGTTGTGCTGTACCACTGGCACTGAGTGCTGCATTAGGTTTTTCCTGTAACACAGAAATCCCAAATTTTCACCCAAAACATTTGTAGGAAACTGGAAAATAATTTTTATTTCCTACTGAAAACAACCATCAAGATTTTATTTACAAAAGAGAAACTCAGGTTTTATGTAGCTACATTAATAAGTTCAATAAAAATATTTTAAAAGGAAATTTCTGTCTTGTGTGTGGGCCTAAAGAAGACTCCAGGAAGACCTTATTGTGTCCTTGCAATACGTGAAGGGGACTTATAAGAAAGATGGGAACAGACGTTTTAGAGGATCTGTAGTGAGTGGACAAGGAGTAATTGTTTTAAACTAAAATAGGGTCACTTTGGCCTAGATAGAAGGCAGCAGTTTTTCATGAGGGAGGTGGTGAAGCAGCAGAACAGGTTGCCTGGGGAGAGGGTAGATGCCCCATCCCCAGAACCATTCAAGGTCAGGTTGGACAGGGCTCTGAGAAGCCTGAACTCGTTGAAGATGTTCCTGCTTATTGAAGGAGGTTGGACTCAATGACCTTTAAAGGTCCCTTTCAAACCTCCTCTGATTCTAAGAACTATTTTTGGAAGTTGGGATGAGTTCCCGAAAGATCTACACCCTTATTTTGTTTTTCATATATGAATATTTGGTTGACTGAGGAATCAGCCTTTGGGGGACAGAAAATGAGGACTGGCTGGTGTCCAGGTGTCACTGAGATTTTTTTATTTATTTTTAAAAATCAGTCACTAATGGGATGCAGACCAGGACACACATTCATGCTCATGTAGATTTATGAGGCTGCTGCTGTTCTCTCATTTCATTAACCCTGCTGGGGGCCAGTCACATGCTCTGAGTCAGGTGAGGCAGGGGCTGAGCATTTGAGCAATATCCACCCCTCCCAAGGGCAGGAAGGTGGATGAGGAGGGCAACAAGGCATTTTCAGGAAGTGTTTCACCAGCATGGTGCAGTTCAGAGCAGCTGCCTGCAGCCTCACATGCACTGACACACTGCCTGCCCTCCCTGTGCAGGGAAGCACCACCAGATTGACATCTGTTGGTGGGAATGTCCTAGAAATAATTTTTTCAGAGGTCTGCTAATTTGACAGAGATCTATCATTTTTCAGAAGGTGACTCAGAAAAGCCCAGCTTGGTTCTGGAGGGCTGACACGGTGTCAGGAAGCGGAGGTCACGGCTCGCTGCCTGGATGGAATTCTTTGAAGATATTGCTGCTCAGGAGATGTGAGGGACAAACTATAAAGACACGACCTGATGCTTGCCAAAGCGTGTCTGAAAATGGTGTTGTGCTTGATCTGTGTGTCAAGCCTCTGCCCTCTGTAAATGCCTCTTTTAAAGCTGTATGTGTAACCCTGCATTTACAAAGTCCAGCCACAGCCGGTGTTGTGAGCATCATTGATGAGATCTCATAACAATTACTTAAATGGTGTGCCAAGAGCAAGTTTCTTCGGGTTAATAGTGACAAATAGAGCCAGGGAATTCAGCCTGATAGCAGAGTATGAAGTTGCAACAGTAAACAGTCATTTGAAAACTTCACACAGTAGAAATAATTTAAATTCCTTTTCATATTTATATCAACAGTAAAGGAATTCAAGGACAAGAATGAGAGATTAAAATACTGCTTGGAAGAATGGATGGCCCACTTGCACGTCTGAGTAAACAGATCAGCTTCAGGTTGTTTTCAGGAAGACTTGGAACTGGAGAAGCTGTAACCTTCCTCCTCTGTGGGGTCCGTCAGCAACTGCTGCATGGGGCTTCACATCCTGCAAATGCAAAGGGGGTCAGGCCCCAGGGCTGCACCAGCCATGTGTGCTGTCCTTGTTGGAGCCATGCAGACTGAGTGATTTTACCTGGGAGGTTGAGGTGATTCTTTATCATGTCAAGTTCCACCCTTACTGTCACTGAACGCTGAAGGGCAGCCAATTGAGTGCAGGAGGAGGAGGCAGTGTCCTGCCTCTGCTTCCCAGAAAACAATTTCTCAGCTTCACACATCTAGAGATCTGCACCAAGTTTCAGTGCCTGGTGCACAGTAGGTCCTTTGCTGTTTACCAGGAAAAGAGGAAATGTGACCCCCAGTAGCCCTTTGTGCCAGTTCTGGCATCTTTGTGAATACAGTATTTACTGTTAAGATTGTGCAGTTTTAGTCAGATGGCGTATTTGGGGAATACCAGCGTGCAGAACAGCTTGTGGCCTTAAGATGTCATTGTGGCTGTGATGGAATGAGCTATGGGAAGCCACCTGAGAGTTCAGGACCTTGAGAGCTCTAGAGGTAGCCATGGAGACTGCTTGGCAGCTGGATCAATCAACATGTGTGTTTTCTCCAGAAAAAAATGTGCAAACCTCCAGGATATGATAATAGGAGAGGGGAAAGAGTTAAATTAATAAACTGCCTCATCATCACATGTCAGAAGAGAGAAAAAAATGGTGGAGGAAATGAGTACAGGCATCTAAATTTCAGGTTTTCACTTGCCAATTCCATTTACACAGACTAGACACCTCTTCTTCAACTGTGAATTTGATAAGGTCTAACACAGGTGTTTTGTTGGGGTTTTTTTCCATGGCATTAATAAGGATTTTCCTAAGGAAATCATGCCAGAGACAAGATTTTTGACATTGCTTTGTCAGTCCCCTAATAACTTCTGCATTTTGGGCCAACTTCTAACCAAATTTGGTTGTTCTTAAAAGTGATGTGAAAATAGCTGGGGAGAAAGAGGAAAGAACTTCAACTTTTTCTGAGGGAAAAACTATATTCATTAGAGAATCCTCTGAGGACTTCAATCTTGGGACACAAAATCTATGAGAAATAGTATTTTATTTTGCTGCTCAAAGAACTATTTGTCTTAACATCTTAACAAGATCTTTAAAAAGTTCCATTTAAAGAGAGCTCTCTCTCTAATTTTGAGGCTATTAATCCCTTGTGCTACAAATGTTTATGTGCAAGACTGGTCTTGGCAGATCATTAGGCTTTAAAGCTATTCCTCATTAAACCCGTGTATAAATACTTGCAATATCAGGTCTTTGCTGAAACTAAATAAATGCTAGAAAGAGCTTTTTACTGTGGCTGGAATGAATTGTCTTCAGTGATGGTGTATCACGCCCTCCAAGTTTTTAATGAAAGGAAAAATGGTAACGTTCAGCTTGCTCACCATACAGAGATCTGAAGGGATATCCTTCGTAAGGAGACTTACTGACCCTCTGCTCTAGCATACTGTAGCTGGGAAAAACAAACTCTGGGGAAATTAGATGAAGAAATTTGATTTTATGAATTATGGTGGTAGGATAGTGCCTGCAAAGTGTAATTCTGTTTACATAGTTTAAAAAAATTGATGAATGTTCTATGGCTATTTACACAAGGGAATGGAAGCCGAATCAAATGTTAAAAAAAACCCAAAAAACAACACAGTTTCTCTTGATTATTTAGAAAATACGAAAAAATACCACACTGATGTCAGACTGGCACTGTTTTTCAAGATGTAAAATTAGCATTGAACAGTCTGTTCTGGGAGCCCATGGTTTTGGTACATTTTTTTTCCACCGCAGTCAGCCTGGATTGACTCGCGCTGCTCTCCTTGCTTCGACTAGGGTGGCTGCTCAGTCAGGAATGCAAAACTGCAACGAACAACAGGGAGGAGGAATTATTAGGATTGTTTACAAATTTCGATTTGCATGAGGGAGCGGAGATGTTGACAGTTATACTTTGAGAATCAAGCTACCGCAGCTGGATAAACATGCACTGGATATCTCAAGGCCTCGCTTTCTCCCACTCCCGTGGCAGAGAATGAACCAAATGCAAGTCCAACCTAATCTGAAAAATAATAGAACAGCTTTCAACAAAACCTATTTATCTATGAGGTCAAAAAGCCTCAGCCTAGTTACACTCCTAGACAGGCTCTACTTGACAACATGGTCATACTATCTCAGAGGCTGGGAGCTGTAGTGTTACAGACCACCCAGAATTATTGCTCCCACAAGGCAATGATAATGGTGCTATGATTTCACTGCCTACAGACCTGAACTAACATTTAATAGCTTGGGTAGCCATGGGAAACCTACTGCATTGTATGTGTTTTATGGATCACTATTCCTGGGTACTTTTTAGGCACTGATAAAACTATGTTTGTAGATTGGAGAAGTGAAGAAGGGTTGTAAGAAAAGAAATGAATAAACAAGTTGGTATTGGCTTGCAGAGCTTAAGCAAAGGTAGCTATGATTAATGGACAGGTTTCATCTTCTTGGGCTTTGGTGTGTTTGACACATCAGAATTCTGTCAAACTCCTTATAGAAGTAGAATACCTGATGGTTTTTATGGTGAAAATATAACAGTGTATTCTCTGGAATGAAAGTGTGAATGAATCCCAAATGCAAAGGGCTCTCAGTTTTCTGAACCTGTAGACAAACCTTCTGGGGCTTTTGGGTGCATCAGCAATGTAAGAATGAGTGCAGGCTACAGGAAAGAAGCCCTTGGGAAAGCTGTGCTGACCTTGTGTTGAGAGAAGTTTGTAGAAATAAATTTCCATAAATCTATTCCAGTTGCTGAATGATCTTCCAGTTGATGGACCATTCCCTATGTAGGTCTGTTTGAAAGAAAACAGCAAAAACAAAACAAACACAAACACAAACCCCAAACAAACCTGAGAATGTTTTTGTAGAGGTTGGGTTTCTATTCTTGCTTCCTCTGAAGTCAAAAGAAATTCTGCCATACGTTTGAATGGGAGCAAATTTGGCTTAAGAAAGGAGCAGTTTTCATGGGAAAATAATTGTACACATGGAGATCTGTTTGTGTAAGTACCAATTTACATATTCAAGTGTCTGTTTGCATAAAGAAGTTTATTTGGGCCCAGCTGTTCATAAATACTGCAAGGTGCGTATAAGATTCCTTTTCTCTATTACTGTTTGAAAATGTCTGTTATCATCCAGCTGGAGCTGCAAAGTAATACAATCTCTTTTGTCTTTTTCTTCTTGCCCTCCAAGCTCCCTCACATCCCAAATCCAATGAGATACCTATGAATTATGGAAGCTATCATGTTGATTTCTAGGTAAATCTTTCATATCTACAACTAGCTTTTTGTTACAGTCATGCAGGCATGAATAATGTTACCTGGTAGGTTGAGATGAATCTTTTTATATCATGTTCCACTCTGGGTAATTAATAGCACTTACTTTAATCAACGTTCTTTCTCTTTTTGCCGGTTGTTATGTTGGGTTTTGGGTATTTAGATGGTTGTGGTTGATGTTTGGGATTTTTTTTTAGTGCATTAGGATGTAGTGACTCACATCTGTATGTTTGTGGCGGGTTTTGAGTGAGTGTTTTGTTTGTTTCATTGGACACATTTTCAGTTCTGAATACTGAAGTCACGTCTAGCACCAAATGGGAATGGTGCCATCATTGTCTTCCCAAGAAGCTCCCAGATTTGTGACTGCAATTCTACTCTCTGAATTGTAATTTAGCATAAGCACAAACACTGCCATAAATACCAGGTTGAACTGAATTCCCAGTGGGTCCCCCATGGCCACACCTGGTGTTATGATCCCCAGTGTGTGAGCACTTCCTTTAAAATCTGCTTTCCAGTGATGATTAGCTCTGGTGTCGGGGAAAGCACACATGGAGGAGGAAGAGGAGGCAGGAAGTGCTCTGATGTTTCCCTCCCAGCTCCTTCAAGTGACTTTGATCCCAAGTAGTCTCAGAATTCAAAGCCTTTCATAATCCTCAGTGGTTATAAAGATGAATATTGGACATCATACAGTTTTTAGTTTGAACTAATCTCTTAGAAAAAGAGAATGTTAGCTGCAGATTGTCAATAATGCTTCTATATGGCTAGAAATGTTTAATTTCCATCAGGATACTGGGAACTAAAGCTGACTTTCCACAGTCTGTGATCTACTTTGGATGCTGCAACTCTTGTTTACTGTTTTGTTATATATAAACCTTGTCATGGATACAGAGATTTTTGTGTGATTATCTTTTTTGAATATATCATGTTAGTCATAGATTTCTTTGGGGTTGGGGGTTTTTCCCTCCTTGTTTTGTAAACCACAGAGAAATGTCCCACTCCTTGTGTTGTTGTTAGTTTCTTGAGCAGCATGCCAGAAGAATGTGGTGTCATAGAAACATCTCTTCCCATCAGAGCAGACAGATTCCATGGCCAGAAGTGTGTGGGTTTGGTGTGCTGTTCTCGGCAGCCTGACTCATGTAGCCCAGGAGCAGGGCTGCTCTGCAGCACTGATTTGGCAGCATGTGGCCCTCATAATATCTATACAAATTGGAATAAACTTGTGGTGTTCTTCCAAAGATGGATGGTTTGGGCTGTGATGCACTCCTCGGTCTGATCTTCAGAAAGAACTGTAAAGTCTTTCCCTGTTTCTTTTTCTGGATGAAGAAGTTTTTGTGTTGAAGAAAGACCCAGATACTTGGTCTTGTTTGAAAACTGGCCCAGGTGCTTTCATTTGAGATAGTGCAGGATGGGATATGTGGCATCTACCCCGCCGTGATGTGATCCCCCGGTATCAGACAGGGCATTGTTCCAGTTTCTGTTCTTTGTCACCTTCCTCATCTCAGCCAAGTCCTGGGTGAAGTGTCCCTCTCTGCTCTCCTGGGCTCTGCTCTCCGGGGCACAGCCGCTGGCTGGAGGCACCCGAACCACCCCTATTTCCCGTGAACCCTGTAGGTCTGACCTCGACACAGCCGAGTCTCCCCGCGCAGTCTGGGAATGCCCAGTACAGCTGAATCCAGCAAACCACCTGTGAATTCTTCTCTGTGTGCTGTATGATCAGTTTTGATGGGCTGCTTGGAAAGCCTTAAGAAGTTTGTATGTTTTCCAGCTATCTGGTATTGTCCAGATATTGCATGTGGGTAATATATTGCATGTGGGTATTCTCTTCTAAGGGGAGAGACTCAGCTGCCCATGCCCCAAAAGACCAAGAAAACGTCCCTGTGTGAGATCTCCTCGTAATACGAGCACAGCTTTTGCTCAGAGAGTGCAGTGCTAGTGGTGCATGTCCTGAGATCTGAAACAAACCCTTTAAAACCTGGAAAGGCTGGAAAGGCTATTAAAAAAACTCCAAGATGTGAGAGGAATTAAAATCATTACGGGGGGGAAAAAAAATCCCTTTTTGTTTTCTCTGGATCAGCCTAGGTTTTATCACCTTTTTTTTATCACCCCCAATTTTAGAATGGGGCATAACTGGTAGAAAAGGCAGTTGTTCCATGGGAAATACCCATTTTGAACTTGCAAAAAGATGTTTATTTGTGATCCTAGGAAAGTCTGGGATAAATTCAGTCAATTTTTTGGAAAGATTACCATATTCTTATTGCACTGGCTGATGGCTATATTTGAAGCTTTCAAAGACTCTCTATTGCTTTTTTGAAAACTCCAAGTCTTTTTTTCACTTAGGAGTTACTCAGGTGGATTTTCATGGGTAAATTCACTACTGAGAGAAGAATCCTGTGTATGCCTCGAACATCAGCAAGGAATCAGCTGCATCTTTCCCCCTTGCACATGAAGGGTCCCACCCCTGGAAGAGCAGCTTATTTGCCTCACATCCTGAGGCCACACAAACACAACGTGTTCAAGGTTGGGGTTTGTTTATTTATCTGGTTGGTTTTTTCTAACGTGGATGATAGAGCCCTTCATTACAATTATCTGCTCCTGCTGTTGATTTCTCATTTATCAAAGCAGTCCCTGGCTCTTACCTTGGAGATGAATCTCAACCGTGTGGCAGCAGAAGCTGATGAGCTCTGACGGGGCAGAGGGAGTCTCTGTGCAGTCACTGCAAACAATGCAATGCTGGGTAAGAAACATTGATGTGTGACAGCACATGGCCGTGCAGCAGACACGTGGGGTGTCCTCTGCTTTTTGAGAAGCATCGGTTTGTGTCCAAGGAAGGGAATGTGCTGCCCTGCTTAGGTATTCAAGTATTCAAGGATAATAAAGTCCTAACCATAGGTCCACAGGGGATATTGTACTTCTACCAGGCACCCAAACATGGTCATTGGCCTTTTTCAATGCTCTAGAAGTTGAGTTTTGATTTAAATGATGTATTAGACATTAAATTAAGCCACTGTGTAACTGTAACTTACACGAAGGACTTATTTAAAGAAAAGAAATAGATGCATCTAATCCTGTGAACTATTTTAGCGTTTTTGCCTCTGAAAAACAGGTTTTGCCTTGGGAAGGAGAGCTATTTTTATCTTCAGAAATCTGCTATTTATCTTGTAACCATAAGAGATGCAAGCATGGATCTCAGTTGACTTTCAAGTCACATGAAAGTGTCCGAAATATTTGAAGTGAAATGTTGTGCTAGGAAACAGCTTTCAAAATTTCATCTAATGATGGAAAACAATCTGTCTTGCCAAAAGTTTCCCTGCATGCCTAACAGGATTTTAGTTTTAAAACTCTATTTCCTACTTAATAGCAGAACAACTGCATTTGGCATGCAAGGTGTTTTCAGATTTTGCTATGTGGGAAACCTGCATTCAAACACTCCTGCAGTAAATGTAACTGTTTTTTATGCTTCTCTGTTTGCCAAATGTAATATTATTTCTCTACTAATATTTGTCTGTTGGTGGCTTCATTGTTTCTTCTCAGTTATATCAATACCTGAGAAATGGCCACATAAACGTGAAATTTGAAATTTAGTTTTGATGCAAGATAATAATACCATCTTAAGAAGTATATTTTTGAAAGCATGGCTGTGTGTATGTGTGTTTATCAGCTTTTTAAACACAACGTGATTTTTTTCTCCTGAATAAAAGTATAAATTGTACTAAATACATGGTGGGTCTGTGTCAGGCACTGTCCCTTGTGCAAGGAATACACTTGCCAGGAATTCACTGATCCAAAGGTTACTGCTAGTTAATTTTTATAAACATGGTAAAAGGCTCTTCCTAACTTTAAAACTAAGATTTTTTGCCCCAGTTTTGCTTGTACATGTGGATTTTATCTAGTGATTCTCCATGACCAGCAACACAGAAATTTGCTAGTCTCCTAAGTATCATAAATATTCTGTCTGTGCTTTTGTATCCAAGACAATAACTTTTCACACAGCACAATTCAAAGTGATGTGACCACAGGGAATAAGGAGAGGAGATAAATGGTAAGATTAGAGATTGTCAGACTATTTGGGGCTGAAAAAAAAATGTAATCGAAATGCATCACTTTACTGGAGCATCTCTGGGACCAGGAGATGGAGGAGGAAACACTGGGAGAAGAAAGATTGCTTGCACTCGGGACATGGGAAAACAAATGCCTGCTATGTCTGAGATAAAGCAGATTTTCAGTCCAGATCTCTGGAATATGGCAAGAGAAATGTTGAATATGGGGATCCTACAACCCAGTGAAGTCCTCAGCATGTTCTCTTGTGGTTTTGATGGCCATTTCTGTTTGTTGAGAGGAATTGTGCCAAAATATCCATGTTTCTTTCCTTATGCAGTGTGGTACTAAGGAAAAAGAAAAAAAGAGTGCAAGATACAGATCTTTCTGTTTGCCACAGAAGACTCCCCTTGTCCTTGATCTATTCCAGTTAGGATTGAGTCAAGTTACTCATTAGGTCTGGAGCTGGCTCATTCTTTGAGTGTGATTTCTGTGGGAGATAACAGTGCTCAGCTGCTCTTTGGGACCTTCTGGCTGGAGCCACCTTGGTCACCCCTCTCTGTACCAGTGCATTTCTCTCCTGCAAGCCTTGTGTTCCTCACAGTCTCCACCACTGGAAATGTTAAGAAAGAGAATTTGTTCTGCTCTGCTGTCATTTTTGGGAAATGAGTGACATTAGAATTACTGACTAGACTGGTTTCCAAAAGAGTGAATCCAAAGCCATGAAAGGAGCTGGAATTGAGGCAAGAAAAGCAGCGAGGAAAATAGATGTGAAATAATGGCACCAAATATTGTACTGCAGAAAATTTTGTGATATTTGTCAACTGTGTCTTGCCAGAAGTTGTCAGCTGTCCTTAACTGAGCTAAAGAGTGGTGTGGGATGATAAAAAGAGTGTACCAGGAACTAATCGTAACTAAAACCTGCTGCATCTGAGCTCAGAAGTGCTTGCCTCCAGGCACTCTTTTTCTCTTTTTATTTTTTTGTTTCACTGAGATGAATGACTTGTAATGCTCTTAAATTGTACCTCCCTTGGAACTTGGAGTAAATGCACATGTGACCCAGCCAGTATAAAGCCTTAATGAAGGTTTTAAGTGGGGCAACATTATTTTTTTCTGGTGTTGAAGGGCCAGCTTGCAGGTTATTGTGGTGTCATTTGCCTTCAGCAAGACACCACTCTGAATCCTACCATTTGGGAATGGAGCAGCGGGGATGTGGTGGTGTCCAAGGCCAGCAGCCCTGTGGAAGCTCAGATCAAGGCTTTTTCAGATACAGAAACTTCATGTGAGTCTCACTCCTAACATTTGCTGATAATATTAAAACTTTATTGTTTTATAACAGAAATCCTTCTTCCTTAAGTATCAGCAGCGTGATTCTCACATGTGGTTTGTGAGGTTCTTTGCTAGTGGGGAAGGAAATCTTGACCTTGGTTAATCTTCACACCAAGTTTGCTTGCTGAAGTGCAGTCCTTATCTCCACTTGAATGGTTCCCTTTTAACCTCATCGCTGTTCTTAAGGAGGGAATAAATGTCCAGTGCGAAATATCCTCTCAGTTGTCTCACAAGCATCGATGGGGACACAGGAAAGCATAGTCCTTGGTTGGAATTCGGTCAGGAAAAGCCACAGAGACCTTGTGTTGTAGTTCAATTCATTCAGAAACCCTCATTCAGTTGTATTTATTAAGAATTTCTGTGTTAGACAGAGTTGGATTTACAGAAGTAGAGAATATTGTATGTTTGCCAATCCAGAGTTGTATTTGCTCCCTCTTTACAGACATGTGTTTCTAAATCTTACCTGGTGTCCATCACCACAGAGTCAATCAGCATAGAGACAGCAACAAATTATTTCTTGTGATAGCACTGGGAGATAGATATTGCTGTTTCAGCTCCATGGATGGGTTA
The DNA here is from genome assembly GCA_013400235.1 of Oriolus oriolus. Lineage (NCBI taxonomy): Eukaryota > Metazoa > Chordata > Aves > Passeriformes > Corvidae > Oriolus > Oriolus oriolus. The sequence continues at coordinate 71,631 of VXBT01004048.1, forward strand.
CTGGGGCTTAAGCAAATTGCTTGAAGACAGCCAGTGAGAGAAGGCAGGAGCAGATGTGGTGAGTCTTGTCCCTGTACCCACTCGCTGGGCGGTGCTGCATGAGGGAGCTGCTCTCTGTTCAGCAGACAGGAACCCACACTGCCTCCCTCCAAAACTTTATCATAGCAGACTTGGAAGCAAATGTCTCTCCGCTTTTTGAGCCCTTCTCATTTTGGAAATGTCAGCTTTGGAAATTTGTTCTGCACAGAATTGGAGGGAGGCTCAAGTGGCAAAATGCAGTTCTCATCGTTGTTGTCATTTTGTTGACTCTTCAGCACTGAGGTTTGGTGTTGGCTTGCTTGTAGCCATAAAAGGACTACAGAGAATTCTTTTCAGTATGTATGCAGGCCTGGGCAAAATGTCCTGCAAGATTATGAGATGTTTCAACTAAGAGAGAGAGTTCTTGCTGCTCTTCATATAAAACTTAATAGCAGTTCTTAGGAATGAAGCTATTTCATCTATTTAATTCCTTTCAGAATATCCACTTGGTATGTTTATTTGTGGAGCTGCAGTGCTTTCTTGGTCCTGTGTATAAATACTGTCCACTCATTCTCTTTCCCAGTGTAACTATGTGATTGTGGTCGTAAGCTGTTGTTCAGCTCCTTCTGATGAATGCCAGTGTAACTACAAGTGATGCAGTTCTCTGCTGATAACAGCCCGGTCACCTGTGTTTTGCTTTGCTTATGAGAGGTACCTGTTTAGTGTTACCTGGGTAAGTCCCAGACCAACAGTTTTATTGCTGCCTGGATTTTTCAAGTCTCTATTTTCACTGTGGGGAATCAGGAGGACTAGATCCTGCAAGAATCTATTCATTTAGCTGAAATTAGCAGTCAGGCTTCTGCTCAGAAATTATTTACCCACTGTCAAATACTTGCCAAGGGATGCTTTGATCCATGAATGGGATATCTTTGTGACCTTTGTGAAACTCCTCTCTATAACAATATATTTTTTTAACTTCATAAAAACATCTGAACTAGTTTCCATTTCTAGAGTGAAGCTTCAGAAGGTCGAGCATGTAGAAACAAATAAAAACCAGTATGGGAGGGGTATGTGTGTATTTGGAAATTACTGATTGTACCTTTCCACTTTGTCTCCAGGATTTTCCATTCAGTCACAGGGGATTGATTTATCTTGTGACGGGGCATACCAGTGGTTCCTGCACAGGAAACCACGATGTGCACATATGGTCTGTGCCTGCACCCACAGAGACAACCAGGAGATGCGGGAGACTTTTTCGCAGAGTGTTCTGCCAGATTGCCAGAAATGTCCCATTTCCAAAAAGTCACAGTAGATAATACAAGCTTTTGCTGTTTTGGCAATATTGTCATATTTCTGTGCCACAAGCAGAGCAAGAAAGCACAGGTGCATAGTTCAGGTCAGTGAAGGTTTGTATGGACAGAGAAGCTCTTCTGGATGGAAACAAGGTTCGGCATTGCTGACCTTGCTGGTGAGGCCAGCTGTGGCGCTCCCTGGTTGCCCACAGGAGGGACAATATGCGAAGACCCGAAAGGAAGGGAAGAGAAGGACAGGGACTGGGGTGGGCCCCTGTAAGTGAGCCATGATGAGGGTTGTCAGCTGGGAACTCAGGCAAAGCCAGGCGTGCACGCAGCAGAGCTGCCAGCCCATCTGGCTGCCAGGGCTTGGCACCCCTGGCGTGTTACTGTCACAGGCATGCTCACAGGGCTGAGCTCCTCCTGGGGACAGGCAGATGTGCTGGGAGAGGTGCAACAAGCTTCCTTCACAGCAGACATGTGTCAGGTCATCTTGGTCCCTTTCTCCTGCAGAAAGGTGTCTGTGTTGGTGCAAGGCTCTTTGGTTTGGCTGGAGTGTGCAAGGCAAAGTGGTAACAAACAAAACAGCTGGAAAATAAAGGAGGCAGGTGTCTGAGCACAAATTCTTAAAGCTCTTAAAAGCTCACCTGGAGTCTGATTTAGCAGCTGAAATCTTTTTACATGCAACTGACTTCTTGGGCCTGCAGTCAGTATAGTCATGGTAATACTTCCAGGTATTTCAGCTGTAGCTATATAAGCCTCTATGTGTACGTCTGAATTCCTTTTCCCATCCTTGTATCATTTCAGAGCTTGTGGCTATAGCAAGAAATGAATGTGGAAGAGGGGAGTGTTCCTTAGGTTTTATTTATTTATTTATTTACTGCTCCTCATGAGCCCTATGAAACATTCACAACTATGGAAAGACTTCGTCAGTAACTGGTGGGGGAGGGGGAGGGATGGGAAAAGAGGCCTTCTGATCTATTTTAGTCCTCCAAGATGGCAAAAAATACCCTAAAAACTGCAAGAGTAATCCGGGAGTCGGACGTTTACTATTTCCCCGTTGTTTGCCACCACTGCTGCTCTGGAGATTTTAAAACCCCGAGTGGCTTGAAAGGTAGATGTGACATTGAGCAGGGAGTTGCTGATGGGAGACTCTCCCAGGCCCGTGGAAGTAAGTAAACGCTCTGGGGCAGCTGTTCTGTGTCACTGCTGTCACGCCGTTGTTTAACTGGAGGCAGGAGCACCGGAGGGACGGTGCTGCACAGAGCTGCTCGGGCCGGTCCTGTGGGGAGCCTCACCTGCCTCTGGTGGATGAGGAGAGTTTGACAAATACAAAGGGAATCCTTAGTAAGGCATTGGTTCAGGACTCTGCTTGTTTCACACCACGGGGCTCTGCTGTGGGACTGTTTTAGATGTGGTGAGTTATTAATGGCAAACTCCGAACCTCCTGACGGTCTACTGACCACCATCACCCCCGCGAGCTCTCTGCTGCTCAGGAGAGGACTGTCAGCTCTTGGTGCTTGGAAGTGGTGATTGTTCTCCTTGCTTATGGTATAATTCAAAGGCTTAAAGTTAAGCTGATACTTTAGGACTCTACTTGATATCCTCTTTTGGAGAAAGGGTTTTGGGGGAAACCCAAAATATTCTGCTGTCTTGAGTCGATTGTCACTGTCTTTCAGCGATAAGGTGCAATTTAAGACATCTTTGATAACTTAATTCTCTGTTTCATAGATATACACAAGCAAAGAGCAAGAAAACATACAGGCTTTCTCATTAGTAAATCTGCCTGAAGTTTAACAGGTTTGTTGGAAAAACAGGGCATAAAAGGGGGGTTGCTGATGTGCAGCAGTCATGCCAAAGGGCTTTACTGGAATGACATATATAAATGAAGATTTGAGATGAATTTTACTCTTTGGGTTAGTGTTGCTATTTCTTATTTTTCAGTACATTGTAGACTTAATCATGAAACAGAATAGCTAATAGACTGTCTGACTCTTAATTACAAGTGAAGAGCAGAGTTGAAGGAACTTTTGTGGGTTTGGCTGAAAGGAACATTTGCCTTTAGTGTTCAGCATTAAAAATGACACTTCAGGGAATTTTTTCATTTTTGCTGGTTTGAGAAACAAGACAAGCTGAAAAAAAGTCTCCAGCAAGTCAACAAAAAATAAAGTGACCATGGATTAAATTCATATTTTTATATGGTACAGGAAAACTAACCTTCCAAAAGCCATTTTTTAAAATGTCTCTCCCATTCAAGACAGAGCTGGGTTCGTTGTGGTTATACTTTATTATACAACATTATCTAGGAAATTGAGATTTGGGGGGATTTGAGAACAGGTTCCCATTGAAGTAAGTGTTCCACATACATTAGCAAACACCACAGTTGCTCTGGGAGAGCACTTGCAGGTGTCTCTCCCTGCTAACCAGCTGGAGCAAGAGCACTGGTGCCGACAATTTCATTTAAACACCCTAAGATTTAATTTTTCTTTGATGTCCTTCTGATCCTTTCTCTTGAGGAACTGAACGAAGTGAAACCATTACTGTAAACACAGAAGGCATTCAGCGATGTTCCAAAGAGCACATTTTTGGCAGCTGTAAGCTTTTCCGGATAGCTGCCTGAGAATTTACAAATCTGTCACATCTGAATCCATTTTGTGAACCTTTCTTGGGGCTGTACCTGCCTCCCAGAGACAGGGGAAAGGGACAGGCTGTAGATATGTTATCCATTTGCTGATGCTTCATTAGAGCTGAAAGGGAACAGCCACATGTTATGGTCTGATTACACCACCTTGGGTGGCAAAACATGGTGCTGCTCGCGAGGGAGCACTCAGTGAGTCAGTTCTGCTTTCTGTTGTGTTTTCCCCAACCCGGACTACAGGGATGGGAGTTTTTTTTCTGAATGAAGTGTAACTTTCTCCGAGTTATTCTTGCTGAGAAGAGATAACAAATAGTCAAGTAGTGGAGACTGAGTCACCGAATGGGAGAAAGATTCCTGGCGCTGCTGTATATATCCTGCACTGGAGCCGCTACTGGAATAAAGAGGGCAGCAGCGAGTCACGGCCGTGCGGCATCGCAAGGGGTGGCACTGGGCGTGCGGGTAACACAGCAGAGACATCTTTGGGAAGTGTGGAATGCGAATTGTGCCAATTCGTGTTCATGAAGAGCATATTTGCTGGTCAAATGTGGGTCACAGTAACTCTTAACTGCAAAATTATCCAAGTGTTTGTCTATAAAACATGGAAGTTTTTTTATTATTAGGACTTGATAGATTGTCTGTTGTCCTGTTAGATTTAGGTAAAGAAAATGAATTTAAAGCTTCCTAGTGTATTTTCAAAGTGAATTGATTATTGTTCCAGCTCAGCAGCTCTGGAAATGAACGGAAGTTCTTTTAAGAACAACACAGACTCCTTGGTTTGCTCTCGTCTGCAGGACAGTTTCGCCCCTGACCGTGGCACTCCTGACACTTGCTGGGTGATGTGTCTGTCACAGGAAGAGTGCAGCTCACTTGGTTTTAATGTTTCTCCAGTCCCAGGTACAACCAGTTCGATGTGAGCAGCCACTTACTGGTGGAACTGAATGCTCTGAAATGGCAGAGCAAAAAGCTCATTTCTTGGTAACAGCTTTTGGTCAGCCAGAAAAACAAAACCAGACTGGTGGAGTCTGGATTTAGATTTTTGGATGCAGATGCTTTATAGCCCCTTTGGCTTCAGTCAGACCTACCAGAGAGGTATAGATCTGTGAGGAATCAACTGCTCGTGTTCTTCTCTTTCTCACAGTTTTGGGAGGGATCTCCTAACCCACTGTTTCCCTATGGACTTTATTAAAAATCCACATGGACAGAGGTATTTACATACACACAAACCCGAATGTACTCTCTAAAACATAAATGCTTTCTAATTCTTTTTGAAGGCATCGTTTCAAGGCTGGCAGTGAATTGAAGATAGAGCATCTACTATTTTTTACTAATTCTAATCCCTGTTTCTAAACACCCATTTCTAGTGGGAATAGAATAGAGAAAGCCCAGAAAGACTTTAAGGTAAGTCCTGAGCAGTTCCAAATGCAATTCATGATGTAGCCTTATAGAGGCTAATGTGGCTTTATGGACACAGAAGGCATCTGTACAAATGCAAGGCATTTCTTTACTAACAAAGAAGTAGTTATTTGCAAATAACTGTTGGGCTTTATTAGCTCTTCTCTCTTTTTCAGGGCATGAACATTTCGCTAAAATAGTTTGAGGCAGCCTAAACCTTTACCACAAGTATTGGTGACACTCTGTACACTGCAATCTATCTTCACAGTAATGCATAACAATACATTTTGTTCCTTCTCCTGCTTGTTCCTGCTCATTCCTGTGCAAATCTCCTGATAAAGCCTGGGTTTATCTAGGAAGGTACCAATATATATCTCTTTTACACCTAGCTAAATAATTTTTCACATGGCAGCTTTAAAAGCCTTTGGGCTTATCAGTGGAAAAAATGCTTGGAAACAGAGATTTAGTACTTAAATTAGTTCTATCAGCACTCCATTTTTTTTTTTCAGTTGGCTGGGACTTGTTCTCACAGAACTTCAAGCTGGATTATTTGTGTTAAACTTCCTGACTGAATTCCGAACAAGTCATCTCTCCCCACAACGCTGACCTTTAGTATGAGGCCAGTATAATTTTAATTTGTTTCAAGTTTCCCTTATAAGCAAGAGAACAAGAAATCATATTCCTCTAAGACCTGGTTAGCTAGTGGCATGACAGAACATTTTCAAATTCTAAGGGGAAAAAACCCCAATAAAGTTGGATATTCCAAACTGGCGTTCAAATGGCATGCATCCTGAGTGGAGTTAGCTCTACCATCTTCCAGGGAACTAGTCTACAAGCTGTGGAAAAACACAGGCTTCAAAGAAAGGTTTAAGTAACTAACCTGATTTGAATCAGGGTTATTCCCTAGTGGAGGCATCATGGGGCATATTCCAGACTTCTGCTGGCTGTTTCTGGCTGTGGTGGGGGCAGAGATGATGACTGGGGCTGCAGTTTGCCGGACACATCAGGTGCCGGTGCTGCCCCAGTCTCCTGCTGGCACGAGCATCGTTCCCCCACGCGGTGAACAGGACCCAGGTAACTGATCTGGCTGAATGCAAACTTTTTTCCTGTCTTTCTTTTTTCCTTTGCTGGAAGAGTTTGAACTCAGATTGGTTCCCTGATCTGCTCCACTGCACAGCTGCACGACTGCCTGTGCCACCCCACAGGACGAGGTGAAGGCAGGAGCAAGTGACTTGGAAGGAGCATGCTTTGCTTTCGTTGTATAGCCATGATTAGATGTGAGGACAGGAAGTCTCGGCCCTGTCATGGCAAGGAATTGCTGTGAAATCAGATGGGTTTGATTGAAGCAAATCTTGGTAGTTCCCTGTTAGGAAGAGAAGAGATCAACATGTTTGGTGAGACAGAGCTGGGAGGGCCAGCAGTGGGGTGGGCAGCTTGGGTACCCTTGGAAATAAGCAGCTCTGCTTGCTACTCAGCCTAACCCGGAGTACTGAGGAGATGTGCAACAGGTAACAGCCACTGGAGAAGCCACAGTCATGTCATTTGTGGGATGTCTTTCCTTGTCTTTATTGGGATAAAAGTGTGTTTCCTGTTCATCAGCCGTTTCATTCTCAGACTTGCTGCTGCCCATAACTGGAAGTGCAATCATTACTTTTGCAGAGACTTGGCTTTTGCTCCTCCTTGCTGGACACTTGGTCTCAACTGCACTTGTGGGACTGCAGAGGACAGTCCCAGATGTGGGGAAGTGATTGTTTTCCAGCACTAGGTGGCTGTATGGCATTCTGCAGTGTCCTGTACACAAGTATTTTAAAAGTTGGGACGTGGGTCATTCTCAGATGGAAAGGCTTCTGCGTTTTCACACCTTTTCTTCAGTATCACCTTTTTCAAAGTCAAGAAATCAAGAAATGAAGGCATTTTAATTGTATAAGCTTGTCACTGGCTGCAGACACTTTTATGAGTGTGGGGCTGAGGTAGGCATGCAGCCCACCACAGAAGTGATGCTGGTGACTGGGCTGTGATTGCTGCAGCTGTGCGGCGTTGCTGCTTTTTGCTTAGAGGCCTGGATATGAACATTAAAGGGGGAGTCTGCATGTGCAATATCTGGTCCAGATCTCTCCAAATGCTCCTGCTATTTGGAGGCCACACGGTGCTCCCCACGGGACACGAGGACAGTCAGGCAGGGGGTGTCCACTCTGCCAGGAGACACAGGGCAGTGGGCCTGTCCCTGACTTCTTGTAATCCTCAGGTATCCTGAGAGGTGGGGAGCTGCACTGAGCTTTACTCATGGATCAAGCTTTGGGAGGATGAAGCTGTCCCAAGACCTGTGTCCCCAGGCTGAGTAGCTTTGTCAAGGCCAACACATTCCCCCAGCAGCCCTGCTCGGCTGCTGTTTTTCATGAAGCCCAGCCCAGAGAAACAATTTGTCTCCAAATGAAAGGCAGGCAGTTGTTTTCCTTGCAGCACTGTCTTCTCTCCTTGCTCTTTTCTCTGTCATGCTCTAGTCTGTACATTTCCCTGCCCACACCCTTCCCCTCTCATTAGCACAGAACAAGAACTAGGTTTTAGCTTAAACATGAGTGTAAAATCTCAGTGTAGTGGTTTGTGGAAGCCTACATGCATAAAGGCTGATGCAGCAGGGGTTTGATGATGCTCTGGTTATTTCTTCGCAATGAACAGCAGTGAAAAACCTTTCACAACTGGAATCCTTTATGTGTTTGAGCTTCACCTTCTGAATATTTTGTAGTGATTGAAGCTACTGTAATTTTCTTCTTTTCCAGAGCTCTCTGGGGTGAAATTCGTGCAACTCCACACCAAAAAATGTGATGATACAGAACATTTATTTTGCATTTCCTTGGTGGCGCATCCAGTGTGACAATACATATTTTTAAGGGAAGAGGCCTAGATGAGGATTAAAGGTCTTGGGATGTCCAAAGCTACTGTAAACGCATAAGGTGAGACACCTGCTGAATTAGCAGGTCTGCTGAAATTGTTTATTAAGCCACTAAGTCTAAGGCCACAATAATACGTTAGGTCTCCATTGTGCTGGGTACTATATGTGGGTAGCAAAAGGTTGGTTTAGGCCCCCAGATGTTTTTTGTAACTCTGCTGAAATTCTTAAATGATGTCACTTCGCAGCCTTGTTTCATGCTTGTTTTCTCTGAATGGTTTTGAATGAAGATCCCCAGGACATAAGAGTAATGTGCAGGAGTATTTGTCCCCAGGATTTTGCACAGTTGATCAGACGTGAAAAGGAGACGCTGCAGTGACTCATCTGACCTTGTATACCCAAGACTCAGAGTGCCGACAGTGGTCTCTGCTAAGGTCCCCATCACAAGAATGCAAAGCATTCCAGAAGCTTTCGTCAACAATTCTAGATAGCAGCCAGCAGTTTTCTCACCAATGTTACGTAAAATGGACAGAGAAAGCAAAAGACTAATTGAGTAAATTATTGCAAACTGCTTATGGAATCTCTTTAATTTATACCTAGCAAAATAAACCCACTGTGGGAATGGTACGGCTAAGGATGGCTGTGATAGATTTTTTTTTCATTTTATTTTTTTCATTTTTAATAAGGCTGGCTTTCAGTGATAAAAAGATTCTTCCTACAGCAGAACTGCTATTACGTTAGGCCAAAATGTTGGCAATACTGAAAGATTTGCTGGTGTATACGTGTAAACTTGTAGCATTGCAAGACTGTCTTCCTTGTAATTAAAAACAGTTTTTTTCCCTCAGAAACTTACTGTCCAAATTTGAGCAGGATACAGATAGATACAGGTCATAGCCATAGCATGTTACCATCTCTAATTGGCAAAATTCATTTAACCGTAACAGCAGATGAAGGTATTAGGGAGGGATTTAAAGGAGGATAATGAGGTAAATAACTTTGCAGTTCCTTCTAAATGCCAATCCTCTGTAATCAGGAAGGGCCTTTTAGGAGCAAGCCTGTGAGCACAAGCAGGCAGTGGGAGAGGGAACCCTGGAAGCTGAGAGCTGGGCTGAGCTGGGTCACCACTTCTCACAGAGTGCTGGGAGCTCCCAGCTCTGGCCAGGGAACAGCAGCCAGCACTGAGAGCGGAGCAGAGCGAGGAGAGAACCTCTGTGCTGCCTTATCCAGCCCAAGCACTCATATACATCTAAATTACTGTCTTGGAATATCCTTAATGGACAAGTAGCTGGGCTAGAGCTTGGGGTTTTTTTGGGGGGAGGAAAAAAGTCAGTTTGTTTCAGTGTCTAATTTTACATTGGAAGCAAACTCTCTTGTTTGCCCTCTGAAGGCAGCAGCTGAGCCTGATGTGTCTCTGGGGGGGCAGCAGTGCTGGCCGGAAGTGGCCTGCCAGGGCTGCTCTGGGATTTGTTTTCTTTTGATTATGGGAAAAATAACCCGAGATATTTCTGTGCATACAGAGCATTCTTAATGACTGACAAATCTGTTGTCAAGTAGGCGCAAGGGGGAAGGGCCATCTTGAACGATGACACAAATCTGTTTGAATCAGGCTTAAAAACCCAAACAAACTTATTTTTAGTGACTTCCAGAAGCTTCAGTTATCAAAAAATGAAAAAAAAAAATGAGTTAGCTGCACAGTGAAACCTGGCCTTGCTGCAGTGGGACTTAGTGGAGTTCACTGCAGTTCACAGCAGCAGGCACAGCAGGAGGGGCTCCTTCACGCTGTCCCGGATCAGCATTGCTGATCTCCTCAGGCAGGAGCACAGCAGAGCTGTCAGGCCTCTGGGGGTTCCTTACACAGCGTGGGGGCTTGAGGAGTTCTTGTGCTGGCCCTCAGCTTCCAACAGCCGCTTTGGCAGAGAAGAACTGGAGGAGCTGTTACTGCCTTTCTAGCGCTCACTGGGTAGCTGGCTCTGCTGGGCACACCAGGAAGCACTGTGGAGGACACAGGATGCTCCTCAAGGATATCTGCTTTGAAGTAACTTTGGTATTTCTGCTGGAAAAGGTCCTCTGGTGACATTCCCATGTCCTTCAAAGTTGGTGCACTTGGCACCATGCCGGAGGCAGGCCAGTAACCAACTGCTCTTCAACCAGCCCCTGGCTGGGTCACCTCTCTCTCCTTTTGTCCACCTTTTACTTTAGTTGTACATGCTGCAGCTTTTTCTTCCACCTGAGACTCAAGCACAGCAAATCCCAGGAGGGTTCATCTTGCTGAGCTCACAGGCCTGTGCTTTGCTGGGGGAGGCTGTGGGGCAGTGTCCAGACACAACCCCCAAAGCAGCACCGCAGTCTGGTCCCCATCTCTGGCCATGGCCTGGCCCCTGGCTGTGCCCTGCCATGGGCATTGCCTCTGCTGCCTGTCCTTGGGTGTGGATCTGCAGCTCAGGGAGAATTTCATCCCGGTAAAACAGGGTATTTGGTACACTTCAGCTGGAGAGGGAGGGAGGAGTCACTGTCACACAGTCAGAGGAAATGTGCTTATGCACATGTGAGTGGTGTTATCACCTGCCTCTAACGAGTAATACTGGGAACCATGTAAAATACTCCTACACTTTGTCAGTGAATCTGAGGTGACCTGCTTCCCTCTAAAAGGAGAACTTTTGCCTTTCAGCCCGCTTACACCTCTACATGTGGATTTTTTAGTGGTATATGTTGAGTACAGTATTTACAGGGAGATCATACATATGGGATTGGGGCTTTTTTGAGGCGGGAGGTGCTGTAAGGACCAACAAAACCTTTGCCCTCTTCATGAGCAGATACAAAGGACAACATGCAGCGATAGTAAACTGCCGAGATTTTGGACAAAGCACGCAGAGACTGCTCATGAACCACAGCAAGGGAGCTTTGCTGGTCTTCACAAACAGAGGGGCAGCTGGCACGTTACGCACAGCTGGGCTCACCTTGTCTCCCCTGTTTCATACGGGACCACTGCTGAGTCTCTGCAGCAACCTCTCCACAAAGAGTGCTGCTCTCTTTGGGGCTGCACGTTCAGACACCAGGCTGCAACTGAAGTTCCAGCTCAAGGAAAACAACAGCCTTTGGTACCTTCTCCTTTGTCCTCCCTGACTGTGCCTGCTAAGCCTCCAAGCAAATTCCTGCTGCAGGAGATCCTTGGACCTGGGTGCCAATAAAGCCATAAAACTTTTGAGAAGGGTGATATGGAAATTACTGACTGCAGTGCAGTAGGTGCCTAACTTCACACTATCTTTTGGCTCATCAGCAAAGGAAAGTGTTTCACCTTTGAAGATATTGCGATTAATGCAAAAAAAAAATCAGTTAAATTATAGCCTGAAATCCATCATGCTTTATCAAAGCATTGTCTGGTGGCTGCCAGAGCCATTGGTTTAGCAGGTTTTCTTCTGTATGTTGCAGAATAAAATGAGAATCAGAGAATGTTAGGGGTTAGAATAGACCTTAAAGATCATCAAGTCCCAAACCCCCTGCCATGTTCAGGGACACCTCCCACTACATTAGGTTGCTCAAGGCCTTATGCAAGAAACATTAAAAGAAAACTGTCTTGCTCCACCTTCCTTCTTTTCTGATTCTGTTTGAATGGCACATTCTTTAAGGACTTCTGCTCCATTTCAGAGGCATTCATGCACTCTTCCATACAGACATTTTTGTTAATTTTTCCCCATTCTGATGGGGCTTCTGGAAAATGATTGGCAAGTTATATATTAACTGGCAGTACATTTATTAACTTTTAAAATAGGGTTTCTGGCTTTAAAAAATAAGTTTTGATCTAGAGATTTGAAAATATGGTGTGGGTAGAAGAACAGCTAGAAGCTGATTGCACGAGAGTGAGTAATTTTTCAAAAAATGGTTACAAATATTTTCTTTTAAACAGAGAATAAAATAACATTTACAGCAAAGTAAAGGCAAATCTAAATACAGCTGCATGTCTGTCACTTTTACCATTAACTGCTGTATATTGGGGTGATAAAAGAACAACGAGCCAAATAAACTGCAGCCATAGCTTTTATGGGTGAGGAATGTAGGTAGCAAATGAACTATTCCAAAAGATAAGATGTCACTAGAAGCAGCAGAATGTGTCTAAAGTAACCATAATGTTTGTTGGACCAAGACTTGCCGTTTTTACAAAAGGATTCACGTGTGACAGTGACACTGTGATGAGAGCCCCAGCCTTGTGCCCAGCCAGCTTCCTCTTCTCCCTTGCTGGGAAATGCCCCCATAAGGAATGGAAAGTAAGTGGTGCAGAAAGCTGTGATGCTTTCTTTCTTTTCTATTCCTTTTCTGATACAGGAAGAAGTGAGAAAAAGGACGAACTCCCAGGTGAGCCAAGGCACAGCCATGTGTGGCGAAGTGTCAGCACCATCCTTTTGGAAGACAGGCAGCCATGCCTGATTCAGGACACTGGTCCCTTTTTTTGCCTCACCGAAGAATCTCTGTGGGAAAAAATTTTTGGGAGCCATGTCCACTGATACAGGTAAGTGCAGTTAAACATGTGGCTTGCAGGTACTGCAGGTAAGTCTTGTTATTCTCTCCTTGGCACCCTGCCACACAGGCCATTTTCATTTTCTGCCCTACTCCATTGTGTATCCATCCACAGTGTGTAAGCTTTGGAAACTTCGGGTCAAGACAGTGAAGTGAGACCACAGCCCCACAATACCTGACCCTCACAGAGCAGAATTTATCACTGCTTTACTTCCTTTGTTGCATTTGACTCACAAAACTTTCAGCTGCAGGACTGGGATGGTAACAGACACTGCCTGACACAGTGATTTTCTCTCCTGTCCCAATGCCCTTAGAGCACAGTGCCAGGGTCAGCAGTGCCAGGCCCACTGACACCGTTTGGGAACCGTGTGTGTCACTGCTCCCTTCCTGTGCTGGGAGCACTGAGGGTGCCTCTGGCTTTCATTTGCCTCGCCAGAGCAGCCAGTAATTAACTGATCAGTTGGCTTTAACATTCCTGCAGTAGTTTAAATGTGCCAAATTTTTAATGAACATGTTTTTTTTGGATAGTCCACTTAACCACTTGAATTACTGTGACTAACCAAAGCAGACCTTGTTCTTTGAGGTGATGACTTCCCAGACATGTACATACAAATGAGGGGGGTTGAGAATTTCTTTTTTCAGCTGTGACGCAAACCTTTAAGAATTTGTTCTTAAATGTGTTGCTGGATAGATACTTTATCACTTCTGGTAAACCAGATCTCCTCACCGTTTCTTACTTTTTGTACAGTTTTCAGTTTGTACTTCTCCTCTGCTCTTTGTGTGAGCACAGTGATTTATGCTCTCTAATGTGGTGTATTGTCTTCACATGGGACAGAAACTGACAGCGCAGGGACAGCGCAGGTACTGCAGACATGAGCTAGTTCTTAACAGGTGCTCTTAAACAACATAGGTTTAAGAACTTTGGTTTCTTGTCTCAAAGTGTTAAGAGATGGTGGGAATTGTATTGAGCACTAGGATAGGATCTCAAATGAATTTTGAACAGGAAGAAAATATTTGTCTTCTGGAGTTTTATCAGAAGTTATGGTGAACTCCACAGCTTTTAAAATACATAAATCAGCTGCTGATGAGCCCAGTGGTGGTGACCGAGGAGTGACCTGCAATTTATTCCAGAAACCAATGCCCTCTGTTTAGAGAGTGACATTTTCATGTCCAGCTTAGACATCCAGTGAAGACTGATGTCTCCTACTCCACGTCCAGTAGCTCTTGCTCACTATTTCCAGACCTTGCTTAGTAGGTCCTATTTCAAATTTCCTTACCTGCAAATTGTCCCAAGCATGAGGCCTGTTGCACCAACTGGGATCACAGTTTCAGCAAATTCAGCTAAATTCAATGATGACATCAAGTTGGGTGGGAGTGTTAACCTACTGGAGAGTAGAAGGCTCTGCTGAGGGATCAGGACAGGCTGGATGGATGGGTTGAGGCCATCGGTGTGAGGGTCAGCAAGGTAAAATGCTGGGTCCTGTCCTTGGGTCACAACCACCCCCTGCAGTGCAACAGGCCGGGGCAGAGGGGCTGGGAATCTGCACCCAGGGAAAGGCCTGGGGGTGCTGGTGACAGTGGCTGAACATGAGCCCAGGAGTGCCCAGGTGGGCATCAGGAAGTGATTGCCACCCTGTACTCAGCACTGGTGAGGCCACATCCTGAGTGCTGTGTCCAGCTGTGGAACCCTCGCTACAGGAAAGACATGGAGGGGCTGGAGCGTGTCCAGGGCAGGGAACGGAGCTGGGAAGGGGCTGGAGCCCCAGGAGAGGCTGAGGGAGCTGGGAAAGGGGCTCAGCCTGGAGCAAAGGAGGCTCAGGGGGGACCTTGTGGCTCTGCACAACTCCCTGACAGGAGGGGGCAGCCGGGGGGGTCGGGCTCTGCTCCCAGGGAACAGGGACAGGACAAGAGGAAATGGCCTCAAGTCGTGCCAAGCAAAGTTTAGGTAGGATATCAGGGAAAATGTCTTCACAGAACAGGTTGTCAAGCGTCGGCATAACTATCCCATGGCAGATAAAAAAGATGGGTGGATGTGGCATTCGGGGACATAGGTTAGTGGCCTTGGCTGTGTTGGGTTAATGGCTGGACTCAAATGATCTTAGAGGTCTTTGCCAGCCTAAACAATTCTGATTTATGTACACACACATATTTTGCTGCGTGTGTGTGTGTGTGTGTGTGTGTTGATGGTGAGGTGTCGGCATCAAATGACATCTTGTCCAGCCTCATTTATTCTGAGTCTATGAACTGTGGGGACTAAAAGCTGAGTAAAAGAGTTTGAGCTGAAGACAGCCTCACCAGCCTAGTTCACATATCCCTAGTAGTTTCCATAACTAACCAAATGTCTCTGGCTCAGTCCTGGGATGACCTGGCAGAATCCTGGTTCTGTGCAGCAGCTGCAAGGTGAGGGCTGCAGTGCTGGGGACGGCTGGTAAGGGGGAAGGGCAGGGCTGGCCAAGCCCTCCCAAATCATCTGCACGCCAGGTTTAGGAGCCATGGGATTCAACGGTGTTAGAACACACGGGCTGTGGCTGGGCTGCCATGCCACAGACCCAGCACAGTGCCAGGGACCCCAGCACAGTGCAGCCTTTGGTGGTGCTCCCCTGGGAGCTGGGGCCTCACTCACACCCATCCTGCCATGAATGAATGTTCATTTGTCCAGTATGTGCCTTCTGCATGGAGGCCCACAGGGAACAGTTAAGATTTTTAAGTACTCTGTTCTTTTCAGTCAGGCTGATTATGAGTTGGTGTAAATTCTTGCTGCATTAAGATGTCCTAGATTTTTATTAAGTACATTTGTGTCACCCACGTAGTAAGGCCCTGTTAAAATGCTTTGAGTTGGCCAGTCTTTGTGCCTATTTTTTTTCTTCAAGGAGGGCATGAATTGCTCATTTTGAATGAATTTTTAAAAATAATGAGTGAGAAAACAGCATGTATGTGGAGGCCCTACAGGAGTATAGTACATCTGTTTCAAAGCACCAAAGTGCAGACTCTGTCCCTAAAACAATTGTGGCATTTGTAACTCTTTCCATTCTGACTGTGCAGAAGAAAAATTTGCCAAAATAGCCGTTGTGGGAAAACCTCTAGGAAGTTTCTTTTCCAGCTGTGAAGTCATTTGGGCTTTGCCAAGCCAGGGTGGCAGAGCTGCAGAGGCCCCTCTGATGGGAAGGTGGCCACACACCCAAATAGCAGCTTGTGAGTGTTTGATGTCTGCCAGTCACTGGAGGGAAGAACATTCACCAGGAGAGGAGACTGACCAGTCTAATGGACAGGAAGGCCACTGAATAGGAGGAGACAAGGAAGAAACTGGCTGTTGTCCTCTCTCCCTAGGCCAGCTGGAGACAAGACACCAGTGCACATTCTGCCCGACAGACACGGCTGCTCTTGTGGGACCACGGGGTGAGGAAGGTAAATGTGGCCAAGCTCCCACCTGTGCCATGAAACTGGGGACAGGAAAGTGGCAAAAAGCTTCAGAAAGGCAAAACAGATAAACATGCCTCTCTTTGATCCCATCAAAGCTCTGGCCACAGTTTCTGGATTACTGTGACTGAGCAAGAATATAGAGAAAATTCCCCAAACCAAGGTCCAAGTGCTTCAAGCTGTCTAAGTTCATAGCCCAGGCAAATATTTCTCTTGTGGAACAGTCCAAAAAATAATGGGAGTTCTGAAAAGGAAGCGTTCCTCAATACTGACTGTCCGACATGTGAACTAGCCAGACTGGCTAAAGCTTAATTAATAAGTGCCAGAGTGACTAAATTCTTTTCTAAGTGCAGCTGCAGAACGTTAGCTGTGGGCATATTTTAGACCTTAATTAGTAACACTTGCACTAGAGGACCAAAATCTTTCATGAATGCAGCTGCAATCAATTAATATCAGTTAGGCATTTCTGTAGGCAATACAAGAGTTCCTGAAAATTGTTTTAGTGCCCACCTAGTTTTAAAAAAAAATAAAATACTTACATGCAACAAACTACAAAACCAAAGATAACTACAAAATGTCTTTATTGAAAAAAGCAGATTATAGCATCTAAGGTTAAATGAAACTTCT
The DNA here is from genome assembly GCA_013400235.1 of Oriolus oriolus. Taxonomy (NCBI): domain Eukaryota; kingdom Metazoa; phylum Chordata; class Aves; order Passeriformes; family Corvidae; genus Oriolus; species Oriolus oriolus. The sequence continues at coordinate 88,414 of VXBT01004048.1, forward strand.
GACTTTAATATTAAATAACTTAAGATGATAGCAAGTAGCTTCTTCTTTAGATAAATAAATCTACATTTCCCAATTTTTTTCTTCGACAATCAAGGGAATCAAACACTGAAACACAAAACCACAAGTAATTCTAAAGACTAAAAGACAGAAGCACATTGAAAGGTTTTACAAGGATATATATATACAAAAATAGTTAACTAATGTATATTTTCAGCATGTAAACTAGTTACATGATATACAAACTGGGAATTCATATATTTCCTACAAAATAAAAATCAACGTTGGTCCAAGTTCTTGGAAGAAAACTATATTCTTTTAAAGAAAATGAAAATATTTCTCAAATGAAAACTTAATTTAAGTCAAATTATATACTCTAGTTACGGCATTAGTTACAGGATGAATCACAAACTTTTAAACTTTTCTTGAAACACAAGAAAGCAGCTTTTGTCTCCTTTAGAGCTTTGGTTTACTTTACTACTCTGGAATTTCTGGTCTTAAAGAGCTCCTCTAACCATGTTTTCCTTTTAAGGCTCCACCTTACGAAATATATACACACACGTGCACACAAGTGAAAGGAAAAGGAAAGAAACCCAAACAAACCCTCTCTGTAAGCTCAATTCTCTGAGTGCATTCTTTTGTTTCCAAATGATTATTTTGGTCCTTTCTTTGGAACACGTCCTCCCGTGGACGAGGGACCCTGCACCGCCCACAGCAGCTCGTGCTGCAGGGGCTTGGGGAGATTCCCCACCTACACGGAAAGGTGTAGGCCTGCTGCAAATGAGAACAGGTTGTTATTGATGTAACTTCATGGAAATAATCTGAAAGTACAGTAAAGGCTTCTGAAGAACAATTGCACCGTAAGATGAACTTGAGAAGTCTTCATCTGTGTTGAACTGATTTAACATAAGAATATTCCAGAAGAAAATAATTAAAACAAGATTTCTCATTTACATAATTCCCCAGGCAGGAGGTAAAATGTGCAGAAACTGTCACTAGCACTAAAGAGTACAGCACATCATTATTTTAGGTTTGATTTCATTTTTCTCTTTGATTTGAAAAAAAACCCAACCAAACCTGGCAAATTTCACTCAAGCCCCAGTTTTTATAGTAAATGCTGGAAAAGCAAAGCTGTACTTTGTAATACAGTAATGGAATGCATCTGTCTATAGAAAATACTAGAACAACAACTGCTGCTTTCTGGTTTTAAACAAATTGCTTATTCTATATTGACACATTACCTTTCAGAATTTTTACCATGATGACACTTAACAGATCAGAACTGCACAGAACTACAAGAGACTGAAAAAACAGCATGTGAAATGAAATTAAATATTATTCTGTTCTACAGGATAATCATTTTCAAAAAAAAAAAAAAAGAAGAAAAGGTCTGGTATGTACATGTTTGAAAGTGTGCTGTCCCTTGGAAATATGTTGGAAACTTAAACCTGCCCCTGATGGAGGCAAAGCGTTCAGGAGGGTGCTGGCAGAGGACTGGGCTGAATGCCAGCCTAAGGCACCTCCAGCTCTGTCCACTGTCAGTGTCAAGGTTTTGCTTCTCTACTGGTAGAGCAGAGCATTTTTCAAGTTCAGCAAGTAACGGTTATTTGTTCCCAGGAACAGACCCAAACCTTCTCTGTGTATTTTAATGATCTTTTCTTAATCTGGGGCCCTTAATATATATTGCAAAGACATGCAAGTGAAAATGCCTCAAAGCTAAATGTGGTCCAAAGCATCCTCCTGCAATGGAAAAAGCATTCCACTGCAGCTGATGCTAAAAGTTTATCCTGAAGCTCTGGCACCTTCCATGTTTGTAATAACCTGAAGGAATTGACCTAGTCATGCAATCCAGTTTAAGACATTGTTTTCCTTTCTCCAAGATTTGCTGGCACGTGTAGTCCCACTTCCTCCTGAGGCTGGGCTGCTGACTATGGACACACAGGGAGTGTCTGCAAATGCAGAAGTCCACGTGCACTCCTGGCCCCTTGTTTGCAGGCCAGGCCTCTTGGGCCACAGTGTAGAAATGGGGCACTGATTGCACTGTAGCTCCTTCAAATCCTCACATTCACATTAAACATGTTAATTATAAACTGATACATTAACTACAAAATGACTTTGCCCAGGAGCATTCAGTAGGACAGGTTGATCTAGGCCAATGGAAGTCGGGCAGAAGTTCAGGAAGCGTCCCTTTTGTTCCTTAGTAACAGAAAAAAATAGTTCTCAGGAATTTTTCCTGTTCCCCCACCACCCCCTCACCTTTCCCCATAAGGAAATTCCAGACTATCAAAAAGTTCTATTAAGGGAGTTAATTATTCCACTTAGGAATTAGTGGCCATTGCATGCTCTTTGTGCTTTTCAAGAGCACCACAAATGGCTTTCAAAAAGTCAATGGAGCATAAGAAACTAAACTGCAATGGTGTTGCCAAATAAGTCATTCCATCAGTCTGCATGCTGAATTTAACACGGGATCATTTCCGAATGGATCGGGCAGATTCTCAAGTGTTGAGAACTGGCATGGAAATGTCCCAGTTTACACATGCCAAGAATCTTGTCTGGTATTTCTACTTCCTCTGGAGCTGAAGAATTTTATTTTATTGTAACTTTAAATACAGTTAAAGACAGCAATGATAAATTGCAGCTTCAGGAAGGCTGGGTCAATTCTCATGAGAGTGCAAGGAATTTTTTTGACATACAGATCTGTGATTTGCATGTAAAACATCAGCACATGGTAGAAAACAAACCATAAAAAAAGATTCATCTAACTTCCTATATGGAAGACATATATTTCTCCCCAGAGGTCTGAGGGTACTGTAAAAGCTTATGCAAAACATGAAAGCATGTACATTCTATGTACAGCTAATACTTTTTGTAAATACGGATGTTTCCGTGGTCTGACTCTCTAAATCACTATTCCTGCTAAACTGCACTTTGTTTTCCAATGAAGACAATCACCATAATCAGTTCAAAAGTAATCTCGAAAAGAACACAAAGCTGAAAAGGTAATACCAAACCACTGTGCCTCTCTTTAATAATGTCTCAACATACAATCATAAAGCAGTTGGTAACAAATGAAGTCTTGGATAAAACAAGCAGTATAAAGACAAGTGTACCTTTGCATAGAACCCTACTAAACAAAAAACAGGCTCGAAAGATGAATTCTTTAGTAAGTGCCAAATGGTCCAGTTGATAGGAATGCATTTTGAAGTCATGGCTACACAGTCAGCAATTACAGAGGGCTGCAACTGCTGACCCTGCATGTGCCAATCTTTTGGATACAATCCTCTGTACCGTGGGTTTTACATCAAATGCTTGCCATATTTCTCGAACAAGCTAAATAATTGGTCTTTGGATGACTGCGGGACCTCGTAGGATGGAGAGCTGAACTGATGCTTCTTCACAGAACACCCTTCTTTAAGCTCGCTGAAAACTGCCCTGGCTAAAACACCTGCTTGCTGCCTATTCCCTACTTCTGGAATCTAAGTATTCTCTAAGACCAGAATACAACAAAACTAGCTAAAATGCTAGCATTTATCTTATCATGCTTGCTGCAATATGATAAGGTGCTAACTTTTGGAAAGTAATTCTACACTCCTTACTTGGGTGAAATCTCCACTGAAGGAAGTGAGTAGGGAGTGCAGAACAGCCCTTTGTACCATTATTTTTACAAATGCTGCCATTTACAGTTACAGTTTAGTGGTGAATTATTTGTTCAAGTAGATGGTGTCGCAGTGAAAATGTCTAGATAAAAGAATGCATATGTACAAGATCAGAAAAGGACCCCTCACCTCTGATTCAAAAAATAAATAACTGGTTTAGATGGTTATTACTGGAACCTCATCTTTAAAGGAACACGAAAGTAATTTTCAGATTTTTGTCTTCTCTTTCAAACGGCTTATTGATCATGGAAATGTCTTTCAGAGTTCTGTGACATGCATGGGGTAGCTTGGAGGTGGATGTGATGGCAGTTTGATATTAAGGCGCCTGATATGACAGCTGTGGCAGAGCAAGTGGCCCTCTAGGGGGTAACAACGATGGCCTTCCTCATCATTGAGCTGCAAGCCACAGTCCTGAAAGAAAGAGAGACATCCCAGATCAGTGAGTGGCTCAGGCAGGCCTCCCACAGCACTGCTGGTCCATCCTGCACAACCCCCAGAGCTCCCTCCCCGCTGCCAAAGCCAGCAGCTTCCACAGCTTCTGGGAGGTGTACCCTGACCATCTCATGCTGGCACTACTGAAATCAAACAGGACAGTCCACAGAAGTGCCCAGCCTTTTTTTCCCCGTTTCCCATTCTTCTTCATCTAATAAATGTTGATGCAAATCAGCCAAAAAGCAGGCCAGGGGCTGAGCCTGACAAATACAACCTGGAAGAGGCTCAAACAGAGAAGGAGCTAATTCTGCAGCAAGGCAGTGAGCAAGATGTGGGGGAGCATTAAGTAGAGAATGAGAGGAGAAGGGAAAAGGGGGGAGAGGTGACATATCTTCCTTCTGGAGCAGGGCTACACTGTCTCTAATTTGGAATTAAAAGAACTTAAAGACTTCAAGGCCAGTGGTCCATCTTTAGTGGAAATGCTGGTACCTCTGGGACTGACACATAACTACAGAGGCAGAGATAAACAGAAAAGCAGCTAACAGTGATCCTGCCTGCTGACTGTAATGTACACTGCAATAGAGACCATCCTGATTTCCAGCTGCCACCATTGTAATTCTGAGGGCATTTGGAAATCATCGAAGTTTGGTGCTCAGATTTAATGTTTCAAGTATGTTAAATACTTAGAAATTATTACTGTGATCAGTTCTGAGAAACCAGAGATTCTAAATATGTATCTGTGCACTTAATAGAAAGAGAAAAAAAAGCAGAACAAACTGAACATTTAGGATATCTTAGTACTGAAAAGAAATGCAAAGCTTTTAACTGAAAACAAAGTATAATTTTTCAGCTTTCACAGCTCAAGTGTAAATCTTCAAAATTTACAATACTGAAATAAGACTGAAAATGGGTTAAAACTGGAGTGTTAGTTTAGAGAGGTCTTAATCAAAGTATCTGCCAAGGTAATTTTCTGTGTGTTGTTACATATTATATAATGATTTTATAGCAATTTATACAAGATTTAAAATTAGAATTTACCAATTTCAGATGCCCTACAGATGTGCCAAGTGTTCGTATCTTTTTCCCTCTCCAAAACTGAATTCCCTTTCTGCAAGGAGAAAGCCTGCCTTGTCAGTGGATTCCACTTTGAGAATGGGGCTCCAGTGATCTGTAAAAGGGCTTGAACTTCTCCACAAAAGTCAAGTGGGTGCACATGAAAGAGATGACACAGAAAAGCAGCAGAGGTTCCAACCTGACCAGTGACTGTGCGTGGCCACCAGGTGAGGATGACATCAACAGCAGATGAGAAGTGGCTGCCTAAGTCATGGCAGCCTTTGCTAAAGTCTTCATGCACGCACCTCAAAACACTGGCACTCCCTTTGCTAGCAGCATTTGGGGACAGCAGTGTACAGAGAGCCTGATTTGAGACCATCAGGCAGTAACCCAGCCTTGCTGACACATGGCTCACTCCCGATTTCTGTACATAAATGCACTCTGCCTTTCTGGGCAGATGTGGAGGCAGCTTGATTTGCCTCAAATGGGAAGGAGAACGGGGGAATGAATAATGAAACAGAACGGAAAATAAACCCCCAGTGGGACATTCCAGCATAAAGTCAATAGCCTGAGAGAGCAGGGGAGGGAGCTGTCATCTTAGGTGAAGCCTGCACAAAGCAATAGTTGGGGGAAGGAGGAGGGAAGTTCAGTTCTCCAAAATACTGTGATTTCCTGTGCCAATTTCTCTTGAAAAATTAATAGAAATGGATGGAGCATCAAGTGTCTCTGTGGAAAGGAGACAGCTGAGTGGATGGGGCCTTCCTTACATCTAGGTACATAACATTTCAAGATGCCCTGAATTTTGTTACTTTCTCTCTTAGTCAGAAGATTCTTTGTAAAGCCTTTGCGCAACAGTGCACGAGGGCAGCACTGCTGCATTACTGCCCCTGGTGCTAACAGGTAAGATCTGTGTGGATATTTGTGTGCTATATGTCAGAGTGCCAAATCTATGGCAAAAGGGAAGTTGTTGGTTGATCCCAGCTTAGTGAGTTTGTTTCCCTTCTCATGTTCCTGGATGCAGGACTAAGGATGAACTCAGGTCTCCTCTCTGAAGCAAGAGCACTAATTCCACAACTTGATCCGTGGCAACAAATGTTTAAATGTTCTGCAAAATAAGAAACTACTCCCAAAAACGTGACAGAAAGTCAGTGGTATCCTTGTCTATTTCCTAGTAAAGAATCAGCATGGAAAAACCAGATCCCCTAGAAAAGCCTTCCAGTGAGACTCCTTCCCTGCACAGCCAATGTAAATTCAAGTCTCCTCAGATCAGAGCCCTACAGACTGTACCTAGAGATGAGGAAAAAGAGAACTGGCACCTACTCTTTGCTCTCTCCCCATCCAGAAGTCTTGAGAAAATTCAACCCGACGAACCAAGCCCAGCTTTGAAGTTAATATATTGGGAAAAAAACCCTCCAAAACTAATTTGGTACTGGCAATGGCAGCACCACTTCCAGCCCGGGCAGCATTCACCCCTTTGCCTTCCTCCAGGAGCTGTGCGGCAGAGCCCTACCTGCCCAGGTGTGCAAGAGCCAGCGAGTGCAGCCCATGGGCTGAGTCAGGGTCCCCCCGAGGCAGAGCAGGTCCCCCAGGGGCAGAGCAGGTCCCCCCCGAGGCAGAGCAGGTCCCCCCCGAAGCAGAGCAGGTCCCCCCCGAGGCAGAGCAGGTCCCCCC